>JARJEE010000024.1:0-585000 GCA_030180105.1 Hyles lineata
CAGACGCGGCTGCCAACATGTTCACGGTGGTCGTGGGTTCAAATCCCAGGGCACACCTCTGACTTTTCGGAGTTGTTTGTATTAATAGTCAATCACCACGCACTAAAACGGTGAAGGAAAACATCGTGAGGAAACCCGCATACCATAGTGGTTTATATGAATTTCTATGGTATATAAGTCCGCCAACCCGCACTAGACCAGCGTAGTGGACTATATGGCCTAACCACTCTCAATCGTACTCTCGATTGTAGAGTAGGCCCGTGCCCTGCAGTGGGACGTATATGGTCTGATACAGATTCTGTTGCGGCATACAACAAATCCTCTTATCAAATTGCATCAAGACATTGTGCGGAATTTGTTCATAAAACACGTTTAACAAATAAAAGGCAGTCAGATTTCTGTCTGTTTACATAGCCGAAGGCGCGATGAGCATCTCAGACAGAAAATTGATAAGAATAAGACTTAAATCAGATACGTAATCAGAATTTCAATGGAACTTTAAAATCTTTTAAATATAGCGTTGTTAGAGCAAGAGTAAGTTTATTTAATAATACTTTTTTACCGACAGGAAAGGTGTTAAGCTATCCTTCGAGTTCCTCTGGGGTGGTTGGATTAGGTAAGTCGAAGTCACTATCCTTCCTTATTATCGTGTTTTTTTTTATTTCTATGAATAACGAGACGAGTATGCCATTCGCCTGATGCTAAGCGATACGATCGCTCGTGTACAATAGCAGTGCCTGACATTCCACTGCGCTCGCCATCTTGAGACATAAGATGATTGCTCAATACGTTTAGTAGTTACTCTTGCTACAATGTCCTTCAAACCGAAACACAACAGTGCATTTACACTACCCTTTGGCGGGAGGAATAGACATTGCGGTGGTACCTACCCAGACGGCCTCTCACATATGAGAGACCTACCACGCAGAACCTACCACCTATACAGGGTATATCAAGACTGCTACCGAAAACAAAGCCGGATGATAGTTTAAGCGACTTCAGACACAATGCAGCAGAAAATGTCGCAAAAAAGCGACTTTTTTGTTATTTTTTTTCATTCAAACTATGGATTTACCACCCAAAAACGACGATATTTAAAAAATGATTTAAAAGAAATTGTCGCGTTTCTTTGCGAAATTCTTAGTTGCATTGTGTTTGTAGTCACTAAAACTACCACCAAGCTTCGTTTTCGGTAGCAGTCTTCATATACCCGGTATATAGGTATAAATACAGCTGGCTGGATATTTATGAGTATGTCACGAGCTCGATATATCGCAATGGAGTGCATGTACACGATGTAATGTCTCGAGGATAGAGCTTGCTTTTCATATTACACATCTGCACTGAGAGGTTTCGTACAGGGTGTGATTCGGTGTTATGTGATCTATTCCTTTGATGTATTAAAGTGTAGATTGTATTATATTCCGTTCTTAGGTATTGTATCTTGTTTTGTATAGTCAGTGTAGATAAATTAGTCATTTATTCTGTTTTCCGATAATATTTAATGAGTGGTTTATTATTCCCGACGTTTCAAATTTTATAGAAAGTTTATTGAATAGTACTTTCTATAATATTCAATAATTAAAATGCTTGAATAATTAGTATATCAATTTAATTAATATTTTATTTTCTTAACACATATGAACATAAGAATACTCTTTGAAAAATATAATAAATATTATTCAAAGAGTAAATCAATTTTATGCTATCAAGTGTAATGAAATTACTTCATCGTGACGGTATAACAAAAAAAGTATGTCGAATAATAGACATAACAACACAGCCCCCTTATAATCCAACCTAAGTACAAGTCTGTATGTTTCGAGGAAATGTTAACTACGGATCGTATTCATGAGCTTGTCGTGTTATAATATTGCAGCGCAGCCTATTTGCATTTTGGCCGCTCTCTCTGGCATCAGTTTTGATTTTGCAATACAGTCCAGACGAACTTCGCACGGCTTTTTTGTTTTGTATTCCGTTTCGGAAATTTACGACGATGCGTTTTTCGACAACTGTAAATTATGACGCGTACCTTGATGTATTCCGTGTTTTTCGGCACCAGAAATAGTCTCTTTTATAAACCTTCCATTTCGTCTAAACCAGCAATGTACAGTTTCAATTTTAAACGGTCGTAGATTACAGTGCATTTTAATAGATCAATTGGTATAGCGCAGATAAATAATAGTAAAAAAGTTTGTTTATTTATACGCAGTAATTTTTGAACCTAATTTTTTTATTGAAAAGTAAACGATACGACTGCTCATGGACAATAGCAAAACCAAACAACGCCTTGGATTACAAAGCAATGCTTAGCATTCCACTGCGCTAGCCATCCTGAGACATAAGATGTTAAGTCTCAATATGTCTAGTAGTTAGTCTGGCTACAATATCCTTCAATCCATACAGTTGTTGAAAGATGGTTATCTAGAAATATTTGTGGATTTGTTAGTCTAATTCTTAAAGAAAGTTACAGGCTTATGGTTACGCTTTAACACTTAAGAGCTAAAGCCATAAAAACAATACACGAAATATGCTTGGACTAAGATTTACTTAACCCTAGTGTTAATGAATATGATATTTTTGAATAATAATACCCGAGTGTAACCAGGTCAGGTTGCTAGTCCTTTAACCTTCAAGCGGGCGCGCGGTCATATATAACGGCAGCGGTCGCGCGTAGTCGAAAAGACCTACGGGATATATTAGAGCAATAAAGTACTAATTATACAATGATAATTTTTTTTTTGTACTCAGATATATTGTCATTGCATTCAAAGTCAAATTGGTGAAAACAAGTATTTGAATTTAATAAAAAAAAAACAATTAAATAGGTTATGGAGAAGATTCTAGAAACATTCGTTAGATCGTAATATTAATTAATCTGTTAAAGATCCAATTAATTTAATCATAATTTGATTGTCATTAGCAACTAACACGAAGAAGAAAATACTCTTCATTTTCTTTGGATAAAAATAGATTTTCCATTCATTCGTATATCAAAGTTGGATCTAATCAAATTAACACGTACAGCAATTACTTTTAATTAGACGCCTACATGCTATGTCGTAGAAATGGCTTTTATTATTAACGAATCGATAGTGCTTAATTTTAGAAAACGTGTAAGATCGTCTTCAAGAAATAAAGGATTCAGAATAGGTCATGTAAAAGCTCTTTAAAATGTTTTAACAAAACTAAATTCCGAATTGCGCTATAATTATTACGTATTATTTTCAGATTGTATATATAGTTAGCGACCCGGCTCGGTTCCACCCGGGTGCTACACTTTTTTGAAAATATTCTATCGCCTGTGTTCATCAGGAATAATATGGGATTGTAATGGTGAAATACTTTTTCTAATTAGCTAAATAGTTTCAGAGCCTATTCAATGCAAACATCCAAATATTTTCTCTTTAAAATATCAGCTCACATAACTGCTATTGATTTTCGGAAATGTTAAATAATTTCTGCGACAATGTTCTAACATTGTCGGTTCATATAATTGACCACATCGTATTGTGTTACCTATAGGTATCAGGTATTTTTACTATGTGGTTAAATTAAATTAATTAAGAACATCCAACAGGCAGATACATAGTCCTGACCCCATACATTAAGATCGAGTCTTGTGTCATGGGTATCACGAAATACAAAAAAAAGAATCAAATTTGATAATGTTTAATTTGACATATTTAACTCGGTAAAACGAACCACTCCAAGGACAACCTATTAAAACCCTATCAATTAGACTAAAATCATCAAAAAATCGTTCTCCAAAAAATTTTACTTAATACCCGGAAGCAATTCTGTTGCGTAAGTGCGTGGTGGCCTGTTGGTAAACGGACCAGACGCGGCTGCCAACATGTTCACGGTGGTCGTGGGTTCAAATCCCAGGGCACACCTCTGACTTTTCGGAGTTGTTTGTATTAATAGTCAATCACCACGCACTAAAACGGTGAAGGAAAACATCGTGAGGAAACCCGCATACCATAGTGGTTTATATGAATTTCTATGGTATATAAGTCCGCCAACCCGCACTAGACCAGCGTAGTGGACTATATGGCCTAACCACTCTCAATCGTACTCTCGATTGTAGAGTAGGCCCGTGCCCTGCAGTGGGACGTATATGGTCTGATACAGATTCTGTTGCGGCATACAACAAATCCTCTTATCAAATTGCATCAAGACATTGTGCGGAATTTGTTCATAAAACACGTTTAACAAATAAAAGGCAGTCAGATTTCTGTCTGTTTACATAGCCGAAGGCGCGATGAGCATCTCAGACAGAAAATTGATAAGAATAAGACTTAAATCAGATACGTAATCAGAATTTCAATGGAACTTTAAAATCTTTTAAATATAGCGTTGTTAGAGCAAGAGTAAGTTTATTTAATAATACTTTTTTACCGACAGGAAAGGTGTTAAGCTATCCTTCGAGTTCCTCTGGGGTGGTTGGATTAGGTAAGTCGAAGTCACTATCCTTCCTTATTATCGTGTTTTTTTTTATTTCTATGAATAACGAGACGAGTATGCCATTCGCCTGATGCTAAGCGATACGATCGCTCGTGTACAATAGCAGTGCCTGACATTCCACTGCGCTCGCCATCTTGAGACATAAGATGATTGCTCAATACGTTTAGTAGTTACTCTTGCTACAATGTCCTTCAAACCGAAACACAACAGTGCATTTACACTACCCTTTGGCGGGAGGAATAGACATTGCGGTGGTACCTACCCAGACGGCCTCTCACATATGAGAGACCTACCACGCAGAACCTACCACCTATACAGGGTATATCAAGACTGCTACCGAAAACAAAGCCGGATGATAGTTTAAGCGACTTCAGACACAATGCAGCAGAAAATGTCGCAAAAAAGCGACTTTTTTGTTATTTTTTTTCATTCAAACTATGGATTTACCACCCAAAAACGACGATATTTAAAAAATGATTTAAAAGAAATTGTCGCGTTTCTTTGCGAAATTCTTAGTTGCATTGTGTTTGTAGTCACTAAAACTACCACCAAGCTTCGTTTTCGGTAGCAGTCTTCATATACCCGGTATATAGGTATAAATACAGCTGGCTGGATATTTATGAGTATGTCACGAGCTCGATATATCGCAATGGAGTGCATGTACACGATGTAATGTCTCGAGGATAGAGCTTGCTTTTCATATTACACATCTGCACTGAGAGGTTTCGTACAGGGTGTGATTCGGTGTTATGTGATCTATTCCTTTGATGTATTAAAGTGTAGATTGTATTATATTCCGTTCTTAGGTATTGTATCTTGTTTTGTATAGTCAGTGTAGATAAATTAGTCATTTATTCTGTTTTCCGATAATATTTAATGAGTGGTTTATTATTCCCGACGTTTCAAATTTTATAGAAAGTTTATTGAATAGTACTTTCTATAATATTCAATAATTAAAATGCTTGAATAATTAGTATATCAATTTAATTAATATTTTATTTTCTTAACACATATGAACATAAGAATACTCTTTGAAAAATATAATAAATATTATTCAAAGAGTAAATCAATTTTATGCTATCAAGTGTAATGAAATTACTTCATCGTGACGGTATAACAAAAAAAGTATGTCGAATAATAGACATAACAACACAGCCCCCTTATAATCCAACCTAAGTACAAGTCTGTATGTTTCGAGGAAATGTTAACTACGGATCGTATTCATGAGCTTGTCGTGTTATAATATTGCAGCGCAGCCTATTTGCATTTTGGCCGCTCTCTCTGGCATCAGTTTTGATTTTGCAATACAGTCCAGACGAACTTCGCACGGCTTTTTTGTTTTGTATTCCGTTTCGGAAATTTACGACGATGCGTTTTTCGACAACTGTAAATTATGACGCGTACCTTGATGTATTCCGTGTTTTTCGGCACCAGAAATAGTCTCTTTTATAAACCTTCCATTTCGTCTAAACCAGCAATGTACAGTTTCAATTTTAAACGGTCGTAGATTACAGTGCATTTTAATAGATCAATTGGTATAGCGCAGATAAATAATAGTAAAAAAGTTTGTTTATTTATACGCAGTAATTTTTGAACCTAATTTTTTTATTGAAAAGTAAACGATACGACTGCTCATGGACAATAGCAAAACCAAACAACGCCTTGGATTACAAAGCAATGCTTAGCATTCCACTGCGCTAGCCATCCTGAGACATAAGATGTTAAGTCTCAATATGTCTAGTAGTTAGTCTGGCTACAATATCCTTCAATCCATACAGTTGTTGAAAGATGGTTATCTAGAAATATTTGTGGATTTGTTAGTCTAATTCTTAAAGAAAGTTACAGGCTTATGGTTACGCTTTAACACTTAAGAGCTAAAGCCATAAAAACAATACACGAAATATGCTTGGACTAAGATTTACTTAACCCTAGTGTTAATGAATATGATATTTTTGAATAATAATACCCGAGTGTAACCAGGTCAGGTTGCTAGTCCTTTAACCTTCAAGCGGGCGCGCGGTCATATATAACGGCAGCGGTCGCGCGTAGTCGAAAAGACCTACGGGATATATTAGAGCAATAAAGTACTAATTATACAATGATAATTTTTTTTTTGTACTCAGATATATTGTCATTGCATTCAAAGTCAAATTGGTGAAAACAAGTATTTGAATTTAATAAAAAAAAAACAATTAAATAGGTTATGGAGAAGATTCTAGAAACATTCGTTAGATCGTAATATTAATTAATCTGTTAAAGATCCAATTAATTTAATCATAATTTGATTGTCATTAGCAACTAACACGAAGAAGAAAATACTCTTCATTTTCTTTGGATAAAAATAGATTTTCCATTCATTCGTATATCAAAGTTGGATCTAATCAAATTAACACGTACAGCAATTACTTTTAATTAGACGCCTACATGCTATGTCGTAGAAATGGCTTTTATTATTAACGAATCGATAGTGCTTAATTTTAGAAAACGTGTAAGATCGTCTTCAAGAAATAAAGGATTCAGAATAGGTCATGTAAAAGCTCTTTAAAATGTTTTAACAAAACTAAATTCCGAATTGCGCTATAATTATTACGTATTATTTTCAGATTGTATATATAGTTAGCGACCCGGCTCGGTTCCACCCGGGTGCTACACTTTTTTGAAAATATTCTATCGCCTGTGTTCATCAGGAATAATATGGGATTGTAATGGTGAAATACTTTTTCTAATTAGCTAAATAGTTTCAGAGCCTATTCAATGCAAACATCCAAATATTTTCTCTTTAAAATATCAGCTCACATAACTGCTATTGATTTTCGGAAATGTTAAATAATTTCTGCGACAATGTTCTAACATTGTCGGTTCATATAATTTACCACATCGTATTGTGTTACCTATAGGTATCAGGTATTTTTACTATGTGGTTAAATTAAATTAATTAAGAACATCCAACAGGCAGATACATAGTCCTGACCCCATACATTAAGATCGAGTCTTGTGTCATGGGTATCACGAAACACGAGACACTTTTCAGTCTCACAAACACTTAGACCCGAAAGATATATTTATGAGCCAAATAAACCTTCTCCGGTGCGGGAATTGAACCCGCGGCCTCTCGTTTCACAGGTTAACTAACCCAACCCAACCGACTGCATAACAAACATGACCTAATATCAAAAATATTAATAAAAATATCAATATCAGACTCTATCAGTGAGACTTTAAGTTGCATACAGATGTCGTAATTTACTTGATTGCGTCGGAAACGAACGTAACAAGAAAAGTCGGATAAAAGGCATTCAATATTTGTAGGCCGATTGTGATGGCCCTATTCTCCCCACTTACGTAGACTGAGGCGATATTTTTCCTACTTCACGGAATGAAGCGGCAGTAACAAATCACTACATTCAATAGCTACGCGCCAAATTGAAATGTCCCTCAATATTGAAAGTCTGCTTGTTGATTAGCCGAGGAATTTTGTATGGAAATTCGTACACTGCCTCTTGCCAAAGAGGGGACAGGGGAATTGAGATAATACAGTTGAAAATTAAAGTCATTCCGGGGATTTTAACATTTCGCTTTTTTAAATTTCGTGCAGCAAGCCATTTTACAAATTAAAGCTACGGTTCTTTTTTTAATTGCATAAATGTTTCGAACATTTAACAGCGCGTAATTTTTATTGAAAATTAGTACAAGCGTAAAATCATATAAAGGATGTCACTGCTTCTGTGATTTTGATAAAAGTAACTCAACCAAATATTTCTTAATTTTCAAAACTCATATGACAAAACGTCCAAATGTCTAGTCTTGATCTTTATTTGTTATAAAAACAATATAAAAATGAAGTTATTTTTAAAATTAATTTTACTGCTACACACCAAAAAACACTAAAAGAATTTCAAATAATCTAATTAACAAAAGCCGATACCATGGAGTTTAAATACATTTCGTTATGCCCGTATCCAGTTATCGGCTGCAGTCCCGCATAGTCGGACATAATGCGACCGTATTAGCAAACCGGATTGTTCCGAGCCAAGTTCGGAAAGCCGGCAGGAAATTCAATAGAACCCTAATTTTCCAGACCCGTGCCTAACGCACAATAGTTGAACAATGCCGCGCGGCAAATGTATGCGTGCGACTTGTCTCTGAAATGATAATGACTAGGCAGAGCGATAATTGTACTGTGTAAATGTTTTTAATACTGGGATCAGTGTTAATTACTAATGCACAGGGTATATCAAGACTGCTACTGAAAACGAAGCTGGGTGGTAGTTTTAGTGACTTCAGACACAATGCAACTAAGTATTTGCAAAACAAGCGGCGATATTTTTGTTATTTTTTCCTATCATCGTATTTGGATGGTAAATATATTATAGTTTTTTCTTAAATTATAGTGTACACCATTTAATTTTAAAAGATGCTATAATACGCAGGAGGGTTATAATTATTATTTTAGCAAAAGCTATGGATTTACCACCCAAACACGATGACATATTGTATGTAATCCCTTTCGACTTTTAAAAAGTTGCAATCAAGTAACTCGGGAACACTACGTTTTTCGGGATAAACACTTACCTATGTGTTGTCTAACTCCGTACAAAATTTAAGGTAATTTGGTTCAGCCGTTTCTGAGACTAGCGTGCACTAAGGCACATACAAACAAACATTTTATTGTTTTGGGTTTTAGCAAGTCAATGTAGTCCTCTCATATAAGATTTTCTCATTTATCTTCAACGCACAGAAAACGATCAGCTACTGTTTATTATAATATGTATAAATGGATTAATAGATCGCTAACAATACATTAATACTATCGAACGTAGGGAATAAATTTACTGTCATGATTCGATGGTTTTGGATCGAACATACGACATTTACCTTTCTCCCCTACTCCGTCTATCCAGCTGACATTGGTTCAAGCAGATGACTTGCTTTTTTATTGCTAGGAATGACCAGAAGAGCATGTTATTCGCCTGATGGTAAGCGATACGACCGCTCATGGACAGTAACAAAACCAAACAACACTATGAATTACAAAGCAATATAAAATAATACGTTGGTTGTCTATAAGAGATCGCTTCGAGCGATATGACCGCCTTTTGTACATTTTTTCGTCGATTATTTCTGTATTGTTAGTTTTAGGTGTACAATAAAGTTTTAAATAAATAAATAAATAAATCTGATTTAATTTCCGAACTATTACAAGGCAAGTCACAATCTCCTAAATTTAAAAAGTCTTGAGTAAAACAATAACAGTGAGGGACGTGTTGAATGCGTGTTCCATGAATTGTTTCGGCGCCAGATGTGTACGACGCGAAACGTTTTTTTACCCAAACTTTTTTCAACACTTTGTTGCGCGGAAAGTGAAAATATTTTACACTGGGGTCGTTGTCACGTCCGCCATCGACGTTGATATTAGGCGCAAGTAACATATTGGTCTTCGGTAATGGCGCTTCGGGTGCCAACTTTAAGAAACTGTGAAATTATTCGTGATAATTTTAAAAAAATTCGTTTGTTATGAAATATGCCGTGGGCCGTGGCCTTTCATGCGATTGTTACTTTCTCGTTAAATTCCAAAGTTTAATATATTAATTTATATAATTGTAGTTTTAAAACTATTTTTTTGCACTCGAAATCAGGCGAATAGTCGAGATGTAAAATACAACAACATACAAAAAAACCAATCGTCTATAAATAAGTGAGTTTTGCAATAGAATATTTAACAACAAATCACAAAATCTCACACACAACGTATCGCAGTAAAAAAGGACAAATATTATTGGACCGTGAAAAAATCTAAAACACCGTTAGAGTAATGAATATTTAGAATAGCTTCGAAAATAAAGCCAGACAGTACACGACAGGTGTTTTTTTATCATATAAATCTAATTCTATGGAATAGCTTTGTTAACGGCCCTTTTAAATAACTGTACGTTTTAGCAAGCTAATGAAAATGGAATATTTCTGTTCTCGGGCCAACTATGCGTTTTTGAATGAATGATAGATGGTCACCGTCACTGGTACAAAATAAATCAGACCTTCTTTTTAATTTTTATGCTGCCTTTGGGTGGTGAAGATGTGAAACCCAGGAGATGTTTAAATGAGTAACAATAAATAAACATAAATATGATCCATATTGATTACATACATACAACATACTATAATTACATATATATATATATATATATATATACACATATAAAAACAGTAAACATAAATAAAATTTAATTGGCTGACTCTGTCACTTGTTTCAAAAGCAGTTGTCGAACCCTACTCTTCATACTCATCTATAAAACACATCTCAAAATTATCTTCACGAAAAAACCACTATAGACTCAAATCAAAGTGAATAAAAAATTATTTTCAAAACGATACTCCGAAACGATTCTCAAAAAAAGTAGTAAAATTGCGCAGTTTATCTGAAGGTGAAAATAAAAGAGTTAGTTGCGTGTCCCATTCCGATCACACGTGTCGGCCATGCAAAAATTGTGAAAAACGTTCACATCGGCTGTAAATTTGCGAATTATTCGATCGTGTCGGATATGTCAACAGTATGTGATGACGATTCCCGTCGAGCATTTCTATTTTTGTATTTCGGCACTCCCGATAAAATTCATTTTAATCCGCGCTCTGCACTCCGCGAGATTGGTAAGCCTTATCAATTTGCGTTCGTGCGTCCACATGCCGATCTGGGGTTTAAAATTAAAAACCTTTTTGTTTCTGCTTAGGTGTTTGGTTAATAGATTCATTTCAAGCATAATAGTGCCCGGTATAGGATCTCGTTACTTTATCACAGTGTTTCTTAACCTTTTAATCATGAGGTACCATTATTTTTGACAGCCTCCGTGGCACAGACGGATAGACGCCGCGTATCAAACGAAAGGCTGCGAGTTCGATCCCCGCACCGAGAGAAATGTTTGTGCGACCTACAAATATTTATTCCGTCGCTCTTAGTTTCTGATACCTACGACACAAGACTCGATCTTAGTGATATGTGACTGTTGGGTGTTATATTTTTTTATTTATTAGACAAAATTTATGTCCGGCCATTGACTACCCAGTTGGTTGACTGGTTTGGTTTTGACTTAATACAGTAGCGTAATGTAAATAAACAAAAGCTTTTTCTATCTATATCTATTCATAAATGAAACGTGCATAAAATTATTTTAAGCTTGGCCTTAGTATGGCTCCGTAGACCCCTTGGGGCCACCAATAGTAAGCGTAAGGTAAGCGTACTTTTAAATTCATTTTTTCTTTTTCAACCTTACATTTGTTCCCGAAAATATTTCAGCGCCCATCATGGTAATTTTAAGCGAACATCACAGTTGATGACTGGTCAGTATTGACATTCGTGACTGATTGACGTCGGATGACCGATCATTTCCTCGCCCTTTCTCATTTTCAATGCTTTTTTTGTTTGTCGATTTTTCGAAAACCAAAATGTTGATCCGAATTCCTTTGTAAAATAAATCGATTTGGGATAATGATTGATATATACCCGTGTTTGCTTCTCTTATTTAGCGAGACAGTATTGAAGGCTACTTATTGATTTATTGTGTTGGATTTGATTCTGCTTACTATTTTACTGTAGCTACGAAATATACTGATGGTAGGTCTCTCATACTGGGTATATCAAGACTGCGACCGAAAACGAAGTCGGGTGGTAATTTTAGTGACTACAAACACAATGCAACAATAGCGTATACCCTTTTATTTATAAAGACTCTAAGATATATAGGAGTTTAAATCATTATTTTAGCAAAAACTATGGATTTACCACCCAAAAATGATGATCATGATGATCATGAAAAAATCATAAAACAAAATTGTAGCGTTTTTTTTGCGAAATTTCTAGTTGCATTGTGTTTATAGTCACTTAAACTACAACGCGGCTTCATTTTCGGTAGCAGTGTTGATATACCCTATATATGAGAGCCGGGCGGGTAGGTACCACCGCAGTTTCTATTCCTCCCGCCAATCAGCAGTGTAAATGCACTGTTGCGTTTCGGATTAAAGGACATTGTAGCCATAGTGACTACTGGACATATTGAGACTTAACACCTTATGACTCAGGAAGGCGAGCGCAGCGGAACGCCAAGAACTGATTTGCAATTCATGGTGATTCCTTTCTACTATCCATGAGCGGTCGTATCGCTTATAATAAGATGAATGACAGGCTCGTGTCACCATTCATTGCAATAAAAAAAAACTTAAAAGACATATTTAAGTACTGTGTAGTTCAATTAACTCATTCCTCTCAATTGTACTTTCGATTGTAGAGGAGGCTCGTGCCTTGCAGTGGGACTGATACAGTACAGTTTTTACACGTCTGTCTTTATTTATTTGTCACACACATAGTACAGTTCTTCAATTGGGGCACGTACATGGTTTGCAACAAATTCACCATGTAGTGTAGTACAAAATCAATGGAAACACTTCCGACTTAATTTGCATTTGGTGACCGTTTTGTATTCACTTTGATGACAGAAAAACCTCAGTCAGAAATGATGGTTATCAATTTATCACAATATATTATGTATGTGATGTATGTGACTGTTGGGTGTTATTTATTATTATTTATACTCGTATGTTACGCGTTATTCCAAAAGATCACATCAATCTATATATTAGACTAGAGCATACATTCGCATGTACAAATATTCGGTTACAAACCTGAGGTCTCGGGTGCATCCCGTTTAGGGCAGTGATATTGTATTCTTTATCATCCCTATTCATTATCATTTCTATTCATTATCATCCCGGACTCTCCTGACTCTCATCTGTGCACGATATGGCGATAGGCTTGTCTCCTATCATATCGTGGGACGGAACATACGAGGCAAAATGTGGGTGTCTTGGTACCTCTGCCTACCCATTCTGGGGAAAAGTCGTGAGTTTGTGTATGTATGTTACATTACGTATACATTTGCATACAAAATACAAACAATTCGAAATAAACTAACATAATAATTATAAATAACCTCACACTGCAGCATGATTAATACACCGATGCACAAATCTGATTCACAACACATCATATTTCAGACTCACATTCATTTGTTACCATTACCATCGTATTCAATCAATCACGATGACAGATTTCACAAATCAGGGTCCATACACCTCTGATCGGATTGATCAGCGATCATACCAACAGATTATATACCAAAATTAAACAAAGTAGATTAAGAGAGGTCGACCCTCGTTCAATTAGTTCGGGAGGTCGACTGGCAACTTGCTAATTGACAGACGAACAGACACAACCTCGATACATTCAGTTAACCTATTGATTTTTTTCGCTATTAATTTATATTAAGTGCATGTGTCTCTTTTCATTAATAGCTAGCTAAATTTTTAGATATTTGGACTTTAGGTGTGTGCTTTTTTATGCTGCAATTACTTGAAACCTACAAAATGATACCTAATGAGAACTTATTGTCAATTTTTAAAGTAAATTTATATTTATAACAATTTATCATGCCTATTATAGGATTGATTAATCTAAAATAATTGATATTAAATAAAATCCGGCCATTTCTAAAAAAAATTTTGGCGAAACCAAGCAACACTGCAATGCTTGGCGTTCCACTGCGCTCGCCATCCTGAGACATAAGATGTTAAGTCTCAATATGTCCAGCAGTTACTCGGACTGCAATGTCCTTTAACCCGGAATATAATAAGGCATTTACACTCCTGTTAGGCGGGAGAAATAGAGATTGCGGTGGTCCCCATCCATTAATTGGGCGGCCTCTCACATTATATGCCAAACATACCATCAGCAACCTACCCATCATATTATCAAACGGAGACTCATTCATAAACTCGCGCCTTTTTCCCACAAGGGGTAGGCATTGATTGTGACATGAACCATTGTAATTTTAAATGGCGATATAAAAAAGAAAAAAAAAAATGAAAAAAGAAGACAGTTCGTGTTGCTGAGGGAGTTTCTTGCACCGCTTCTTCTTCACAGCTACAACACGTTCCGAAGCGGTGGTAGCAGAAATTAACGATTCAATAGATCTTGTGAAAGACTATTTGAATAAAGAATATTTTGATTTGATTTGATTTGAGATGCTACAAGGACATCAACATTTACCCTTATGTATACCATTTCATGATGTGAAGTAAAGGAGATGAATACCTCAGAGATATTATGAATAGAGAACCTTAATAACCCTCACAATATTTCCAAAACGTCCAGACTGAATTTAATTACGAAGCTTGCAGACATTAAAGCCCAACTTTTACCACGGAATAATAGAGCTCTTATAAAGCAGAAACAATTCAACCTTTGTATATCCCACATTTCGTATGTGAGCCAACATAATGAAATCACGAGAGCCGCAGCTGAATTGGATTAACCGTTTCATTGTTGCAAGGCGATAAATTTTCTATTCTGACCGGCTAAGTACTGGTATCGCGATGTTTTAGCTTAGAATCCCGGCACTTTTGGCCCGGTCCTATTGTTTTTTTCTATTCGCCAGTAAAAGGGTTTCATGGGCTGTAAGTCAATTAAGTCTGGTGACTGGCTGATGGGGAAATCGATGCCTGAAATAGACGAGTTGGACTGTAAGTGAAAACCTGTGTATCGAGTGGAGCTGGATATGTGTATAGTTAGAAAGCAGATTAATATGCAGTTCTCTTGATTTGTAATCATTGTTTGCTATCAATATCAAGGAAATCATCTATTATTTAAAGAATTTGTCCCACCGGCTGTTGGAGGTTTAATAAAGTTTCGCCTTCAAATATTATAACATGATTTATAAACTTAGTAACATGCTCATAATCGAATATCAATTGATGTCAATTTAAAAAAACATTTTAGTGTAAATGGACTGTTGTGATCCAGTTTGAAGGACGTTGTAACCAGAATAGCATTTTATGACTCAGAATGGCGAGGCGCAGTAAAACGTCAAGCATTGTTTTGTAATTCATGGTGTTGTTTGATTTGCTACTTTCCATGAGCTGTAGTACCGTTTGCCCTCAGGCGGATGACATGCTCATCTCGCTATTCATTGCAGTAAACAAAAAGAAGATAAATCAAAGTTTTCATGATTTATTACAGTACCTATAAATGAAATATTAAAAAAAAAAAAACTGGTTAATTAAAATACTCATGGCTTTTCGAGTACATATTGCGGAGATGCACAAAGGCTGATAGTCTGTAATTTGTGATTATATTCCCATCGAACATCATTGAGTGTGCGGGCTAATGAATTAAAAACACTACACCAGAATTGAACGACCAGAGTATTTCCAACCGAACGTCTGCCCTAACTTGATCTGTATCATTTGAAAATTCGATTCGCGTTGTGATTCAGACGTGATATGTCAAATGGGCCATTTTATATTGGATGGCGATTTTCCGCGTGTTGTGAATAAACCATGAGCTGTTTTCAATTTAGCGTAAAAGCGTTTCGTCATAAAAGCCAGTCCGTTCCCATAATTAACATTTCATGTGTGTGGTACGTTTTGCGGAATACAAGTGCATTGATGTTTATTGTACTGTTGTTCAAGTCAATTTGGCTATATTAATGCCATTTTACCTTGAGTGCAAACGTTTTACCTTTGCATAGTGACTTTCTTTATGTGAATAGTTCAAAGGCAGTGTTAATATGTCTTAATATGAATTAGACAAGAGCAAAGTATCGTAAATGGATACAAGAAATGGCTCTACAACCCGTAAAGTTAATTATACATTGAGTCTATTGAAGCGTATTACAGGAAAGTTGTGTTATAATATTACCCTCATAAAAGATTCAAAATACTATTTATTATTGTATTTTTTTTTTATTTATTATTCTTGATACACTGACAGTACAGTATACAATTGTCTAATACAAGAATACGTGTGCCACAGACGAACACATTTGCTTAGACATTTATTCATACTCAACAAAAATAAATACTATTCTATAAAAAGGAAATTACAAAAGTCAACCAACAATAACAACATTTTCCCTCAAAGTATCCATTATATCAGTTACCTTGTACGTAAGCCTTTGTCCGCTTCGTTCACCTCTTACGATTTCGCATAGTTAGAAGCTTTGTTTGTTTGTTACTGTAGTTGTATTGCTTCGTGCTAGTTAACTGCATTAAGCGCTTTGAAATGTGGGAAACTATTAAATATTAAATCTTTGGAGTGATGGTCTCGACGTTTTTTTTTTTTTTTTTTTTTTTATAATGGCCCGGCATAGTGGCGGCATTGCACCTGATGGTAAGCGCAAATGCCGCCCAGGCAGAGTATCCATTGGCATCGGACGGCAGTCCCATGCCAATGGAAACAATTATGCCGGCCTGCTAAGGTGCCTCTTCACACCACGGCGGAAGGACCCAGGATTGTAGGAAGGAGGGAACACGTGAGACGGCAAACAATTCCACAGCCTGACGGTGCGGCACAAAAAAGAATTATAGAACCGTTTGGTTCGCGCCGGGATGGTTTGGACCGACAAGCTATGGCTTCGCAAGCCAGCCCGCGTGGTTCTGGTAAGGAATGGAGAGGAGGGGATCAAGTTATACAATTCCTCAGAGCATTCCCCGTGATACAGGCGGTAGAACACGCTTAGAGAGGCGACATCCCTCCGGAGTTGTAGCGACTCTAAGTTGCTCGTAACGTCTGCATCATTGACAATGCGGATGGCCCGCCGCTGCAATCCATCCAAGGCATCGAGCAGGTACTGGGCGGATCCATCCCAGAGGTGCGAGCAGTACTCCATACCCGGCCGGACCTGCGCTTTATATAAGCGACAAAGCTGACCGGGCGTGAAAAACCGACGCACCCTGTTCAGGACTCCAACCCTGCGTGATGTGGCAGTTATTACGCCCTCGATGTGGTCCCTTGGATTGAGATCACAGCGGATATCCACACCAAGGATACTTAGGTCATTCCGCATTGAGAGGGGAGCACCCTGAAGAATGGGGAGGGGAGAGAACGGGGATTTTTTGCACGTGAACGCACACACCTGGGTTTTCTTGGCATTGAACTCAACCATATTCCTAGAACCCCATGTAGAAATGAGATCCAAGGTCCGGTTGAGCTCAATGACAAGATCTTCGCGTCCCTTCACAGTTTCGACTCGGCAACCTGGAGGCCCGCAGTGGTATCGCCCATGAACCGTGCTGTCATCTGCATAGCAATGAATGTTGCCAAGCGACAACATGTCATTGATATGCAGAATAAACAAGGTGGGCGACAGCACCGAGCCCTGAGGAACTCCGGCATTTACCGACATGAGCGCCGAAGCGTGTCCGTCAACGACTACACGCATTCTACGCCCATGCAGAAAGCCGGAAATCCACGAACACAGGTTGCCGGGCAGACCGTATGCCGGAAGCTTGGACAGAAGACCTCGGTGCCAGACCCTATCAAACGCCTTGGCAATGTCGAGGCTCACAGCAAGAGCCTCGCCACGCCGGTCAATCGCCTCACCCCAGCGATGCAGGACAAACGCTAGAAGATCACCCGTTGATCGATTTTGACGGAATCCGTATTGTCGGTCACTGATCAACGAGTGATCCTCCAGGTAGCGGACCAATTGAGCGTTTATGATCCGCTCCATGACCTTACACATCACTGAGGTGATAGCGATAGGGCGGTAATTGGTAGGGTCCGACCGATCACCCTTTTTAGGGATTGGTTGCACATTGGCAAGAGATCCCTCCAAGATTCCGGCACAGCACCTGTGCGGTAGGACGCTCGGTAGAGGCGAGTCAGTACAGGAGACAACTCGGCTGCACAAGCCCTTAAAACCACCGCTGGTATCCCATCCGGGCCACTGGCTTTCCGCACATCGAGAGACCGTAACTCACGCCGCACATCACACTGCCTGATGCGAATATCCGCCATTGAGAAACCGCAATCAGGCAGTGTGGGCAGCGTCTGGGAACCACGGTCTTCGAGGCGGGAATTAGCCGCAAAGAGATTTGCCAGTAAGGCAGCCTTCTCCTGCGGCTTGTGGGCCAGCGACCCTTCTGGGTACCTCAGCGGTGGCAACGCTGGGCGGCAGAAGTTAGATTGGACGGCCCTGGCCAACCTCCAATAAGCACGGCTGCTAGTTGGGTGATCGGCCAACGCACGCCCAATCCTGCTAACGCGCTGGGCATCCGCCCTAACGTACGCCTTCTTGCAGGCCTTGGTGGCACGGTTGTAGGCTTTTTTGAGGGAACTGACATTCGGATCCTTCATGGCGCGACCCCTGATCCAAGCGCGATACGCCGCCTGTTTGTCACCGACAGCATCGGCGCAAGCACGATTGAACCAGGAGCGTCCACGGCCCTTACTGGCGATCTCAGAGGATGGAATGTAATATTCCATTCCAAGTCTGATCTCGTCAGCAATAGCGTTGGCACTCGCTGAGGGATCTTTACCCTCAAAGCAGCGCTGCCCCCAAGAGATGGATGCGAAATATTCCCGCATACCATCCCAATCTGCCGACGAGTAATGCCAGACCTTCCGCCTAACCTGCACGGGACGTGGAGGAGATGCGAACGGTACTGACGACCCAACCAGGCAGTGATCGGAAGTGCCCAGAGGCGCACTAACGGTCACATGATACCCGGTTGGGTGACTCGCCAGCAGAAGGTCCAGCAGAGAAGGCGCATGACTCGCCACATCTGGGATCCTGGTGGGCTGGTTCACCAGTTGTGTCAAGTCATGAGTCAGGGCGAATGCATGGGCAGCTCTGCCAGCATGATCAGTCTTGGAGGAGCCCAGCCACAGTTCGTGATGAGCATTGAAATCCCCCAAGACCACCATTTCGGCCGACGGGAACTGCGCCTGCGCGTCATCAGCCGCCTGGCTAAGATACCTGAACAGCCGAGTCGTCTCATCATCCCCGTTGTGAGACCTGTAAAGGCACACGTAGATGCGGCTCAGGGAACCTAGATCCACGTGCACCCACAGAGCGGAGAAGGAGGGGTCCTCCATGCAGTGCAAACGGCGACAGCAGATGTCCGACCGAACATACAAGCATACCCCGGCTTTAGGCTTGAAGTTTGCTTCAAGCGAATAACCGGGATACAACAGGTAAGAATTATCGGCCGGACAACGTATCTGCGTCTCCGTTAGGAAGAGCAAAGCAGGCTGGGCCGTCTCGAGATGGTGGTGGACGGCATTGAGGTTCGTATGGAGTCCACGGATGTTAGTGAACTCCATAGTGAAGGCGGTGGTGGGGTTAAGCACCGCTGAAGGACCTGCTCTGTTTGGTTGCACTGTCATGGTAAAAAGGATGGGATTGGTGAAGAGGCAACGAGGAGCTTAAGTTCGGGCACTAAGAAGGCCGAATGGGCACCGGCACGAAAGGGTCGGCAGGAAGAGAGCTGATCCGCCGGACGGAAGGGCCCCCGTACCCTCCCGGGATGGGCCGCCGGGACCCCACTTCCGGTCACCAACCGGCACGACGGACCCACCCAAGATTATGCGCGGCATGGTGAGGCAGCCTCTCGAGGTGGTTAGCCCCGATTGGGCCCCTGTACTATACCGCGGGCGGCCAGCGGACAACCGTTTCTACGGGTCTCCCTGGCCGGCGGATCAACATTCTTCCCTTCGACAAACGACCGAAAATACCCACACGGTACAACCTCATGCCCGGACTCAAGATCCTCGAAGAAACCGGAAAACCATAGGCTGATCCCGGAACGCGATCCCCGTACGGAGATCACTATGGCGGTCTTTACGCCTCGTGGACGGTGGTCGCTACCCGGGCGGACACATAAGTCCTACCACCACTAACTGTGTCACTCATTTGGCACTACCCAGGGGTCACGTGTAGGGAATCTAGAGTCAAAGCCTACGGACGCGAGTGACGTTAACCCCCAAACGTTCAAACGTTCCTGCGAATGCAACCTTGTATGATCTTGTTAAATAGTTACGGTACTGTAATTGTATAAATATATTACGTGAGTGCTTAAGTGGAGCAGTTTTCCTACGGTAAGATTGTAAAGCTGAGGTCTTGGGTTTGAATCCTGAGTCGGGAAACATTGGATTTACTTTTCGTTATCAACTCGGAGTCAGAAATTTGTGCTGATATGACGATAGGCTAGCCGCCTATCACATCGTGGGATGGAACATAAGGCGAAATGTGGGTCTCCTGTTAGCATCTCTGCTTACCACTTCTGGGAAAAAGTAAGTGCAAGTATGTATGACATAACAGTCAAAAATATTTTGAGTTGCAGAAATCCTGGTAAATAACTTCGAACAATGCAATTAATTACGAACTTACTATTGGAAGTAGAAATTGCCGCAGCATCTTTCTGGGTTGTGTTATCAAACTCCCATTTGCCGGACCAATCTTTAGAACGACGAAAACTTATTAGATAAATTTGGACCGCAGCCATATTGGACAAACTAATAGAAATGTTAAAGTTTGGAAATTAAAAAGTGTGCCAAGATTACCAACTGCAGTCCTTTGTTTTACGATGTCGATGCAATATATTGTACGCATAATGAAACGCTGTAAGTCAAAGACTAACTTTATAATATTGAACAGTTTTGTTCGTTGTTGGCAACTTCTAAAGTTTTGGGAGTGTATGTATATATTATCCGCCGCGCCGCACTAGGCCAGCATGATGGACTACATGGCCTAATCACTCTAAATTGTACCCTTGACTGTGGAGGATCCATGTACCTTGAAGTGGGGCGTATGTATGGTGGATGATACAGATGTATATATTATTGGTAGTGTTAGGATAGTCATATGGTAGAAAATTCGTAATTATAAACCAAGCGTGTAAAAATAAGTCAATTTCATTTAAGACTTATGTTTAGTTTCAAATAGGCTTTTACAATTATATCCACCGACTAAAAATAATTATCTCAGTTGGGAAACTGTAATAGTTCGCCTCATAAACAAAGTGAATTCAAAAATAGTCTCCCAACTCCAAAGACATTTTCCATTCACACGAAAACACTTCCAAGTTTAAAAATACCACTCCCTTCATATGAAACAACAAAACTAGGCGAGAAAACCGACTTGAATTGTCACAGTAAAGCGCAGACAATTTCACGAAAATACTTTAGGAACACGGGGAAACCAAAAGTGAGCAAGCGGCAACACCGCACAACTTTAAAATAGTACGAACAATTTCGGAATCGGTTCCAATCGGGAAGTGAGTCTTGGCTTAGCAAGTTTGCACCGACCTGCGGCTTCCGTCGCTAAACGATAGTCGCCAGGTTTTCGAGATACGTCCGCAGTTAAATGCCGATTTGGCCAGAATTGTTTGCGAACTGCGAGAATAGTGCGCTGGAAAAGAGTTTCAATTTAAGGTACGAGAGTATGGTGGATGCGTTAATTGAATAAGTTTGGTAAATTTTAATTAAGCGGTTTAGATTAGTTGGTGGAAAAGAAAGCGGAGAATATTATAATCGTAATATTATTGTGTATCGCTATTTTAAATTACTGGTGGTAGATCTCTCATATGTGAGAGGCCATCTGGGTGGGTACCACCGCAGTGTCTATTTCTCCCGTTAAACAGCAGTGTAAACGCACTGTTGTGTTTCGGGTTGAAGGGCATTGTAGCCAGAGTAACTACTGGACATATTGAGATTTAACATCTTATGTCTCAGGATGGCGAGCGCAGTGGAATGCCAAACATTGCTTTGTAATTCATTATGTTGTTTGGTTTTGCTACTGTTCA
Source organism: Hyles lineata (assembly GCA_030180105.1). Classification (NCBI taxonomy): domain Eukaryota; kingdom Metazoa; phylum Arthropoda; class Insecta; order Lepidoptera; family Sphingidae; genus Hyles; species Hyles lineata. Next base: position 22,099 of record JARJEE010000024.1, read on the forward strand.
TGAGCGGTCGTATCGCTTACCATCAGGCTAACGGCATGCTCGTCTCGCCAATCATAGCAACAAAAAAAATATATCTAATAACCACTCTCAATAGTACTCTAGCTGTAGCTGTAATGGAATGTAATTGAGCTGATACGGTGATGTGACGGTGATGAGAGGTCGTTTCGCGTACCATCAGGCGAATGGCATGCTCGTCTCGCCATTCATTCCTATAAAAAAATAAACATATGACTTCGAAAAGTCAGAGGTGTACCCAGTGATTTGAACCCGCGACCACCGTGAGCATGTTGGCAGCCGCGTTTGGTCTGTTACCAACAGGCTACCAGGCACTTCATATAAACATACAAAAAATAATATTACAAAAAGAAAATTTACTAGCGTTGTAAAGAATTTTAATTTAACCTGTGTTTCAATGTTTACGAACAAAATTAAACATCGTCGTAAACTACAAACCTACTTTATCCCTAAACGATAAATTAAGTTGCAACATTTTTATTAACATTTTTAGATGTTTAGAAATCCGATATTTTTTCATAAATCAATTTCAAGCACTTTATAATCTTATGATTAATTAAGTGGATTACAACAGAAATTCAATAAGCTTGCAAAGAACCTATTGTTTTGTAGATATTTCGTATAGAAGACGAAATTCAATATAATTGAAACTTTTGAGAAGGAGATTAATTTACATTACAATGATAATTATTAAAGAAAATGAAATAAAATGCTTTACATATTTAGACTGGTTTTTAATATCTGATACACGGCAAAAAAATCATAGCAAATGACAAAGAATACGGTTCTAATTGAAAATAAAATTTCATCGATGGCCAAAGAAAATAAGTTAGATTGATACCTTCGCATTTATTTTTCTTTAATAAAAATATTTAAATGCTGAACTTAAGTAGGCATATAGCATAATAAGAAACTACATACATACATAAACTCACGCTTTTTTCCCAGAAGGGGTAGGCAGAGGTGCCTGGATACCTACATTTCGCCTTGTATGTTTCGTCCCACGATGTGATGATGGCGAGCCAATCGCCATATCGGGCACAAATTCCTAAATCCGGGCTGATGATGAATAGAAAAATCCAATATCACTTTGCCCGACTTACCTTACATGCGTACCTTAGTACAACTACGTCACCGAGGCAGTCGCATTCAGGCAGTCGAGGCAATTAGAAACTATAAATTAAAAATATGTGTTTAATGTTTGAGATATGTTTTCATGATATAAACAATAAGTATTCATACACGTAATCTAGTAGTATGAACATGACCAACGTAATAACAAGTGAATAGAAAAACTGTGTTTACTGGTGGTAGGTCTCTCATATGTGAGAGGCCATCTGGGTGGGTACCACCGCAGTGTCTATTTCTCCCGTCAAACAGCAGTGTAAACGCACTTTTGTGTTTCGGGTTGAAGGGCATTGTAGCCAGAGTAACTACTGGACATATTGAGACTTAACATCTTATGTCTCAGGATGGCGAGCGCAGTGGAATGCCAAGCATTGCTTTGTAATTCAAGGTGTTGTTTGGTTTTCCTACTGTTCATGAGCAGTCGTATCGCTTACCATCAGGCGAACGGCATGCTCGTCTCGCCATTCATAGCAAAAAAAAAAAACTGTGTAATATTTTGACACCAGCATGTCAACAGCGTATTCTTTCGCCAAAAAACCATAGATAACCTAAACATACTATATTATTGATGACGTAATATTAATCTTACCGTATGTAATATTTTTGCCTAGTACGGACCTCCTCTTCTACTTAGTGGTATTTTGTCTTCCATTCATGATTAATCACACTAGATGGACATGGTTAAGGAATTCCAATGATGAAAATATGCCAGAAGTACCATAAGGGTAAAGGTAAATGGTCCCCTCGTGGAATTTTTGAGAGACATACAGATTTTTTAAATCGTCCGTACTTAGAAGATTTTCCGTATTTCAAGAGATTTTTCTTCTCCTAACCAATCGATTAAGATGAGCACACAAAGGTATAACTTAACAAAGGCAGCTTCATTTACTCATTACAACTATCGCACTAGGACATTATAAAAAGATAAATCCAAAGCACTTCAAAAGAATTTACAACACATCTAACGCAATAAAAAAAGTCGAAGTATCTCAAATGCTTACAGAAGCGTTTACATTTAAGCCGGGTATAAACAAGAGCATATATCAACCCTCCGGATATCCGTCTCACTTAGAAAATACTAAACACTGCGCTGCCTCGCTGCAACCTGTTTAGAATGAAAATAAATAAAGTTGCAGAAAGCTTTCCCGACGGTATCTGTTAAATTCTACCGTTTGAACTTTGTATTTGGGAATTTTATAATACTGTTTGTATAGTTAAATTGGATGCTGTATAAGACAAGTTTTATAGAAATATCTTTATATTAAAAACCTGAAATATTAATTATTCTTAGGAGTATTAAATGTAATGTAAACCACTTCAAATGCAAAACATATAATTAAAGATTTCCGAAATAATGAGGCAAATTAAAGTACTATTAATTAATTTTCAACACACGCAATCAACACTTTATTAAAACACGAAATAAGAACAAATTAAAATGACATTTACAGATTTGATGGATCAATGGCAGCTTTATTGCTAAAAATCTCTTCCAGACAACCAATTGAAATCCACAAAAGTCACCAAAATTATTTTTATGGCCTGAATTATTTATTTCCCGTAAAATCCTGGTATGCCTCCTCATTCTATACCAGCGAAAGCAGGCTTATAAAAATAAATAAGAACAACTATAATCCTATAACAAGGCTAATCAATAGCCAATAAATCGAAGCCGAAGAATTTACAAGGACAATTTATACCATTTCCATTCGAATAATCTATGATAACAAAGCGTTAGCGACAACCAGTAATCGAGTGATCTAACAGTATGGACAATTATCATTAAGAATTCATATGCCAACCTGATCGAGGGTAGATGAATGAATAATAGGACAATTCTTGAAAAAACTTGCACGATAACCAACTGAATAATTTATTTACGTCCCAGATTCTTGGAGACCTAAGGTTACAATGCTTTTGTGGAAGATTGAAAGGGTTTCTGTTCTTAAGTGAATATTTGATGCGATGGCGGTATGAAAATAAGGTTTTTCTTCGGTAAATAATGCATAAGAAATTATTGGCGCAGTTTATTAGGAATTCTATTTTCTGATGTGCTTTTGTAAAAATTGGTTTCTTAGACACAGGTGATATATTTTGTTTTAGTATCGTTTTCCAAATATTAATTTTAAATATTAGCTCACATAAAAATTATATATTACACACCAATGGTTGGGTTTTCTTATAAGTTGAATGTCACTAATTCTATATTATTTTATTTACATATTTATTAAGCTTGTCACCAATTAAATATAGTCATTTTAATTATTGTCTGATCAAAATTTTAGACCGTTCCGTTTCTTGTCACTAACACCATGTTCCATTAGCTTTATTGTTATTTTCACTTCAAATTAATTTCATTCATCCTCTTTATCTCGTTCTAATTTGGCAATATTTTTATTTCATTCCCTTACACCAAAAAAAAAAAAACAAAAATAAAAAAGAACATGCGTACACAAACCGATACTATAATATTTTTTCATCACATCACAAATCTGCGATACAATTTCCCGTGGCGAACTATTCCCTAACTTGTTTGCTTTGGTGAAAGCCTCAAAAGCGCTGGTTCAGTTTTGGCTACGTTTCGTTAAAAAAAGACCTTGTGTTTTTTTTCCGATTTCCGAACATTGTTCACGGTGGTCGGAGCAATCAAAAGTTGCTTTTTATTTAACTTATCGGGCTCGCAAACAATGTGGGTAGGCTTGTATCGGAACGCAGACAGGGTGAAATTGGTTTATACCTTTGTCTCATTTCGTACGTCACGACTCACGACGCGACGGTTCCAGTTGTAATTTTTGCTCCAATTTTTGTTGCTGTAATTTAAATGCGACGGGTTTAAACGCTCCATGTGTTTTACCTTTTATAAATAAACAGTGATTCTACATACATATGTACTCAAAAACTCACGCATTTTTCCAATAAGGGGTAGGAATAGGTGCAACCAGGATACCCACGTTTCGCCTGTATATTGTATATTTGTTACGTCGATGTGACTGGAGGCTAGCCTATTGCTACATCGGGCATAAACTCTTGACTCCGAATAGATAAATCCAATATCATTTTGCCCGACTCGGGATTCGAACCCAAGACCTCAGCTTTGCAATAATTCCGTAGTACAACTGCACCACCGAGGCAGTCAGTGATTTTAATAATTGTAAATAATCCATTTAATAATTAATACCAAAGTCGACTCTTAGATTAAAACGAGTCATAATATTAATTCACAATAGAAGTTTTAAAATAGCTGATACTTCTGTACTTCCGAATTGCTTATTTAAAAACCATATGAAACTACTTAGAAAGTAACAAGCAGTACGATTACGGTTTATTCAATCAATTTTATAAAAACAGCAGATGGCTACGCAAATCGTGATATTTATGGCAAAAATATATCTAATTACCAAAATCAGCAAAGCAAATGGTCTGAAACATCAAATTCCTAAAGCAAGCCTTAGTGGGTACATATAATAGAACATCTCAACCCTGCGCAAGCTACATAACTGCCAATAAAGTGGTACGGAGTCGTCAAAAGGACCGACTAACAGGTTGAATCATGGTCTCTTTGGCCCCTCCGTCGGACCGTTGCGGCTTCCAAGCACTTATAACTTTGTTCTCGCAATAATGGATATGAAACCGCACGGTATATGAACTTCCCTGCGGACTGTGATTGGCCCCTTTAGCATAGTGGTATTAAATTATACATTGACGTCACTTCAGCAATTGGGAACACCTTCGCTCGAACAAGGCTGTCGATGTAGCGATAATGCATTGTGTTCAGTTATTGTAATATTAGGATTTAATTAGCTGAATGTACCTGTTAATTTTACTTAGTCTTCCTCAACTATGTTTACTTTGATATTATTGGTAATTATTTTGTGATCGACGAACTAATTACAGTTTCTTTCTGTATTTTAAATTGGTATCCCTTAAAATATATATTTTTTTATGTTAAATACCTACTTGTCTACTTCAATTCTGTATTGTTTCATAAACCAAACCCATTGTAAAATGTAACTCATTTTTTATTTAATGTAAACCCAATGTAAGCCCGTTATTTAAATCACACATAATACTGTAGACCAACAAAATTATTAATGCGTAAAAATACACTCGTACCAAAACAAATATGTAAATTTCTTAATACATCATGATTTAAAAAAACTAAAGAACATCTGAACATTCTAAACCCAATTAGGTCATGACAAAACAACAATATTACCATAAACACGTGCATTATTTAAAAGGCGAAGTACCAGAAACTTTAACCCTCTCACACATGAAGACGTAACTCCAAATAAAGCCCGCTTGCCGGGTTGCTTTGGTCACAGGGTAAATAATAAATATCCAGGCAGCCACGGAAGGGTTGGCGAACGGTGATGGATGTTTCGTTTCCGACGGCAAACATATTGGAGCCGGCGTATCCGAGAGAAATAATACGTCCCTTCAGAAAGAGGGACTGGGCAAATACGAATTTTGAAAAGTGAAATATATTGTTCAACGGCTTGGAAAGTTAATGCGGATGTGGCCAAGTCGCGTGCCGAATAAATACGAATAATGATGTATTTGATGTTGTGGTTGCTGCGGAAATTGGGACAAAGTTTGGGATGTGGGTCACAAGAGCCCAACAAAGTTTGGAAAGGTGTTGTTTTTATACTTTTGTGAAATTATTGAGAGGGTCAAGTCACCGGGATTAGTAGCTTCGAAATTATAATATGATCTCGAAGTATGGAAAAGTTCTAAACTCACGTCTTTTAGTTTGCACCGCCATATATCAGTTCTAATTGTGACTATTAATTACACAATATACCGGGATTTACGATTATATATTTTGTAAATGGAAGTACAAATGTATTCGTAAATCCTAATAGTAGAACAATATTGCCATTAATTAACGAAAACACATTATACAATCTACAGTAAATATGATGGTACGTGAATCGTATCCGAAACAGTATCGCCTGCATTCGAACACATAATAGGTTTCTAATAATTGGAAACTGCAAACAAAGGTTTCTAATATTACCGTATTTTATAATAAAATAGAAATATTGATATGGCTTTGTACTGACTGTCCGGCAATAAAATAACCAATGCCATAAAGTGGAACTTCCATGTCATTATATTACATGTAGATATTTTTAATTGGCGTAGGATAATACCAATAGGGGGTTGATACAGGCTGAAAAGAAGAAGTAGAAGGATCACCCACATTGGTCGAGAAAGCATATTTTGTATCTGTATCAGCCCATATACGTCCCACTGCAGGGCACGGGCCTACTCTACAATTGACAGTACGATTGAGAGTGGTTAGGCCATATAGTCCACCACGCTGGCCTAGTGCGAGTTGGCGGACTTACATACCATAGAATTCTTATAAACCGCTATGGTATGCAGGTTTCCTCACGATGTTTTCCTTCACCGTTTTAGTGCGTGGTGATTGACTATCAATACACACATGACTCCGAAAAGTCAGAGGTGTGCCCTGGGATTTGAACCCGCGACCACCGTGAACATGTTGGCAGCCGCGCCTGGTCCGTTTACCAACAGGCCACCACGCACTTTACTACCTAGCGTTATCCAGATCAGTGGCTCGGTCCCTCTTCCGGCTATATCAAAGACTTATTTCGTCCGTTTATCAGACTTTATTATACAGTAGATATATTTCTATGTTTACGCGTATAGGATTTTCTGAAATGAAATTATAGTTAAACTATGTCATTATGTACTGTGTATAACTTGTTGAGAACCTCCGGTGGCGCAGGCGGTTAAACGAGGGGCCACGGGTTCAATCCCCACCGAGAGAAATGATTGTGCGGTCCACAAATATTTCTTTCGGGTCTGGGTGTTTGTGGGACTAAAAAGTCTCTCGTAGTTCCTGATACCCACGACACAAAACTCGATATTAGTGTGGGGTCTAGAGTTGGGTGTTATTATTATTACTTAAAAAATCGCCACAAGACAGACCCTAAGCAGATGTGATTGGCTTTTGCACTACTTTATCTTGGAATTTGTTTTATCGACCTACCTCAAAAAAAAATTCTTTGGGCGCCGCCTAAAAAAACCAGGTGGGCTCAAGACTGACAAAAATAAATAAATTGATTTTTTCACTTCATTCAATTTATAAATTTGTTATTACGGCCTATATCGAAATTGTTTTGAATGAAGATTGGTCTTATAAATAACCTACTCTAACCCACATTTTCGTAGAATTACACTTCAAATGTATCCGAGAGAAACTCTAACAAGCAAATAGCTCTGCCCTTAATATTACAACAGCTGAAAATAACCTCGATCTAGTTAAATTATAAATTAAAATATTAGAATAACAAATTAAAATTCAACACAATACAATAATGACTAACAAATATTAATCAACATCCACATCGACTACCCGATTCACGTTTAATCTAGCTACACGTTTGAGAACGCTAAGCGATATCAGATACTTACAGGTTTATCGGCGTTCGACCATCTGTTTGCATCGAACCGGCGCTGTTTGGGTAAATTGAAACTTTAATCATTGTTTTAGTTAACACCGGATGCAACTTGCTGGTCAAATGTTGGCTTTTGTTTACTAAAACATGCATTTGTATTGGATCGTGGCAAATAGCGGATGCATTTTGTATTTGCTGACTAGTTGTTGTTACGATAATAGTAATTACTCTACTGACTGTGATAAAGTATTTTTGGCGTATTGGATTTAAAGATACTGGTACTTTGGTGTTTTAATTATAATTGTATTTTTTATTGCAATGAATGGTGAGACGAACAAACCATTTGCCTGATGGCAAGCGATATGACCGCTCATGAACAGTAGCAAAACCAAACAATACTTTGAAGCACAAAGCAATGCGTGGCATTCCACAGCGCTCGCTATCTTGAAACATAATCACATAACATGTTAAGTCTCAATAGGTCCATTATTTACTCTGGCTACAATGTCCTTCAATCCTAAAAAATACAGTGCGGTCGTACGTACCCAGGCAGCCTGTCACATATGAGAGACCAAAAGTAAAATATATTTTAGTAGCAGCCTTTATCACAAACATCTGTGTTTTATCTGATATCGATTGCCTCAGTGACTCAGTTGTATGATTGCAAACCTGTGGTCGGGCAAAATCATATTGGACTTTTCTAGTCATTATCAGCCCTGAGTTAGGAATCTGTGCCTGATATGGCTATATGGTAGTATATCACATTATGAAACGAAAAATCTATGGCAAATCGTGGGTGTCCCGGTTGCTCCACTACCTACCCTTTCTGGGGACAAGGCATGAGTTAAAGTATGTAATCTGTTATCATATAGAGCTTCGTTAGAATTGTAAATATGTTTTCGTTGAACTGTTTGGCTTTCCTTTTTATATTATCGATTTCCATTGACGGTAATCTTGATATTGTTACATCAGTATTCTTTAAAAAAAAACAACTAACAAATATTTGTGTGATCCACATGTATTTCTTTCGGGTTTGGGTATTTGTGAGGCTGAAGAGTCTCTCGTAGTTCCTGATACCCACGATACAAGACTCTATCTTGGTGTGCGGTCAGGACTATGTATCTATGAGACTGTTTAGTGTATTTATTTATTGGTAGGTCTTATCACTAGATAGTATAAAACAAAGTCGCTTTCTCTGTTCCTATGTCCCTTTGTACGCTTAAATCTTTAAAACTACGCAACGAATTTTGATGCCTTTTTTCTTAATCAATAGAGTGATTCAAGAGGAAGGTTAATGTGTATAATACAAACATATCATTGTAGAGAAATCTATCTGCACCCGGGCGAAGCTGGGTCGGGCCGCTAGTTTAATAATAAACGTTGATATTGTACTCTTATTACTTTTAGACCTAGAACATGTCTATAATTACCAAATATATTTACCTATCATCTCATAATCTAAACAATATTAATATAAAATCAATTTGCAGCAAAATCATCGAAGCAAAATATCATTCAAATCAAGTTAACCAGTCCGATCGGCCATCGGTTGACAAGCCTTCATATTTCGATTCGAGGCGGTACAAGCCGATAAAACCCCATTCCACATGGAACTGCCGACAAGACGCGATATACTACGCGTGAGTGAATACACGCCCTACCAAATGTTACAAATTCACAGGGACTTGTGTAAATTTTATTGGGTATTTTATCTGTTTTGTCGTGTAGATGGGAAAAGGAGTAAGCAAAGTAGTTAGGAGGAAATGAACAACATTATGTGTAAACATTAACGTATAAATAGTAGATTTTTTGTGACTTTTGTGAAAACATAGGAAAGTGGAGGAAAATAGGAAGCTACCTTTAAGGGTTATTGGATATCATGTAATCTTACGGAAAATAGATACAGACTTGTAAGAGTTACTGGACATCGTGTTATCTAACCACTGAAAATCGTCTGTGAAATTAGATTTCTATAGAGATAAACGTTGGAATAAAACGTTTCGATTACTTTACAGCTTTCGTGTTCACGGTGCGGTCTGATCAGATGAACTAACTGTTTAAGATATAAACATTCTAACATAAACTGAATGATTACCACATTAACTGACATAATCATATCTATTGTAGAAATTATTCAAAAATGGTTTCGTGAAATTGTTCATAATCGATCAAAGAAAGTATTCGCATTAAGAGCGACACATGTGTCTCCAACAAAATTTTCAGCACAGAACTTGTCACTCCAGCTACTTTCTCTAAAGCCGGCACATGATTTAACATTTAAAGCCACCTTAGAAGTGCGTCATGCATCAGCTCCCGAGCACTCCGGGTAATGGGAACTACCATTATAAATTTCAGCCGCTAAGTGCCTGTCACTAGAGGAAAACGCATTGATATCTTTCTTCGGAATGATCGGTTAGGTTTTACTTAGTATTTTTATTTTACGTTCTTCTAGCTTTATTACGATAAGCCTTTTCTAAGGTATATTATATGGTTGTTTAGGATTTGCATTTTAATAGTGCTCGGATTCGATTGATTGTTATAATTTTGGCGCTCTTAGAAGAATACCTGTGCTATCGCCTTCCATCTGGTTAGTAGCCTCAAAATCACATTTGTGTGCTGAATCATTTAAGGCTATTAACATAGATACAATAATAAACATCAATTATATAAAAGAACCTCTATGCGATCTAGTAGGTACTAAAGCCACAGAGAAAAAAATATACGAGTAACAAACTCTCATACTCATTATATCAAATCTTACACTCAATTTAGCCAGATATAATTTTTAGATATTACCACAATCTGTTTTGATGCCAAAACTCAGTAAAAACTTAGGCTATTTAGCATAACCCAATAATAAAAAACCCGAGCAAAGTTGGCAATGTATTGTAAATCATAGATTAGTTCGAGGCACCATTGGTTCGTTTCGGTCGATATAGCACCGGCAGAATGTAACTTCGTACATTCGAACCCATATCGGAAAGCTTGACGAAATATGTTTTTGCTTGTTCCAAGTTGTGTCATCGATTCCTATAAATGTAGATATTATGATCGTGTGTAATGCTCTCGCATTATTTTTAATGTAGTATTATCTATAGCACGTAATTATATTTATATACTATGTCTTCAATCCTTTGGATATTATATCAAAATTATGTTGACTCACTAAGAATCATTTTAGATTTTTATATTTCTATACAACCAATATTTCCATACTAAAAACGTTATTATATAAAAGTGTTTACATATCTGACTTAATATTTGGATCAAACCTCCTAATCACAGCCAAAGAAAACGTAACAATAATTTTCATTATTAATTTCTCTCCTTAAAATATTATTTAGTAAATTGTAAATTCAACTATTATAAAATTATGAAAACCCGACTAATATTGATCATAAGAAAAACCACCACACCACCCCATCGAAAGGCTTTGTTTACATGTAATTAAAATTGGAAGGTTACCATAAATTAATTTGATTTTGGCAATTTAAACAAAAGGTTTTTTTGATTCCGATACTGAAGTTAGGATTTTAAAAAAAATATTTTGCTTTGAATATAAAGCATTTATAACCATAGATAAATAACCTCATAAAAAATTTACTGTCCTCAATTTACTGGTGGTTTCTCGAATGTGAGAGGCCGCCTGGGTAGGTATTACCGAAATGTCTATTTCTCCCCGTAATAACCATAGATCAATACTTCTTATATCGAATTTAATTTTACCATCCATATCATTAATATTGTACACAACCCTTCAACCTAACATTAATTTTGCAACAATATGTACACTGACTACCTCGGTTTTGGGTTCGAATCCCGGGTCGGGCAAAGTGACATTGGATTTTTCTATTCATTATAAGGCGATAGGCTCGCTATCACATCGTGGGACAGAACATACAAGGCGAAATGTGGGTGTCCTGACACCTCTGCCTACCCCTTCTGGATAAAAAGGCGTGAGTTTATGTATGTATGTATATGTACACTCTGATGGTATAACACAATATATATCTTATAAATAATTTGATAGTATTGCAATAATAATTAAATTGTTTTTAGCTCGGCAAATATTATTAGAATAAAGGTAATAAATTATTCGTGCTGATTCAATGTAAATTCACCATAAAAGAAAGTATACTTCTCATCAGAAAAATCGAAATACCACGCTTGTTTATGTTTTGTAAGGATTATCGGAAATATGTGTATAAAAATTTGAATATAGAACATCGACATTAGGATTTGGAAACCTCATAATATTATTCCATTGAAATATAATTATTACTACGTATAGAGCAGCCATCCCATACAAATGTCTTGTTCGATTTTGGTAAAAGTTGAAATTAAATCGCTGCAGCGTGGAACTAATAATAAGTCGTCTAACCGAACAGTATAACCATGCAGCGCTAGACCGCTTTCAGAGTGTAGTTTTCTCGCGGCTAAAAGATCGAAAGCGGCGGAATTTCATGGCGCTTACGCGTTTATTTATTTATTTAATTTAATTAAAACATTAATTAATTAAATTCTTAAACCTAATTATATCTAATATATTAAATCTAGACAAATCAACAAAATATAAACAATATTTATGAACAAAAACAGTATGGTAATAAAAATATAAACTATAGTAACTAAGTTTACGAAAAACAAAGAAAAGAAAAACAAAGCGTTATTGACTGAATTGTTTCCGATGCATACACCGCACCTAGGTGGATGAACAACAAGGATGGGAGGACTTTATTATCCACCTGTTTATCGTATACATACATACATTCAACACATAAAGTGTAAATATTTTATAATGCCTGTCCATAGATTAGGTAACTATATAATCTCCGTATTGCAGTCAGATTCCAGTCATTGTGATTCAAATATGTGCGACTCTATCCGTGAACAGCCTAGGTATCCAGTTTCAAGTAAACCTACATAATTATGTGTAACCGATACTCTATCGGAAATACATATTAAGCAATTATGTATTGTTTATCATAAATATGTCCAGTATGTCTATACTGGTGGTAGGTATGTGAGCGGCCACCTGGGTAGGTACCACCGCAATATCTATTTGTTCCGTCAAACAGCAGTGTGATGCACTGTTGTGTCCCGGAATAATAATAAATGATAAAATTAAAAAAAAGAAAATTGTCATGTTTCTACTATGTTTATGGAAGTGGTAAAGCTACTGTTGTTAGTCATGACTCAACATGAATGTGCAAGCTCATCCGGGACAGTACCACTGTCTTACAGGAATGTGACACTCACTCGACGTGAAGCGACAGCCTTGCTATAGCGTTTCGTTCGGATGCCAAATACCCCTTTCCTTTTCTCGTACATTTTCCTTCAAGCTCGGTTCCCGATTTGATTGGTTAGCAACACATCCATAATGCAAACTTCGTGGATGATCATGGGCGGTAGTGATCACTTTCCATCGGGTGACCTATTTGCTTGATATGCGGACCTACGCGATAAAACAATTAAAAAATTAAAGCCACTTATTAATCGCATGACACGTCTTAAAAAGTTTAGCATTTGCAGATTAAGGAGATAACGTTAATATCATTTCTCCAATAGCAAGTAATATGTGCAATGTCGAGAGGATATTTATTCAGCTTCAATATTTTTTTAATCTCAATTAAAAAATAAAATATTCTTTATTTCAAATTCAGTGAATAGCATTTTAGTAAGTTGTGTTTACTGACTACGTTATTAAATTACAAGTTACTTTTTCTGAGAACTCATACTAAAAGCTTTCTTAGTACTAATTTTGTTCGCTTCAAATATTTTAATATGCTAGAAATAGGAAGTAGTCAGAAGCCTTTAAAGTTTGGAATAATATATTCATTTTGATGTATCAACATCAACCATAGCAACTGCTGAAAAATACCTGGTCCAAGATACATACGAGTATACGGAATTTTTAGAGACTTTCCCATCCGCACACCCACCGCTGCAAATTCTGTCAAGCAGGATCGATAGTGACACACAAAGGAACAGAGCATAATATTTCATACAGCTTAAATCATAAACATGCAGTTAATTCCGATAGTTCGTCTACCATGGTATTGATATGTAAGGGCAAACAGAACTTTCCAGACGTCAGAACGCTTCCAACTGTTCCGGAAATGTATGCGGTCTTCTTCCCAGTAATGAAGTTTTCAGTTTATGAGCATAACTTGCATACAAGACTAAGTAGGAACTTTCAATACTTTTTATTAAAAGTTAAAACCACAAGACCACATGGACACATTTTAAAATCTTGGAAATTAGGTCGTACGATTGACGTTTCTTTTGATTTTTATTGAAAGCAGAATAATACGCAGAATAATTTTTTTTTATAGATACTTTTTTCAAAAATGTCAGTCAGGTTTCAATTAACAAATAAACTAAAGCACGAGAGAGATCAATCTATCAGCGCGACTCGGAAATATTATCTAGAAATCGAGTAAGTATGTACACCATGACACGCGTTGCTCACAAAAAATCGGTTACCAAGTATGAGGTAAAAACATAAAAAAAATCATACAGTCGAATTGAAAACCTCCTTCTTTTTTGAACTCGGTTAAAAAACATGTAGGCCGCAATTAAAATTTAAAATGAATGTAAAATAGAACAGCAGTACGTATTTTATTTTTAAACCAGACGTACAGTCCTCCACAACAGCTAATTACTATTATTCAGAGCTGAGCAGCCGAGTAAATGGCCGCCCGTAAGCTCTAACCCGGAAAGACAATTTATGAACATCTTGATTAACGTATTCGCTATCTTCATTACGTCGCCATGTCCTGTAGGTTGCGCGGTATCAGCCACTACATATATATCGACAGCTAGACGCACTGGGGTTAGAATAGAAATTTAATTGGGGTGATTAGGGACTGTGGCAGGAGCTGAATTGTTCTTAATTTTTTGGAAAATAAATATATTTGGTTTACATACATGTACGATCAGTTAAAAAGATACACAGGTGTACCTTATATTGTGATGGATACTTAATTAAAAAAGTATATTTAGATTAAATAAATAAAGAAAAACGTGTTAAGTAATCCGTACTAAAATGAGAATATTGTTAATAAAAGATGAATAAAAATGTTAAACGTATTTTTCTGTTCTTCCGAGAAGTTTCAATTAATTTGCCATTATATAAGAAAACAGCGTTATTATTTATTATTACCTTTTGGCCTTTGAAACCCATTTTAAAAAATACTCAAAAATTCAAAATAAATTCTACGTAAGAAGATTTTATACTCATATTTTAATATTACTACTTATTAATTAATAAACCCTCTCAATCGTACTCTGGATTAGTGAGGAGGCGTATAGATGTACTTATAATGAGATATTATTACTCATTAATTACACTAGTTTACATAATTGAACGGTTTTTTATACCCCAAGATAAATGTATACAGATATGTTAATCTACCTTCCTTAAACCAAAAAGTGTTAGTAAAAATATTCTATCACGTCACAAATTCTTCCTGCAGTCAAATGTTTTTTTTTAACTACCTAACGTGGTAACGACAGTTTATTGTTTATTCGTTCGCTTTAAACCACAATTATCTTGTTTCGGATTGATTAAAAATGTCGAGTAGAAAGTGTAAACAAAGTTCTGATAGTTTTTCTTATGTTTGTGGACAGTTTATATTTTCAAAAAAGAGAAGACTCATTACAGATTCGTTAAAAAGTGCATATCTCCATTATTTTGGATTTCCTGTTGCAAATCAAGATAAAAAGTGGGTGCCTCATGTGTTTTGCGAAAGCTGTAGAATTGTCTTACTCCAGTGGTCATCAGGAGAAAACGTTCACCTTCCATTCGGTTCACCAATGCTATGGAGAGAACCTAGTAATCATGAAAATGATTGTTACTTTTGTGTTACGAAGACATTGGGATATAATAAAAAAAATAAGGCAAGTATTATATAAGTAAGGGGAGTAAACATGTCATTAAAGATTCATCAAATCAATCGCATCTTATTTTTTTCCCTGAAAACTTAGGAAGTATGAGTGACGAACAAGGGGAACGTTTCCATCAAGATTTAAAGGTTTTTGAAGAACGACATCAAGGATTTTGGGATGAAAACATGTTGGGGAATTACTGTTGGTCCATTATAAAAGAAACTGATTCAAATAGCTATAAAAAATGGCAATAATTTGTCATTTTTAATTTTTTTTTAAAAATGCAAAAATAGGGCAACCCAAAAATGAAGAAAAACTTATCATGGGGCAGTATGGCCCAGGCCAAAGAAACGAAAGAGGCGAAAGATTAATAGAATATGCATTTGAATATAGACTAGCAATAATCAACACTTATTTCAAAAAAAGACCCAGCAGAAGATGGACTTGGAAGTCACCAGATGAAAGTGTTAAAAACGAAATCGACTATATCATGACAAATGCCCCAAAAATAGTCCAAAATTATGAAGTTCTCAACAACGTAAAATTCCGAACAGACCATAGACTAATTAGAGTAACAGTCCTACTAAGTCAAGCGAAAAAGAGTAGAAGAGGCTTTAAATCACAACCAAAAACCCCGAAAACTGAAGAGGAAATAAAACACTACATACACAACCTCAAAAGGAACATCGGAAACAAACTAGTAGATCTCAGCAATGTTCAATCTTACTATGATGTGCTAGAAGTATCGATAACAAAAAGTTTGACTAGCCAAAACAATCCTAAAAATGAAAAACGGCACAAAATATTTAGCGAAGGAACAATAGCCCTAATTAACAAACGCAGTGAACTAACTACAAGAAAGAATAAAGATGCCGATACAAAGAAAGAACTAAGCAAATTATATAAGGAAACTAGCAAAGCGATTAAAAGAGACTACAGTAGGCACAGACAAAGGATAATAACAGAAAAATTAAGTACATTCCGAAGCACAAAGAAAGCATTTAAAGAATTAAACTTAAGAAAAACTTGGATACAAAAACTAGAAGGCCAGCACAAAGAAACTAAAACAAGACAAGATATCATACAGCAGGCAACCACTTTCTACCAAGAACTATACAAAAACGAAAATAAAACCATCGAGGAAGCCAATGAATCACACAATTGTTATAACACGGATTCAATTAGGCCGATAGATGAAGAAGAGATATACGCAGAGCTGAAACGACTAAAATCAGATAAAAGTCCTGGGCCCGATGGAATAACAAATGAAGCACTGAAAATAGGCGCACCAGCCTTACTAGAACCCCTTACAAATTTATTTAACCTTATACTAGAAGCTGAAATCGTACCAATCCAGTGGTGCATGTCAGACATCATACTATTATATAAAAAAGGAAACCCTCTCGATATCAACAACTATAGACCAATCAGTTTACTGGCAAACATATACAAAATATTCTCATCTATAATTCTGAAACGCATAACACAATATATTGAAAATGCACAACCAATAGAACAAGCTGGCTTTCGCTCTGGGTTTAGCACACTAGACCATATTCAAGCACTGGAACAAGTTTTAGAACGATACGAAGAATTTAACAAGCCACTCTATCTGGGTTTTATCGATTACAGCAAAGCATTTGACAGCATAAGTCACAATTCCATATGGAAATCATTAAAAAAAACTAAATATAAATTCGAAATATATAAATATTATTAAATACATATACAACCACAGCGTAAGTAATGTCATGTTAGAATCTAGGGGGGAAGCTATTAATATTGAGAGAGGAGTCAGACAAGGGGACCCCCTATCACCTAAATTGTTTATTGCGGTTTTAGAAGATGTAATTCAAAACACAGACTGGCAAACTAGAGGCATAAAAATAAACAACAGCTATCTAAGCCATCTCAGATTCGCGGACGATATAGTTATACTGTCTGAAACAGCAAATGAATTACAAGATATGCTTCGCTCTCTTGTCCAAGCAAGCTCACAAGTAGGATTAGAGATGAATGCTACAAAAACCAAAATTATGACAAACAGCATAGAACGGCCCATCAAAGTAAAGCAAAAAACTATCGACTATGTCCACAGCTACATATACCTAGGCAAACAAATATCATTTTTGAAAACGCACAATGAAGACGAAATTGAAAGAAGATCAAACATAGCCTGGAAGAAATTTTGGTCACTTAAGGAAATTCTAAAAGGAAACTACCCGATAAACCTGAAAAAAACGGTACTGGACACCTGTATACTGCCTTCTCTACTGTATAGCTGCCAAACTTGGGTATACACTACATCGGCAAAACGAAGAATCACAACAACACAAAGAGCAATGGAGAGAAGTATTCTAAACTTAAGAAAAATACAAAAAATCAGGAGCAAAGTAATCAGACAGAAAACAAAGATTACATGATGCCCTCACACAAGCCCTAAAATTGAAATGGCAGTGGGCAGGCCACATATCGAGATACACAGACGCCAGATGGACAATCTATACTACAATGTGGAAAGGGCCAATTGGCAAAAGAAGGGTAGGAAAACCGAAAAGACGATGGGCTGACGATATAACCGAATTTATAGGGAAGGACTGGCAATCTATGGCCAAGGACAGAGATGCATGGAAAAGACTGGAGGAGGCCTTCACCCGAAGAGGGGTCCATATCCAATAGCAAAAACTAATTCTTACTAACAATTAAACTATAAGCAAATAACTAACAAACACTAACAAACAATAGTCAAAAAATGTAATAGAAACAAGGGAGAATGGAATAAAGGCTTTTTTATTTTTATTTTATTTTATTTTTATAATTTTTTTTTAGTATTAATACCAAAATTATATATTTCAGTTAAGTTAATAAATATTTCTTAAACCAGACGTAATAGAATTTTTTTTTTTTTTTTTGGATAATTCTACCTAAATGAATCACAAAATAACAACTTTTAGCTGGGGTATAAAAACCGTGTAAACCTGTGTTATTAAACCCTCTCAGTCTTACTCTCGGTTATATAGGAGGCGTCTAGGGATGTAAAAATACAGAATATAGAATAAACATTTATTTTTCTAAAACTTACAACAAATTAATAATCGCAGTCGATGCGTAAACAGGCATTCTAACTCCGTCTTCATCTCGGGCAACACAACGAGGGGACGAAAACAGAACGCCGGCGAATGATAATGGCCTGATTAAGAAAAGTCACGTCTCTTTGTATTCTGTTGTTTCTCCAGTGATAATAAAAATACAAAATACAAACAGACGCCGCCTTCATAATTAGGGTTAATTTTGCGAAAGTATTGTCTCGGATTTTATATTGTCTCTATTTTGTTGTTTATTTAGATGTATTTATAAAACAGATTAGCGACAGGCTTACGTCTGATTAAGATTAAAGTGGTTCCATGGAGACTCGGGGTTAAGGCATATACATACATCTGTCTACAAAGTATTAATACATTCCCTCAATAAAAAAGAGACATTGTTGAAAACTTACACTTAATTAAAATATTTTTATAAATCAACCTGCACCATTAAAATATTCCCATGACGCAAGTTTACGCGTAAATTTGCCCATAGGGAAGTAATTAATCAAAAAACCCATTGTAATTTATTACGATAGTTCATCAACAAAAATCTTTCAATGGAACAGCCACTCCTGTGGTTTTACCCGCAATTTTAATAACAGTGCGTCGTGTCATCGCGCTTTCATTATCTGTGTAAACATTTTTAATCGTTCACTAAAATGTGGACACACCCTGTAGACGGCGTGGCATCTTTATTACAGTGGTGTGGGTAAGGTGTCATAAATTTTGTGTAACTGGCAGACCATGCACACCTTTAAATAGGGGTTGAAACGCATGAAATTTGAAAATAATTGTGTTTATGTATAATGCACGTCAGCATAAATTATAAATTCATATATTTATTCCTTCACCTTCCTGAGACATAAGATTTTAAGTCTCGTTATATCAATAGTTACTCTGGCTACAATGGCTTTCAACCCAGAACACAACAGTGCATTTAGACTGCTGGTGGGTAGGAGAAGTAGACTACAGGTACCAGGCGGCCTCTAAAGTATGAGAGACCTACCACCAGTAAACTAAGATTTCAAAGATGTTTTCGAAGCAACAGGCATGTCATTCTCTATCGCCATAACCGATTGTCAAATAAATTGCGATACATGTGAGTTTCTCTTCATACAGCGACAACACTTCAATAATTTTATACGCGTAGGACGGAGATAAGTTTTTCTTTATTCAAATTGCCTCTTGCATATTAATGCGGCACACTAGCAATGCTTGCTGCAAATGATATGACATAAATCAGTGTTTAACAAAGCCACGGTTTAATGAGATGCCCCGGGGTTTGGAATCAATTGACCATTATATTTATTGTTTAATAAATAAAATATATGTTTTGGTATTGGTGTTTACGTTTACACGTAATGATGCTGTTATAAAGCTTATAGATATTAAGCCCTCTAATATTTTTAGGAACCCAATATTATTACTTTTACAACTAGGAGTATAAAATAAATTAATGTTTTATATTTATATATATTATATAATTATTGGGATTTTTTGTATTACCAATAGTGGTAATACAAAAAATGTCTGCCTCCTACCTAGGGTGAATTTCTTACCTAGCTAATGCCGTGTAAGGTTTCACTTTTCTATTCCATCTTTAACATTTCGTCTGGTTTTTATTATCATCGATTGTAAGATAATTAATAATTATAATAATATGTATATGTATGTGATTGTTGGGAGTCTTCTTCTTCTTCTTCTTCTTCTACCTGGCGTTATTCCGGTCGGTGCCAGGGTCCGCCTTCCGGCAAATTCTTCTCCATTTCGCCCGATCTTCGACAGTACGTTGGGAGTATTTATTTATTAATTGTGAGAGCCAATCACCTGTCACAACATTAAGCCAATTTTTATTCGACTTCGAAAAAAGTTTCGAAGTCGAATAAAGACCCCAGCAGCCTGTTTGACATATATAAGTCCAGACTTACTAAATGTCAATAACCTATTCCCGGTTGAATTCCCGAATATACAATACTGAACAGTAACGCTAAAATAAAATATGAATTAATTATACACATTCATACGTTCCAAATTCAAACACGTGACTAGGGAAACGGCATAATTCAATATTAATTTTAATGAAGATTAATTTAACTCATGAACGTCATCAAACTTTGCAAACTAGTCGTTAACCATTCAAGAGCATTAATATTGAAATATGAAGAATGGATGTGTTGTTGGTAGGTACTAAGTATCAACATGGGAGACATCTTAACCAAAATGGTGACGTATGAATTATGGTCAATTGACAGCAAGAGTCAGTGTTTATATCCAGATCAGCGGCCCGGCACGGCTTCGCCCGGGTGCAGTCTCTTTGAATGGAAACGTCTAAAATTATCAGTGTTTCTCTACTACATTATGCATGTATTATACATATAAACCTTCCTCTTGAATCACTCTATCTATAAAAAAAGTGCATCAAAATCCGTTGCGAAGTTTTAAAGATCTAAGCATACAAAGTGACAGACAGACAGCGGAAATCGACTTTGTTGTATACTGTGTATAGAAGTAAATAAAAACCTTTTTAGTTAGCAAAATTCACGCACATGTTGAAGAGTCCAAAAACAATGATGGGGAAATGATGACCGCACACCTACATCATAATAAAAAAAGGAAATCATTTAATATTTTGCAATCAATTCACGTAATAATAAACTATGCGAAATATATATTTTTTAAACAAGCTTCTATTTTTATTCCCTAAAAAGCATAAAATAATTTATTCTTTAATACTTGTCAAATTAAAACGACATTACTACGTTAATAACGTTTATTAAATAATAAAAGCCTGTCGCGAGATTTACCGTAAATAGGTATTTAATTTTTAGAACTTTCAGATCAAGTAAATAGTTCATAGTACCCATTGAAACATTCAACAATGTATCTACCACCATACCTTAATGGCAGCCCCTAACTAATATCTAATGAGTATTGAGAGTCCACAACAGCCTGTCCCGATCACAACAGAACTCCATTAGACCGGCCTTACCGCCCATTGGATTAATTCACGCTTTTCGCTCTTCATTACTGAGACTTCTATGAAACAATCTTGCTGCTGCGGTTTCAAAGGTTATTTATTTTAAGTTCGTGTCAATGTTTATACCTATCTGGTAGAAGAAATACATAGGTACATTAATTATTTAGCAGAGTAGTGAACATTGAAAAAAAATTGTCTCGTTAAGTCATTTTATATAGAATTTTTTAAGTGGATGCAGGACGCTGCAAATACATCAGTTTGGAAGCCTTTGAAGAAGACCTATGTTTGGCAGTGAACCTGGAAGAATGAGGAAATAAAGAAATAAAAATTTAAACTGTATGAATTTAATAGTTGGCCGGTGTAAAATTATATGTAGAAGCTGGTGTTACATACTGAATAAATACTTAACTATTGTAACGTTAGAACTACTGATAAGTATACAATACAATGGTTTCTTGGATTTACGCGAATATTACACATTTAAATTAAATTCCGTGACCACGAAAGCTATAAATAAAGTAATCGAAACGTCACGAATTAAAAAAACGTAAAAAATTAAACCAAATCCGTAAGTAACAGTTTTATTTCAATAATTAATATAAACTGTTTTTATTGCACAGGTCCAGCCAACGAGCATCCCCACTTCATGGTAAGTGAATATATTTTTTATGTGTAGTCGACCCCTCAAAACAGGAGACGAAAGGGATGGACAAAGACGGGAGTAGCAAAGAGTATTGGGCCTCGGGAAATCTACTTTATCGAACATAAGACGACAACAAAACTGTCATGATAATTTTTGTAGGACGGTAGTACCTACATACCACTACGGTTGAAATAGCCCATTCCTATAGTACGTATAGCGCAAGATCAATATGACCCAACCACTTTTAAAACTAACGCAAAATGAACATTATTCACATCCTAATTAATATTCCGCTGGTAAATAAGTTGCTATGGCCCGAATGTGTCCACAATACGACGTTAATTACCTGCAATGATAATTAATTAGTGTATTTAACGAAATGAAATAATTTAATTAACTTTTAGTCACACACGCTCTTTGGTAATTTTTCGATAAAGCTTCACTGACTTCTTTCATTGCTCTGTTTTGACATTTCCATTTATGAAAATGTATTTTTCTGTTCAATTTTAAGTTTACGCTGCGTTCTCAATCGGATATGAAATAAAAATATATGCAGCAGACAGGTAATTTGAGTGTTTCAAAGCATTAATTAGGATCCTGAATAAACCTATTTCACGCCTGATGCAGAGCAACAAATGTATAGGTCTGATCAAAGGGCGATGTTTGCGTATCAACATATGAAGTTCCAGTTGAACATAATATCACCTACATTTCTGTATTATGTCAGATATTTCCCGACTTCATTATAATCCGTGGTTAAGTGGGAGGTTAAATGAAATTTATCAGACCTATCAATCATAAAGTGAGTCAAAGTAAAGCGCCCTACACATCGAAGCCGCCGACCCGCCGGCAGATGTCGACAGCATTTCGTTGTCGGTCGTCGCCTTCACACATTGCAAGTCGAAAGACTTCGTTGACAACATGTCGGCGGCTTCTCGTGACATGATCATTTTTATGACGTTGTTGAGTGTTGCCAGGCAACTGAGCAGAGAAATAGCCGTCAATATTTCGGCGGGCATATTATATTAACACGTGCGGGCACTTGTCGTCGACATGATTATTTTCTTATAGGCCACCGGGTTGTGACGGCGGGCTGTGTCGCTGAGCCGGCGGCTTTGGTGTGTAGTCCGCTTAATGAAATTTCTGCGGTTCTAAATTGTTTCTTTCGCTTCTTTTTTATTCATTGTCCATACTTTAATAATATATTGAAATTAAATTTTATGTAGCACTTATGACAAGTCAATATGTGTACTGTTTTGTATGTTTTTCTATACAGATTACCACAGTATTCTCTACATACAACACATTAGTTATAATTTATTTGTATTTATATGGAGTACAAGTAAGCAATACGCGTCAAATTAATTTAGATATATCATAAATAATAAATAACTATTTAGTTAAATAAGTCTTTAAAAATACAAATATAAATAAAATGGCTAATATTCTATACCCTACCGTGTACATTTCAGTATTTTTACACGCTACCAAGTACTCTTACATAACAAACTAAACAAATATTATTTCCAACAAGCCGGGCATGTATAGTATTTCTTTAGGTCATTGTGTTCTTAATGCATACAGAGTACAGCACAATGAGCGTCTATATTCCGCATTAACTTCCGGATGGAAGCATTTGGACAATACTTGGAATTAGGCACGCTAGCCATTCGTGTTCTGTGTCGAATTAACTGAATTTAGTCTGTTTGTACTTATTACGTGGTTTTGTTTGTAGTGTATTACATACATTCATTCATTAAATACCTATATAAAACGAACGTTGTATACTCGCACAAGTCTAGTGCAGGAAGCTTATACCCAAATGGAGATTACATTCCGTATAAACATGATTTTTTGTTCATTCATTGTCACTCTAAAGAAAAGGATAGCAGACAACAGCGACTTCATTCATGGTCAAATTTCTGTGCTTCACTTTTATATACGGAATGCAAATATCCATTTGGGTATAAGCTTCTTGATCTAGTGTCTTGGGTATCAGAAACTACGAGGAACTTTTGGGTCTCACCAACACACAGACCCGAAACAGACGTGGATCACACAAATATTTGTCTCATTGCGGGAATCAAATCAGCGCACTCTCATATTATAGTCAGCGTTTTAACTAATTATTTCATTGAGGCTGTCGTTTATTCATATCATTGATAAGTCCGAACATAATAGTGAAAAGTGATTATCGCTGACAACACAAGAATCACGTGTCGAGTTCATTCTGTGCATACCTGCATAAGAGCTGGTCAATCTAAAATATATATATATATATATAGAAAAAAAACAATATTAGAGCAAAATGTTGGCTCTATAACCAAGCCGGGCGGGCGCGTGACTGCCTCCCTGGGCATTTAATTTAATGACTTCATTGCGGTTTGATATGTTGTCATACTAATTATTCTTCGAAAAAAATCAGCAGATTTTGTGAAAACTGCTGATTTCTTTCGAAGAATAATATAGTAGCGTAGTATAGAATATTTTGCATATGTGTTTATGTGGTGATCAAATCGATTTTCTTGAAATATATTATCCTATACCTTAGGAGATATTTTTCCAAATAAATTATTCATTTTCATTTTGACAATCCATTAATTATTACACGAGTAAAACAAAAAATACAGTTCCGTTTAGTTATAAATTAAAAGAACTCAATTAAACAAATGGCATAATTTATTGACATATTTTTTATGTAAAACTAGCCAAAAATATATATATATATTTTTACAAATTAGGAATTTTTAAGGCCAATTCAAATATACTTTTTATATCAGGTTACTGTAGGACTCCAAATGAGTCTCTCAAAGTATTAAATTAATGACGGATATATTTACAATCAAATAATTACATTTAAAGCTCTATATTCGACTTTCGCAAATTTCAATAAATGTTACAAATTAATTTATGATAAATAATGAACACAATGAGTTCGAAAACTATTCGAGGGTTAAATTTCACAAATTATTATGAAATTTTATGCAATTGTAACTCTCCATACATCCGTAATAAAATGTAAGAATTTATCAATATATTTTGCTTTTTGTTATATTATTAGATTTGTTAGGATTGCATCTGCATTTCAATAAAATTTAAACTGAAATTATCTGATCCTCCGAATAGCAGTTGGTATAGGTTTGAATTTTATTTATTTAAGGATGCTTTTCACTGTGGTATTTTCGGATCAATAGTTATACCAACTTAACCCCTTACTACATGAATTATGAAGGATGTTATTAAAAAAAAATTAAATATCCTGAAATAGTTTTGACAAAATCTGCTTAATAAGGCAAAAAAAATAAACGTCGTCTTATGAAAGAACACTTTATATGATAACATTTATTTAACTTTAAGTTAATGATTAGTTAACTGTAAAAAATTAACAAACTGTAGAAGCCATAAATGGCTTGGTATGCGGTAAGGGGTTAAGAAAAAACTGAACTTTTTCCCAAAGGGTAGCAATGTAACTCATGTTGCCTGAATTTTCAAGAGTGTTTGTCACATCTCTTTATTATTTAGCTTTCCCCCCTTTGAAAATAATGATAACTTTATTAAACATCAGATTCGAATACGCAAATATTTTCATACTAAACTTTTGATGAGATATTTTTTTCTAAATCCCTTAAGGATCACTGTACGAAATGAGTCGAACATAAGAAAAAAATCGATAGGTAGACATTATCAAAAAACCATTAGAAATCCAACAAAAAAGTTAAAGTGTATTGAACAATATCATAAGAAATGTAAAAGTCTAGTGCTAATAAATCGCAAGACCCTTCGTGACTAGAAGAACACATTAATATGTCAAGGCATTAACCTTTACGTATGGCCAATACGTGGCCTAAAAAATTCTAGAAAAAGCCTCCAAGGGTCGAGAGAATTGTGTCTAAAAATAAAAGCCTCTGAAATAAATTCAAGTAAAAATATATACTCGTATTCCATCTTTTGCAATTGAGATTGGGGAAATAACAGCAGAACTGAATATTTTGTAGTTTTGTACTAACTGAATCAGTGGGTTCAAAGAGTTTTCTTAAAGTTTTCTTTAAAATAATTCCCTGAGTTTTTAGTACTATGAATATAGAAAAAAACCATAATTGATTTGATAGAATCGAACCGGTCTTATTTTCTCATCATACTCGGTACACCATATACGCTAAGCGATAGGACCACCAATTGTCACCTTTACTCAAAGGAGTTGTCTTATTTTTTAGTCTTATTATTAACCATGGGTGGACCCGGCTCCGCCCGGACGCATATACTTTTTAACCCAGTCCATATCAGCAACATAATAATTCTCGTACTGTTTAATATATATTCAAACTCAGTGCCGTCCTCTGTACTATTTTTTCTGTGCCTTTATATCCCGCCCTGTCTCGTCTCATTCACACTTACGGCTTGCAATCCAGTCCTTTGAGTATAAACAATTAACAAATATATCGGAATTCATTCGTGATCCCACGGGAACACTACATTTTCCGGGATAAAAGTATCCTAAGTGTTCATCCAAGGTATTAGCTGTATACAACATTCCAAAGTTAAGTTTCCATGTATGGACATTAATCCGTTACAAACATATGTATAGAGTATAGATGTATGTGGTGTTCAATATAAATAAATAATAATCAGGTAGTTTTCCCAAGTATATGTCATTTAATAAATGAACAAATATTTATTTATTACTTAAAATCATCCATTTGATTAAAATTGATGTTTGGGCCATCACAATTATTACACATCCTAGACATTTTACGTACAACTAAACTATCTAATACAACCTTATTAACTTACAGTTTATCGCTCACAAGAATCAATTACTATTTTTATAGGCTATTTTATGACACAATAAAGTACAAATTGAGATCGTAATATCTGGAATCAGTTTTATGAATACCTTTTGTTGCTAAATTCTGCTTGACTTTTACTATTTAGAGATATTTTTATTTTAGGTCAAAAACTAGTTATTTTTTGTCAGTTATCGTGTCGTAATCATAAATCAGGCTGTTAAACAATAGGCCATAAGATAACGACTAACAATACGTAACCGAAAATAAAATAGGTGTTTTGTAAATAGAAGATATTAGCTACTACGAGGAATGACTAAATTTTATTAATTTCAGACTCAAAACAGATAGTTGTTATGTACAACACAAACATTGGTTACAATAGGAAAAATGTCTTGTTTCACTTCATTTTACTTACAAAGTCTTACTTACTTATACTTATGTTATACAAATGAATGTCATATATGAAATAAATACAAGTTATGTAAAGGTATTCTCAGAAATGTTCCGTGTACAAATATAATATGTTTGTATTACACGTAATTTCCATCTCAAGCAGGGTAATGGAAAGACGTGCTCAGATTTTGCAGGCAGCCTCCTGCGAGCAGTTTCAATCTCGACGAGCCGTAAAGTCCTCAAATAACAATAAAATATACATATCGCAATCTTGACTCGGGTCCGCGAAAGTCCTTAATGGGCCCCTTCTACGTAGACACGAATTTCCCTATTGTAGACGATGGCTTGACAAGGGAACCCCTGGCGAGCCGACACCGACCATTTTTTGTAGCTCATTTATTTCCAATTTGCAATAGCCATTTGTGACAATTCGATGGGGCGGAGGAGAAAAATGACGTCACTTCAACGCTTGAATCTTTTTCTAGTTGCAGACCTTTCCTTGTTTAATATCGAAGTTGTAGCAATTGTTTTGGTAACCAATATGACAGGAATAAGTGAATCTATTTTCCGAGGTCACAAACTGTTATCTCCCGCAAGTTTCCGAATGCTGATTACCCCGACGACTCCCTGAAATGAACTCAAACGAGTGGATAGGGGCTATCGGAGCTCGTCCCATCTCCGGAGTGTCATTAGTTAATGTTGCGGCCAGTTTCTACAGAGATTTAATCAGGCCGCAGACTGAGATCAGTCGATTCGCCCCCTCCCAACCGAGCGATGTTATCGGCCGGTCATTACCGTTCCCAGGACGATAACGCGCCCAACTCCGTTTCGACGGCGAAATTGCTACAGCTATATTCGGTCGAATTTTTATTATGTTCATCGGGCGGGCGGCATTAATTTCACACGTAACCATTTACATGGTCAAGCGAGAGCATATCAGTGTTTCACGACCGCAACGAATGGGCGCAAAGCGAAACAATTAACACATTCCACCCGCAAATCTGAAATTCTCGTTAATTTAAAGTGCGGGCCAATTTAAATTACGAATGTGTTGCATTGGGACGGAGGGGAGGGGGTGTTTGTGAACATTTAGAAACAAGGAGCGGCGGTCCGGAGCGCCCCGGGCCATGATCCCCTCGGAATAGAAATAGTTTCCGTAGCTGCGGAGGAATTACGAGGAGCCCGGGTCAACGGAATGAATTCTGATTTTGCTTTTTCTATCGGAGGCCGGATTATTGTGCTCGGTGTCCGCGCCCTCGCAAGTTTACTTATGCAAAGCTACCTGCCCACCTGGCCTTGTGCTTGTATAAATTTGAATATTTATAAGTACCCACGCCTGCCCTTTGGAATTTTTATGACATTGCGAATTTGATATGACCGAAAAATATTCTTCGCCTTGTTAAATAATTTAAGATGCTCAGCTTTTCTTGAGTTTTCTTAGAAATATTTTTAAAAAGTATAATCTTGTTTTCTTTACCTAACGAAGATGTTGGGTTAGATATTTTTTCAACATTAAAGAATTATTTTTCTTTTAAACACAATACACTTACACGCTTAATTCTTTTACCAGACCTCTTTTTATAGAATTAGAATTAACTAAACTAAGTAATCATCATAATATTAATATAGACAAAAATAAACATTCTACCAATACAACAAATATTAACCAAACACCCAAAGTTGAAGACACCAAGAATATTCCCAATCCCGAAATACCGGGAGAAATTGCTGAGATCGAACATCCATTAGTCAGGTAACCGCAAGGAGCTGTTGAGTGCAATCATCGGAAAACTACGGACAATGTGATGATTTATACGAGGTCAGGCTTGCAACCAATTTGCATCGGAGTGGAGGGATAAATTTAGGAGCTGACCGTTCCATTGTCGTAGATTTGTAGGATGTAATAGATAGCTTAGCACTGTAAGTAAAGGTAATAGTGCCATAAATTTAGTTTAAAAATAATTTGGAGAAAATTATTATATTGAAATGGAGGTTTGAGATACTTCTGTAGTAAATATATTGTTTTAATTACGCATTTAAGTAGTAACTTCTGTCTTTAAGTTTAAATGACATAGTTGCATCTTTAGTAACATTAAATTAATAATATTGTGAATATTTTATAGCTCGGTGATAGCAATAGCTTCATAAAGTGTACTATTCCTTAATTATCACTTTTGCTACTTGTAATGCCTATCAGTTTCTTTTTAATAGATTAAAATAAATTAGATATAAAATTAATCTGTTAAACATCCGTAATATCACCCTAGAGGTTTTTATAGCCTGCATCACCGTTCTTTTCTTCTCAGAACATATTTAATAGAGAGTTGTCTCACTTATGCCACGCTCTCTTTACTTTTGATCATACTGAAAAAATTTAATATAATTATGTGTATGATCAGAACAAAAACCGAAATCCAAGCTCACCAGTCCAACCAATCCAAACCGAAATGTCACGAGTCCGCGAAACTTTATGATGCAGAAACGGTTGAATAAAAACAAACATCATTGTGAGCTGAGTAAAGAGTTGCCTCGTAAACAAGCTGTAAAAACCGTTGTATTTCATTTCGGTGGGACGAATGTATCTCGTTCACAATAAATCCACTTGTAAAAACTTCTACTGCTTTATTATTTCCGTTTTAATTGTTATTTTTTATGTTTATGAGCCTGAGTTTGTGACGTTAAGTGCATCGTAAAAGTAGTGTATTGATTTAGTGCACGGCAGCGCATTCACACTCTAGATAAGTGTCATTATGCATCTCTTAAGCGCGTTATATGCTTGTAATTTGCATTGTAATTATTACAATTTCTTTGTAAACTTACTTAATTTCGAATTTAGAACTGGACGGGAAAATTTATGAAATTATTCTATTGTACTAAGTCTCGCATTTCAAATCCTTATTATCCTGCGTAACTTATGCCTGAGCTTCAAAGCCTTAAGTACCCAGCTCTTCCTGGATCCGTTTATTTGATTATTTTATTTTATTAGTGAAAACGTAAGTGCCAGTGGGCCTATAATTAGGGTCGTCCTGGAGTCTTATCTTCATCTGTGTTTAAAATGAATCAAAGGTTATGTAGAAAGGCGGACCCAAGCGGCAGAAAGGATAATACTATATAAGTAGAATTGAAGATTGACCCTCAATAAATAGTATTGATCACACATTACCCGTTGATTTACTTCAGCCTCTTCAAATACGGGAGTATGACAATCAAAGCACGCATCATAAAAAGCAACAATAGAAATATTGTCATAAAACATTGTTTATAGTCCTCGCGACCATAAGTGAGATGAAGTTGTTTTTACTGGGACAATAGATGAGCCATAAAAAACAAGAATAGGAATTGTTCTATATTTGGTGGGTTTATTTATAAACATCGCTTTCCTGTTGGCTTCATGTTTTGAGTATAAAAGTGGGGGTTTACGGTCTCAATCCTTTGAGATATTTTTATGATTTATTTTATTTTAGGTTGTAGGTAAATTACTTGTAGTATTTCCAATAATGGAATTTATTCTAAATCGACGCAAAATATCAAAAATCTTCTTTGTTACAATAATAGCGTTTATAAGCTTCAAATCGGGTGGGATAATCAGATAGATAAATTTATTTTCTTAATTCTTTAGTTTTAGTTTTGGTGAGTTCTTACTTCTTTAGACCAACAATATTAGTTAACTCCATTTCTCAAATGACGACTATGAATATTAACATGATATACGTAAAATATACTACAATGAAATAAGCTCCAACAATGCATTATACAAGGGGAAGTAGAGATTTTTAATTACAAAAATGAAACAATAAGTATCGTCTGTCTAATAACTAAAAATAATGATGTTCACAAACAAACAGCGCAATACGAAACTTCACCGCATCCCTTCAACTTGGACTCTTCAACATTTATCTAGCGTTGGTGCAAAGCAAACATCCTGTATTTGCACGCGATACGCCCTCGTGTTTCGAATCACCCTCTAACTCGGTTTTAGGGATCCTTACTTACGTAAACTTGTACCAGTTAAACAATTGGTAATGTTCGTGTTCAAATTCATGTATTTAGGAGTGGATAGTATAATAGCATTTGTAGCATCTAACCTTTTATCTTTTTCTACTTTTACTTTTTTATTTTTTACTTCCTAATCATGCTTTCCTTCTTCCTTATTTTTTACTGCGGTACATATAAAACGACGTTAGTTCATATAATATTTATCAAATTAATTGATAACTACACAGAGTCAAAAGCCAAAGAAATGTATGTTCATTTCGTCGAGTGTGTATAGTAAAAACAATTTCTCTTTAAGCATATTGTATGCGTATTATACCTTTAAGAAAGCAACAAATACTGTATCAGCCCATATCAGGGCCACTGCAGGGAACGGATCTTGTCTACAGTCGGAAGTACGATTGAAAGGGGTTAGGCCATTAAATCCACCACGCTAGCCTATTGTGGGATGGCGGACATTATACACTATATATTTTTTTACATGTAAACAGGCTTCTGGAAACGTTTAAGGAAAAGTTATTTTACTTTTTTGTTTTGAGAACGTGTCATTCACCTTTCACGAAGGATTTAAGAGACATGAAAAATTGTGACACACTGCAGTTTTTCACACAAGGATTTTTACCATGACATCCTTATAAATAGCTCCGTTGGGTGACGACTGGACCGTACAACTGAAGTTGGTGGGTTGAAATCTAGGGTTGCATTTTCCAAGACACATGTTCATTCTCAGGTAATTGAAGCTTGCTAGTTTTTGATGGTGTAGTTATAATACGGCATGATTACAAACCCGATGTGTCGAGTTCAGAGCCCGTGCCGGGCAAAGTGGTATTAGATTTTTTATTCATTATCAGCCCGAAGTCAAAAAAATTTGTTCTGGCACGGCACAGTGACTACATTGCACCGGATGGTAAGTGCAAATACCGTCCAGATAGAGTATCCAATAGCATCAAACGACGATCAAATCATTCGACAAAATCATACCGGCCCGCTTAGATGCCTGTTAACATTTGTGAATGATATTTATTATTTTATTTACACTTTATACAAATGATGTATAGGTGGACTTAATGCTTGTAGCACTGACTTAATATTGCGATAGGCTCGCTCCCTATTGCAGTGTGAGACGGATCACATGAGTGTCCTGGTTAAACCCTAGCCTACCCTGTCTCTTAAACGGCGTGATTTTTTTGTATTCTGTATCAGCCCATATACGTCCCACTGCAGGGTACGGGCCTACTCTACAATCGACATCGTATGATTGAGAGTGGCTAGGCCATATAGTCCACCACGCTGGCCTAGTGCGGGTTGGCTGTGATGCAGTGATGTTTTTGTATCTAATAACTTATTTTTTAATTTATTTATGTACATTTAAACATTTCATAAAAAGATTTACAGCTACGGAATTCCCCCATACCAAACCAGGCACCCTTGGCAACTTTTTATGTTTCCGCAGGCAGTAATATATCGTTCAAATGTACGGAGTGCTCATATTTTTATTACACGCGACGTAAAAATCAAGATCGAAATTGCGAGCCCTTCGAATACTTTAAGGTCCCACCGAGATACTTCTGAAGAGCCGGGGTGATCATTTTAGGGGTAAAGTTTTTTAAATCCTTGTTTTGTTGTAGGCATAAGTAGGGAATAAAATAGGAGGATATTCTGCATAAATTGCCTCTAAGGGATAGTTCGGAGAAGGTACACGGGTTTTGAATTAGCGTTATGTGTTTTATATATGCAAGTATATATAATAGCAGGATTAGCTATTTATGGTATTGAAGTCCCTTACGCTGTAGTATAGAGTAGGATATTGTCAAGCGGATTACGAAGCTGAAGTAGTGGACAGGACATATAGGGAGTAAATGTGAAGGTAAATGAAATTTAGAAAGTAAGTAATGGATTCTTGGGACCTAATCTTGGACATAAGTTTCCTAATCAAAATCTTTGTGAATGACAACTCTTTATACTTTAAAAAGAATTAAAACGTAAAACCTTAATATACAGAAGCAGTTATTACTATAGAATCATCCTAAATTTTTATTCTATGTTCATAAAATATAGATACAAACTCTATATTCAACGTATATTTCTACTAAACCTTTAGAGCTTAAATTTGAAACTGCCTGAAGTGTATGGAGCACAGATTTAATATCACAGGATGCGTTATTGCGAAAAACAAAGCGTTTATGCCGGCAGCAGTGAATAAAGCGGAGACTATAATATAATATAGTGTGCAACTTTAAGCGTGAGAAGATGAATTAATATCACTAACGGA
This sequence comes from Hyles lineata, assembly GCA_030180105.1. NCBI lineage: Eukaryota > Metazoa > Arthropoda > Insecta > Lepidoptera > Sphingidae > Hyles > Hyles lineata. The sequence continues at coordinate 55,714 of JARJEE010000024.1, forward strand.
ACGAAACCACGGGAAAACTAACCACCACCTGCATAAATGGGGTCTAAGGGAGTCACCACAATGCGACTGCGGAGCACCCGACCAGACCCTGTCCCATGTCGTAAACGGATGCCCACTTCGCTGTTTCCCCGGTGGAATCTCTGAACTTCGTAAATACACTCCTGATGCAGCAAGCTGGCTAAAAACCCAAGACATAGAAGTTTGATCCACGCAGGATTAATGCCATACGCAATGATGATGACTAACGGAATATTTTGAAGGAAAAGATTAGAGATCTTGAAGAAAAATTCTACGCATTCTGTAACAATCAACGATACTCAATTCTTTCACTACACCTAGATTAACACAACTGTGTATGGTAACACAAACATTAATCCAGATGCGGAGATCGAACCCGCGGCCTTTCGTTTTACAGCCCATAACCACTCCCATACCCTAGAGCAAAACAATTAATTTCATCGAAAGACAATAGTGCTGCATAGTTTTTCGTTCTATGGTTAAAACTACCTTTCTTAGGTACATCCTTAGGTCCTCCTAGAAATAAATTCTATTACCTTGCAACTAGCAGCAAACATTAACTACTATTAAACAAAGAGTTTTCACATAAAGTATAAATTACTACCTACTAATTTTACCTACATGTTATACACACGTACGACTAAAATATTCATTAGGAGATTCTTTGAAAGTTGATATATTTTCATCAGACGCTGTTACCGTCTGCCTTCATGTGTTAATAACGAAACGTATAAAATTAATTAATTATAATTTCAGTATAAGTTCAAATTTTAATTAGCTTTCTAGTGACAAAATCAGGACAGACTTTGCGACTTTAATTATTAAAGGGATTTTAGACGTTATTATAAATTAAATGAATAATGAAGTATACTTTTTGATAACTGATCCACGGTTATGACTTATAATCGCTGGATCATCTCTCTCTCTTTTTCACTCTCTCGTCAGCCACAGGAAGTCCACTGCTGAACTTAGACCTCTTCATCATCATTCATCTCCACATTGACCAGTTGGAAGTATTTGCATCCAGAGCTTCCCTGCTACCTTCGTTCCAACCTTCCTGGAACATCTATGATACTACTAATACTTATCTGTCTGGGTGTGTTCAACACTAGATGCATGCATCTTCTACGGACGATTTGTGTCTAGTAATTTTGTAGAGTATGTACCGCGCTACTTCCAATGATCAACAACTCCACGCCATATCCGAAAACCCGTGCGAAACTATATTCGTTAAAACATTTGAAATATTATAGAGGGGACACTGCAAACAAAATACTTGTAATAAATATGAACGGTACCGTACCACTCCTACTGTTTTTGTCTCTGTTACGCCTACGCAACTTCATCTTCGCTCTCGCTTCACTAGGTTGCCGCGTGCACGAATCCTGTACCAGCACAATGCGCAGAGATTTTGTTCCCGATGTCCGCTCTATTATAATACCTCAAAGCTTTAAACTAATTGTAATTATTGCTCTTGATTCGCCATAATTAGTCTAAGTAATAAGTAAAATTAAAAATAGCACATTAACAAATTCATTAGAGTCCTCAAAACACACAGCAATATAATGCAACAGTAACCCCATAAACATCAAATCTTATACTACACTTACACAACGACAGAATACCTCAACAACCGAGCTCATAAATAAGGGGTGTCGCCTACCAAATCACATTATTAGTCGCGTTCATACATAATATGTCAGCAATGCATACCCGAGCGAAGACTCTGCACCCCTGTCGTAAATATCGTTTTGATTTATTTACTGCGATGCGATTTGCTTCCCAATTTTGTGAAAATAAAAGTAAAGAGTCTCGTAAAGAAGAGTTATTGGTTTAAAATATATTGTGAATGTGATTCTAGAGAAAATGTCGTAGCGATAAGTGATCGTCTTAAAAATAAAATTGGTTTTATTGGATTATATAGCGAGATAAGAGGGTGGGTGAGATCAGGTGAATGATTACCTGATGGTAAGCGAGACGACCACTCGTGGATAGTAGCAAAACAACACCATGAACTACAAACCAATGTTTGGCATTGTACTGCACTCGCCATCCTGATACATAAGGTGTTTCATTCTCAGTATGTGCAGTAGTTACTCTGGCTACATTATTCTTCAAACCGGAACACAACAGTGCATTTCAATGAAATAGAAATTGCCTTAATACCTACCCAGGTGCCCTGGTATATAAATAATGATCTCAGAATACCTGTATTTATTTATTTTTACTCTAAACAGGTCGCATTTTCGAAGATGTTACAAAGAAAGGTTATTTATTTTAACTATATCCCAACACTTGGGTTGCAGGAGAATACTAAAACCATATAATCTCGTATAATTAAGATTAGTCTTACCATCATTAAAGAAATCTACATAATATTATGAAGATCTTTACAAGTAAAGTAAGTGAAGTCCGCAAACGCGCAATAGACTAGGGTAACTTTTTTTCGAAATCGAATACCAGGTCGGACTAAGTGATGTTAGATATTTCTATTCATTATTAGACCGCAGTCAGAAAGTGCCCGATAGGATTTTTGGCGGTAGGATCGCCCCCTATCACATCGTGGGACGGAACATGAAGGCGAAATATGCGTGTCCTGGTAGCACCTCTGCCTACCCCTTCTGGAAAAACGGCGTGAGTTTATGTATGTGTGAGTGTAGTAGTATTAAAATTATGCGTAAAATTATAGCTTGTTACATTTTCGGCCAATACAAGCTATACAACAATTTAATGAAGTGCCAATACTTTAACCACAATTATTCTACTGTAAATGCGATTGTAACTTTATTCTCGTTGCCAATTACCACATATTGTATTACATATTTTTGGCTACTTTTTACGGTAAATTCCTGATGATTCGTGATTACTCTGCAACCAGTGGTAATTATAGTTCAGGGAAATAAATGATCGATAGATGAGAGATGACCCACTTCATTTTAAAATTGATAATTAATGAAAATATATGTACTCATATACGTACGCCTGCATCCCTGAGCGGGTAGGCAAAAGTGCCCCTGGGGACACTCGCATTTTTGTGTTCTTCTCCGTCGATGAGTGAGTCTATAATTTCTATATTTATACTGAGCAAAAAGCACAATGCCAGGCACGAGATTTCTCATATAAAAATCTCATGAAATGAAGTACCTTATTGTTCACAGCTTAGACTTAATTTATTTACTTTACCTCACTCGTATTCCTCTGGCATTATAAAATATCGCATATACCGGGCTCTAATCCCGTGTTGGAAGAACTGTTTTAATTAACCGATCATTTGGATCCGATACGATTATAGCCGATTTCAGAGCATGTGGAATTAGGCTAACTTTAATGAAGTAGGTAGTCAAATGCACGTCGATTACCGCTCATTAGCTCCGAACTTTAATTTTGATGGACCATTTTCAACTCTATTTTCAAATTCTTTAATTGCAAAATGGAACTTTGTTGTCACTGCCAGCAATTTTATTGACAGTTTCAGAATTAGTTTGATACCTTTTAAATACTGTGTGAGGAGGGGTAAAAGATTCCTCTCATATTCATTTCTATGCAGTCTGATTGAGGCAAATAGCTTCACGTGTCGGCAGAAATTGCAGGATAAACTTTTTAACTGACTTTTAAAAACGAGGTAAAAACGTTTTAAAAACGCATTTTTGTTTTTCATTTTTAATGTTACCAGCGTCGAAGAAAGTAAAATTATTTATAAGATAGTATCAATGAGTTTATGTCTATAGGGATATGTATTTTAATTTTAATTTTAATTCTAGAACGCACACAAACAAATTCTGAACAAACACATTATATAATCTTAATCTTAATTTTTGAAAAACTACTTATACAACACTAAAATAGTTTTAAATTACAACTAAGTTCATGAGATTAGCGGGCACAAACAAACAAATTCTTCAGCTTTATATAATAGATATAGATTGCAAATATGTTTATTTTGGGGTAGTATCAAATAAAATCCGTGGTGCAGTTGGTTAGACACCGAATTGAGAGTCTGCGGGTTCGATCCCCGCACCGAAATAAATATTTGTGTGATTCACAGGTGTATGTGAGACTGAAAAGTCTCTCGTACTTTCTGATTCCCACGACACAAGATTCATATCTTAGTATAGGGTTAGGTCTATGTATGTGACAGATGGGTGTAATTATTTAATAAAAGTGGACTATGGCCTAAGCCCGCTAAATCGAACTATCGTTATAGAGAAGTCCCTTAGTTATGGGCGATTATAGGCAAAATAATTATGGCATCTACATAAAAAACATTCGGGAACTGACCTCTGCAAATCAAAGAAGCATATAATGTTCTTCTTCTACCCGGCCGGTGCCAGGGCATTCCGACTAATACTCCTCCATTTCGCCCGATGCTCGGCATCCTCAATAGTAAGGCCATAGACCCTCATATCTGTTGTGACGACATCTAGCCAGCGCTTCTTTAGTCTACCTCTCGGTCGAAGACGCATATAATATCATACATTTATTTATTCCAGCAAAACTGTATGTTATTTTCCGTTTAACAATTCTAAGAAAAATATTCTATTAAGCAAATAAATTATTCCTTTGTATCACAAAGTACCTGAAAGTTTAATTTAAATATCAGAAGCAAATAACATGAATTTATTATAAAGTAAAGAAAAATTGCTTCTAGGTAGTATTTTTTTCTCTAAAATTAAAATAACCTAAGAAGGTAATCGCGCTATTCCCTTTGAACACAAATGGTTTGAAAATTTAATTTAAATATTGCAGGCACTTGTCTGTTACATAAAATTTATTATAATATACAGAAATCTAGTTTGTTTCTTATGAAAAACAGGCGGTCCGGACCGGCTCCGCCCGGACCAAAATGTTCAATTCCGGCTATTAATTTAGAATATCGACTATTAGGACCACGAAACATGAATAAAATTTCCCCGTGTTTGCTAGATTTTCCACTACTGCTTCCCTGCTATAGGTCATAGCGTGATCATACATAGCCCATAGCTTTCCACAGTAAATGCTCTATAAAACACAACAATATTTTTTCTATTCGAGCCAGTAATTCCTGAGATTAGAGGTAACAAACAAACTCTTCAGCTATATATATTAGTATTGTTTAAAACAACCTCAAAACATAATAATTTTCTTTTGTTCAAGAGCTTCGAAATTTGAAATTAAACACTACTAGTAAGACAAAAATTAAATTAAAAATTATTTGAATAAAGAACGGGGACGACTTGCAAATACAATTCTAGTGAAGTCAACAATAACTTATAGACGGTATTAACTCAGTGAGCGGTGTATTTTCATCGGGAACGAAGTCAGCCGGAGGAAGTGGCTACGTGACCGGAAATGAATTTCCCGGACTTTGTGATACTTTCGGTAAATGATGTTGAAAAAATTCAATATTCCTCCAATGTCAGGCACGAGCTGGAAAATGAATAGGTTCGTTTGTTTAGGCAAACTATTGAATTAGATGTATTTTGAATTTTGTTGTTGTTCAAAATTACAGAATTATGCCAATAGACTACAGTATCTAATTAGATAGTGTCGTGTCCAAAATAATCTACTTGGAATTTTAGAAGTCTTATATTCGGTAGTAGTCAGCTCTAGGTTAATATCTTCAACTGTAAGATATTCACTGCTGGATATAGGTATTTCTAATACAAAGGATTTCGCGGAATATTTCCCTATATTAAGTAGTTTTGGCGTGCGTAATATATTGTGCTAATGAAGCTGTTGGCCATCGTTAGTTATTCATTTGGTGATGCGATTTCAATGATAAAATAATTAGATAATTGATTTTTAGATACAATAAGCCTTTGTAATAGAGGTGTTTTGCTGAAGCGAAATTAGCAACAAATGGCGGGGGGAAAATAGGACGAGAGCCCAGGAGTGACAGAAATATCATTGGGTAAAAAAAAAACAACAATGTCAATGGTACAATGTCGTACTTTTGAAAGAAACATTTTTTTTGAAAGAAACATTTCATTGAAATAACATGCTGTAAAGAACTTTAATTTCCAAGCGAAGTTTTAGAGCCTTCATTAACATAGACAACTTGCAAAACTTAGTAAATACTCAGCACACAGGCATTAAATTCCGCTCACATCCAACAGTAAATAAAATTAATATTAAAGTCAAAACGGCCAACATCTCGTGATCCCCAAAGGCAGCCTGTTAGTAGGCAACCGCATTCTGTCATAATTGGATTGAAACTGTTTGTCACCGGAGATTCAGACATAATACGCTTTTAGTAAAACTTAGCCGTCTTCAATGTCATTATGTAAAACAATTTTAGTACACTTTGAGGACGGATTTTGGTGTTGTCTTTGAAATTTAAATAGCTGCGCCTTAGAATAAGCGTCTGTTGTGTAAATTGTCATTTTATCTTCTGGTTTGATTTTTGATATTAGGTGATTCCGGCCCATTTCTTCTTCAAAATTAATATTGCATTATTTTAAAGAACTTTTATATATTTTTAATAAAGAATATGTTTCTTTTATACAACAGTTTCTTATAGACCCAGTGCTAAGAGTCTAGGCCCTGTCAATTGGTGCGGAGGTCCGTGTCCTACAATAGGATATATATGTACATATATATAGCTTCATTTATTATAGGCACCTACTTTACCTTCAAGTCCAGGTGTGGTATTAATAAAAATTTCTATACTAAACCAGTTTGGATATTTCATAGTTTAAAAAGCATATAAATAAGGATGAAAGTAATTGAAGCGGACAGTGTTGCCGCGTAACGACCTAACCCGATATCACCTGCGGGCTCTGGTGATAGTCTGAGCCGATTGGGGGTTGCCATGTATTAGTTGAATTCCTCATTGTGTGGGAAAATAGTATAAAATAGTATAAGTATGTGGTTTTGTGTATATGGTGTAGAGCTAAAGTCTTACATGGTATGCATAGCTATAACCAGTCATAAAGGAATCCTAAATTTTGTGAAATAATTTATTAATTGTATTATACAAAAGATAAAACTATGATAATTGTAATTGATAATCTACTTACTAACATAATTAAGATGTTGATTAAAATTTTGAAAACATTTATTATTATCATGTGCAAATGTAATAAATATGTCTCTGAATGAATGGTCTGGATTAATGATCATAACGATTATAAATACACGAATATGTGTTGAACTTATTCAAGGTTTTGCAGCTGAGTTATGTTTTTAGTCTTACTATTTATTAAAAAAATAAATACACCCAACAGTCACGTACATAGTCCTGACCCCACACTAAGATCGAGTCTTATGTAGGTACAGAAACTACGAGAGACTTTTCGGTCTCATACACACCCAAACCCGAAACAAGTACCCGTGGATCACACAAATATTTGTCTCGGTGCGGGGATCGAATCCGCGGCCTCACGTTTCAAAGCTGGCCTGTAGCTAGCTACGCCACGGAGACTGTCGAAAAAGCTTTTACTGCAAAGAAAGGCTTTATTTGCACTGTCTTAATCTTAATACGATTTGTTAACATTGGAGCATTTATTTTAAGTATGTCAATTTTTATTAATTATGTTAGAAGGCCCCAGGTGTTCCAAAAACAATTAAGTACATATCAATTAACTATGCACTATGCAATGTAGTGAAAATAAATAAATAATAATAAATAAATAACACCCAACAGTCACATACATAGTCCTGACCCCACACTAAGATCGAGTCTTGTATCGCGGGTATCAGAAACTACGAGAGACTTTTCGGTCTCACAAACACCCAGACCCGGAAGAAATATTTGTGGGCCGCACAAACATTTCTCTCGGTGCGGGGATCGAACCCGCGGCCTCTCGTTTCACAGGCGGCGTCTAACCAACTGCGCCACGGAGGCTGTCAATATAAATTAATAAAGTTTAAATTGATTAATATAAATCAATCATGTTTTTTTTTATATTCAGTAGGTCTGACAAAAAAGCAAACAGGTCACCTGACGTGTTACGGTAGTTTCACAATAATATCGTTTTTTCATTTGTGTTATCTAGAAAATAATTCAATGGAGGGTAGTATCGTGTTCGCTTTGCAATGCATAAAACGCGTACCGCGTTCGAGTTAATTTTTGTCCCAATGTGTTTATCTATCGAGGACTATCTAGTGTAAATCTGTGGTTAGTGGGTGCATCGACCCTCGCTACTGTCGGTGCTGACCATCTTCGGGACCGAAACCCTGGTGAGTTTGCATTAGTCATTTCGGGTTCGATTTTGGGTTCGGTCCCAGCATCAAGGCAAATTTTAGTGAGGCCCACAAATATTTCTCTCGGTTTGTGATACCGAAAAGCCTCTCGTAGTTCCTGATACCACGACACAACACTCGATCGTAGTACGGGGTCAGGCCTGTTGGGCGTATTTGTGTTATACTGGCTCGGCATGATGACTACACTGCGCCTGATAGTAAACTCAAAAGCCATCCAGGCAGAGTATAGAATGACATCAGACGGCAGCCCCATGCCATTCGATACAATTATGCCGACGATATTTAACTTTAGGTTCGATGATATTCTTTGTTTTCATATTGCATTTCTGTGTTATTTTTGATTCGTGGAGTGCGCACAATAAAAACATCTTTTTAGTTTTTTTTTTATACAATTAGCATATATAGAAGACAAGTTCGACACATGTTTTTATAATTAATTAAAAAAAACAAAGCTCACGGGAGACATAAATTCATTATGAAATACCTGTAAAATATATTTGCCTATGGGACCAATTTATGCATTTTTAAAGAATGTTTATATTCAGTTTTCACGATTACATATTATGCTACTTAATTAAGTTGTTACTATAATTAAAATGGCGCAAAAGTTAAAATTAAGAGAAATTTTAATCAAAAAGTTCATATACATTTCTCAGTTCATCTTTGTTGCTTCGTTCTCCTCAATTCTGAGGGTCGTGACCCCCTCTCTCCAGCTTCAGTCGTATGAGGACATGCGATCGAGCTGGACTGTTGGCAATCTATATGGCTTCGCATACAGTGATGTCAAGTATGGTACGGATCTAATCAGACCACCGTATTGGATTGCGTGCACGTGCTCTTTTACCCCACACTTTGCCACCATTTCTAATTTCAACATGTTTCTAATAAGCAATCATATCAATTCAACATGTTAGAGCACCTTGGAGGTTACTAAGTCAATCCCACATTACAATATATAAATAGATCATTTTGATCTTTACCTATGTATAAAAATATATTCTACAACACTGGCAACCCTACACAAAAATATAAATCCGGGGAAAAAGAACCTTAAATAACGGGAACCCTTGTACATGGCAACACTGCTAACATTTGTATGCCGCGCGCGTGTTGAAGTTAGCACCAGTAGTAACACTTAAAGCCTCAGTAATTAGCATGGATCGCTCGCTATGTATTACGTATGCGAAACGGATAAGCCGCTTTATAAACGTTGATAAACGGACTCAAAATTTGACTTTCCACTCCAAATGTTTACATGACGTGTTTAGAACAATGTTGGGGTAATTTGTTTGAGCTCTTTGAGTTGAATACTTGAATACTGTTTCATTACTTTGTTGCTGCAAAATTCATTGTACATTGTTTATTGGTATATGTTATTTATGTGTACGTAATAAAGATAAACATGTAAAAGACTGTCCAATCTCAGAACACATGCCAAAATTTTAGAGATTAATATTGTACAGGCTTTTTTTTTATCTCCAATTTATTAATTTATGGAAAAACATATTTTGTTTACAGAATATTTTTTATATCATATCCAACAAATTTTATTTAAAAGAAAACACAAAAATTATGTCTTATAAAAATGATTACTGTTTTTAGACTTATTACTAATAACAACAGTTAACTTAAATGTTAAAATGATTTTAAAATTCGTTGCGTCACTCCAATATGAAAACTACATAATAATCACACAGTCACCGCACATTCTAAAACCTAATATATATTAAAAGCGACGTCATGAAAGGGTCACAATTAGCTCGAGGCAAGTCCCGTTCAAACTACGCGTTCACCTAACGTGTTCTATGTAGTTTTAATAGACTATTTGTAACTGAGCACGGTCGTGGGAACACTTAGGGAACGCTCTTAAGTAAGTTACAGGCATTCGCGACTATTACATTTTGTCGACAGAAAAGTAACTCGCGTTAGTCGAGTTTCACGTTCTAATTGCCACTTGCCTTCTTTCTTTTATGGAAAGCGTTGAAGAGAAAAAATTGCGTAGTTAAAAAATATATTTTTGTAAAGTATTTTTTTTAGGAACTTACAGCCTGAAAAGCGGAGTCTTTAGATTGTTTTGCACATTTTTAATGCCACTATTTTTTATAAAAGCTTAGAATTCTGCCTACGACTAATAAAATAGATCTAATCCATCTTAGGCCAACTTTGTATTGTATTGCTTACACCAGCCTTCAATATGTTGAAAAAACACTGGACGCGTCAATAAGACTTATTTTAAAGGTAATATAGACATCGAATATGAGAGGAATTATTATATTTTTGATTTCGATAAGTAAACTTCTTGGACTCAAAGCAAATGATTTCTTTACAAAATTGGAATCCACAGCGATCTGATTCCAAATGAAATTTACCACATAAGGAGTTCCTTATTCGTTAATGTAAATAATTCAGGTGAAAACGCTAATCTTAATTTACATATAATGGCCAGTTCCAGAACAAAATCGTGTTGCGAAATACATTCGAATGAAGTTCACCTATGCTAATCAAAATAACGGTGAGGTTTATACAGCGATCTTCTGCTAGTCAAGTCATACATAAACTCACGTCTTTTTCCCAGAAGGGGTAGGCAGAGGTACCAGGGCAACCACATTTCGCCTTGTATATTCCGTCCCACAATGTGGTAGGTGGCGAGCCTAACGCCATATCGGGCACAAATTCCTGACTCTGGGCTGATAATGAATTGAAAAATCCAATATCACTTTGCCCAACCCGGGATTCGAACCAGAGAACTCAGCTTTGTAAGCGTACCGTAGTACAACTACGCCACCGACGCAGTCTAGGCAGACTAGTCAATTTGAAATAAAAACAAATAAAAACTTATATAGACTACTAATATACCAACCATAATTCGCAATTTACATTTATCGGTCTAATATGCTGTATGAATTCACAAAACTGTCGCATACAGACCTGACAAATAAGTATCTTTTATTAAATCCGAAACAACAAATGACTAAGATCTTTATAAAACCTAGATTGGTAAAAATATTTGTTATATCAACATCAATGATAATATTGATTCAGTTGCACTGCCGGGCACAGGCCTCCTTTACATCCGAGACATTGATCATAAGGGTTAGAGCCATAGTTAAACACGTTAGTCTAGTGAGAATTAAAGGTTTTTATATACCATAAAAATTCATGTTAATTAATATAAAAAATCCTCACCATGTTTCCAAATACCGTTAAAATGCAAGCTAGATAATACAAACATAACTACCTATCTTTATTTTTCTTCACATATTATGTCTATCCCATGGTAGTCTGTAAGAGATTGCCTTGAACGATACGACTACCATTTGTACTCTTATGTTAAATATTAGTTTTAGTTATTACGTTAACATTTATTTGGTGTACAAAAAAGAATAAAATAAATAAATAAATAAAATGACTATGATAAGTCAGAGGTATAACCTGGGAATTGAAAGCGCGACCTTTGTCTCGGCAGCCGTATCTTGTCACTTACCAACATGCCACCACGCACTGCAGTTTTCAATACAATATTAATACAAAGATCCCGCGCCCTCTCATATCACAGCCGCTCTCGGAATTCTGGTCGGAGGCTGTGCAATTTAGAAAACATTGTCTTTTACTCAGCCTAAGCAACACTGGAGAATCCAGCTTGGCAAATAAAATCACCGCTGACCACTTCTACTATAAAAGATTAACTAGTATAGTTTACTTTGGAACAGTACTTTTTTATTGTAGTTAATAATTATATTTTATTACATTTTACATCAAAATATACAGAAGTAGCTTCTCATACATCTATTTAATTGTAACACAAGTAATGTTCATTAATATTTAGGTATATTTTTACTTATTCGCTAATAGTCCATTGGATAAGCAAGTTACTTGAAACGAAACATTTGGTTTGACCTTATGAATTGTAGAACAATTCAGCACACTATATAATCTACTCAATTGTAATTATTTAATAATCACTGACATCATATTTGAACAAGTAATCAAGTTAAAATAGAAGTTCACAAAGAACGCAGAACAGAACACAATTTATTCTAATCCGCTATTTAGTGTCCGTCTCCGTGACAGCCTCCGTAGCGTAGTTGGTTAGACGCCGCCTGTGAAACGAGAGGCCGCGGGTTCGATCCCCGCCCCGAGAGAAATGTTTGTGCGGCCCACAAATATTTCTTCCGGGTCTGGGTGTTTGTGAGACCGAAAAGTCTCTCGTAGTTCTTGATACCCACGACACAAGACTCAATCTTAGTGTGGGATCAGGACTATGTATGTGACTGTTGGGTGTTATTTATTTATTTAGTAACCGTAGAGTAAAACTTCGAGATAGACTCATCACATTTCACTTATTACTCACTCTTCAACTCTACTATTAGCCTATACTGAGCAGTGACGTCACTTAACTCTTAACACTGACAGTATCGACAATGCAGGAACCATTGACAGATAGATAGAGCAAAGCAACCGCGGATAGACTATGTCGCAAGTGGCCCCGCAGCGTGCACTTCTCACTTTCGACGACAATCAGCGGTAACTACCGGTAACCGAGTTTCGCTAACGAACTCGACTTAACTAGATAGTAACGATGCGACGCCCCTACTTCTTAATTAGGCCAAGCGACGATTGTAAATGAACTTTTTGAATGTTTCCGCGAGCATTTTTCGCCTGTAATTTTTTAGGGTTATCATTTTGCGGGATTTTGAGAAATTAAAATTGAGTGTAGTATTAACATTTTCCCTAGTAAAATTATTAATAAGAAGAAATATAATAATATGCACCTTCACATTTCACTGGTGGTAGGTAGGTATCTCATATGTGAAAAGCCGCCTGGGTTGGTACCACCGCAACGTATATTTCTCCCGCCAAACAGCAGCGTAAATGCACTGTTATGTTTCGGTTTAAAGAACCACCACTACGTCTAAGACACGATACATATATCACACTTTATACCACACAAAACTCAGCAAGAACAAAAACAAAATTCAGCAGAAACTCTATAAAAAACCTGTAAATATAAACAAAACAATCAACGTAATATAAACATGAAATATTCAATTACAGACACCGTCTAGCTAACACAACGGGCCAATTACTCGGTTTTTATCCCGAACGCGCCCGCACTGGAGTCCTATCGTATTGATTTGATGAATAATTTTCCAATCGAAAGGATCTCAATAGAACCGTAGAAATAAAACTTGGGCAATGAGCGGGCTTTGCTAAGATAAAGTGGGGAGTTGCAAATAAGAAAGAAAAACAGGAATAATAAAAATAATCAACAATTTTACGATAGTATACTTCTACGCTAATTGTATTGTTCATTTTATTGAAGCGCTAAACATTGCTTTTAATGGAATGTATTGCAGTTTTATCTGAGTGTTGATATGGGTACCACGTTGCTATGTATGTTAATTTATTTTGTAAGGTACTGCTATAATTATATTTTTTATTATAAATACTATGTTTAAATAAAAACAAAATTCTATTAATATTATAAATGCGAATGTTTTTGTGTTTGTTACCTCTTCACGCTCAAACCTGAACCAATTTTGATGAAATTTACCATGGAGCTAGCTGACACCCTGGATTGACACATAGGCTACTTTTTATCCCGACAGAATGTAGTGTTCCCTTGGGATGAGCAAGGTTTTTTTTTTTTTTTTTTTTATTGCTATGAATGGCGAGACGAGCATGCCGTTCGCCTGATGGTAAGCGATACGACCGCTCATGAACAGTAGCAAAACCAAACAACACCTTGAATTAGCAAAGCAATGCTTGGCATTCCACTGCGCTCGCCATCCTGAGACATAAGATGTTAAGTCTCAATATGTCCAGTAGTTACTCTGGCTACAATGCCCTTCAACCCGAAACACAACAGTGCGTTTACACTGCTGTTTGACTGTTTGAATTCAAATATATTTGATGCTCTTTGAAACACTTGGTAATAAGGTGGGAATTTTAAAGTACTACTGTAACGTTGAGTTTAAATGAGTTAATTAATTATCATGCGAAATAGTTCCTATGCTCCTAAAGTGTACTTAAAAAGTATATGCACCCGGGCAAAGCCGGGCCAGACCGCTATTACAAAAAAATATTCCATCATGAATTGTTTATATTTTCATATATAAAAGTTTAACCAACATATATTTCAGGAACGAGATTCTTTCTCCATGAAGCATATGAAACGACGTTCTATAAGATACATAAGTAAACATGCGGCTATATTGTAAAATCGATGACTAGTGTATTATATTAACAAATAACTAAAACTTGAAGTAATCAGGCTAGTGTTTTTTGATTAAAATGCAGTAAGTGAATGCACAAATGAAAATAAACTAAAACAACTTCCATAGCAAAACTTGAGCAATATGCATCCGTCAGTATTTTCTACAATAAACGCAAGAGAGATAGCATAAAAATTCACAATCCATGTTGATCGATTGCCGATGCAATGCGATCGGATGTTTACGATAGAATTTCTGATACAGCAAGCGGGGATACATAAGGCCCAATATAATATATACTTTTACTAGCGGCCCGGCCCAGCTTCGCCCGGGTACAAATAGATTTCTGTACAATAATATGTATGTATTATACATATAAACCTTCCTCTTGAATCACTCTATCTATTAAAAAAAACGCATAAAAATCCGTTGCGTAGTTTTAAAGCTTTAAGCATACAAAGAGACATAGGGACAGAGAAAGCGACTTTGTTTTATACTATGTAGTGATACAAGCCTAGAGCTTAATGTGGGAACCATGGTTACCTCAGCAGCTATAACTAATGGGTAATAATATTGTAACTATAACCGACCATTTATGTAAGCTGCAATGTAAGAAAATTTGGTAAGCAATAAAGATTTTGTATTTATTTATTCAACCCGACGGACCTAAATTGAAATGTTTACACCAAAATGACCTTTAGATTTGGTTTAGTCATTCATTTCGGCGCTGGCTTTCACATAGGAATTAGGGAAAGACCGCTTCGACCCTCACCTATTCTCTGACATTTTTTCAGCGACAAAGCATTAAGTCATCTCCCGGGAAATTAATGGCGACCACCATTAAGGTTAAGTGCTATTTTAGCCACGGTGACTTGCGAAAAAGTTGAAAACTTCATATTTGAACGGTTATTGCTTCGCGCTTCCGATGTTTTGTTGTCACGACGCCGTATTTTATTGTGTATTATTTGTTGGAAAGGTAGATATTTTGTTATATCAAATGATTATAATAAGGCAAAATATGCGACTTAATAACTTTTTTGGCATTTTTCATTTGCTATATGGTATACATTCAAAGGTATAGACCATTGAAGGATTTATAATTTTATACTGATTTTAATACATCGAAAGAACTAAATATATCATAATTTTTAATGAAACCTTGATATTGAATGTAGTATTCTAAATTAATGACTATTCGTACTTTGAAAGACGAAGAGGCGACTCCATTAACCATTTGACAAGGGCAGGTCATCAACCCACATCTGAAATTTCGAAGCTCACTTGAAAATTCTGACACCAAATTGGCATCTAATCTTTGCATAACTAAATAGGTAGTATTTTGAATTAAGTTGTCGTCTTATTTACGAGTTCTCAACAAAAAGTAAATAATATTCCTATTTTTGTGAACTTATGACAATGTTTTCTTTAGAAAATGATGTATAAAACCGAATCGTCTGGATAAACTTTCAAGTAATTCTCAAACATTTCATAATATACGACACACGCGGTTGTAAACATAGCTTACCTAACACGGCAACAAATTGGCTGTTTGACAACAAACGCCACGCGTTGCTAACGAGGCGCAACTTTTAATTACCAAACTTAAATCCGAGACACTCGGCAACACCATGAAATATAACTTCAACTTAGTTCAAGATAAAAAATGACATGAAAAGTACTCTCCAATGAAACTCCGCTGAGTTTATGCGCCCAACATTATATCAATTAGTTTTTTCAACCCCCTAGAGTTTGCAAAAGTTCATCTAAGCCTGGTCGATGCCAGATTTCCACTCTTCTCATTTTCAAATAGAAGTACCAGTTACAAATATTCGATTCAGTACATTCAATTCGTAACATCGATATCCGGGGGAAACTGAAACCATCGAATATATTTTGACGTATAAATTGAACATTGAAACGATATTTTGTAAATGATTTTATGAATACGCCATTTAACAAGTTATATGCGAAAGTAATTCGGTCTGTTTGTTATGTTTTCATGACTGAATATGTAAGTTGATTGTAAAGAAAATAAATAAACAAGGAGACTGAAATCTAGATAAGGACATGGTCCAGTTTGATTACCACTTTTCATTACATAGCAACGGTCTATATAGAAAAATGGCGAAAATATATATAAGTACGGCTAAATATTTTTATATGTTATTGACAATTATTTTGTTGCTGATGAGTAAAGTCAATAAATCAATTGCATCCAGGCAACACCGGACAGAGCTGCTAGTTTTTCTCTTGTTTATTATACCGTATTGATCATATGTCGTGATGTAATTTATATTAATTAATGTTTTGCACTCGTTTAGTCGTATAACATAATTAATATTATTTAATTATATACCTATACTATATATTTATCTGTAAGTGTAATAAATTAATTTCGCCATTTGGAAGACCATGTAATAGTTTTTTGATAGTATAACTAGTCACTCTGTATTGTTGTAAATAAGTATTCCCTTATGGACAGGGGATCTGCCCGTCGGAAGAGACGAGCTAAAAGGGTCATAGTCTTTGAACACTCTAAGGAGACGGATAACTTTTGTTAGCATTCGATAAAGGAAATAGTTACTAAAGTTGTTTTTTGATTGCTCTGAATGGCGAGACTAGCATGCCGTTCGCCTGATGGTAAGCGATACGACCGCTCTTAAACAGTAGCAAAACCAAACAACACCTTGAATTATAAAGCATAGCTTGGCATTCCACCATCCTGAGTCATAAGGTGTTAAGTCTCAATATGTCCAGTAGTTACTCTGGCTACAATGCCCTTCAATCCGAAACCCAACAGTGTATTTACACTGCTATTTGGCGCAAGAAATAAATATTACGGTGGTACCTACCAGTAAAAGCTACGATCTTTTTTTTTTTTTTTTTATTGCTATGAATGGCGAGACGGGCATGCCGTTCGCCTGATGGTAAGCGATACGACCGCTCATGAACAGTAGCAAAACCAAACAACACCTTGAACCACAAAGCAATGCTTGGCATTCCACTGCGCTCGCCATCCTGAGACATAAGATGTTAAGTCTCAATATGTCCAGTAGTTACTCTGGCTACACTTATAAGCCATTCTACTACAATTCTACCATGAAAATGCTCCTATGAACTGAACAACGAACTTATAAATGTATAAACATTTACTTATCCCAAGTTCCATTTCAAATATTGAAATATGAAAAATGTTGCTATTGAATACATCTTTTTCGCACTTTTCAACAGATTTCAATTCATCCAATCCGATAATATATTTTGTTTGTGCACCCGAACATTTCACGTGTCTATAAATAGAATTTATCATAGAAGAGACGGCACGTGATAAGTTTGCAGTCAGGTATGCAGCATATTTTAGTCACTAGCAAAATATTTTGTCTATACAAGGTATATCAAGACTGCTACCGAAAACGAAACCGGCTTAGTAACTAGAGACGCAAATAAAATCGTTAATTTATTTTATGGTGTTATAAATATAATCGTGTTTGGGTGGTAAATCTACAGTTTGTGCTAAAATATTATTTTAAACCATTGCGTACAATAGTGTCTTTAAGAATGAAAATGGGGGAATGGGGACACACTATTATTTAAGAAAAAACGATGTATTTAGTATTTATCAACCAAATAGAATGATAGGAAAAGAAAAACAAAATTCGTCGCTTCTTTTTGCAAAAAACATATTTGAATTGTGACTAAAATGACTAAAACTACCACCCGGCTTAGTTTTCGGTAGCACTTATGATATACCCTGTATAAATATTTCCTCACCGTTAGGGATTCATTGTCTCCCTATTTCAACCAAAAGTTATATCAGTTATATCGACCACTTAAATAAACTATCATTTGCTATAAAATTTAGATCATATGTCACCAAGAAGAGCATACTCGTAAATGTTTACGCGAAGGGTTGAATGACTAATGTTGTTTGTCTGAACGGTGAGAGTTCGTTCCCGCTTCATTGTTTACCTCCAATGATTAATAACTATCAATAAAACAATTCCTTAACTGTCTTTGTTGGGAGATAGATTACAAAGTAAAGGGTAGTTAATATTAACATAACACGGTTTAAGTGCGGGGTTAGCGTGCTTCGTTCGAGACAGTCCAAGGTATAATTCAGTGAAGGAAGATTAGTACAAACCTTTCTCCTAGTTCTACTACAAATATATTATATTAATATTAATGGCGCGGCCTGGCTATTCCCAGGTGCTATTACATTTTTTTGGTAATATTCTATCGCTTATGTTCGGCGAGAGGAGCATGCCGTTGGCCTGATGGTAAACAACAAGATCGCTCATGAACAGTAGTAAAACCAAATAACGCCGTAAATTACAAAGCAATACATGACATTCCACTGCGCTCGCCATCCTGAGACATAAGATGTAAAGTCTCAATATATTCAGTAGTTACTTTGGCTATATTATCTTCCAAATCGAAACACATTTAGACTTCTATTTTTTATTTAGACTGCTCTTTGGCGGGAGAAATAGACATTGTGGTAGTACATACCCAGGTAGCCTCTCTGATATAAGAGACCTACCACACCCACAAAAAATAAACAAATAATCAGATTAATAAATCCTTAAGCTTAAACTTCGGCCATTAAGGTCAGCTATTATTAGAGCAGTCAAGATTTGACAGTGTTTACAATTTTGTAAGGGAACTATAAATATTGTTGTTCCGCTAAAGAGGTGTGCACAAGGTACCCCTGAGGCGTTCATCAATCATAATTTATTACCCCATTGTTATCGCGGCCCTGAATAAACGTCCATATCCGAAACACCTTCCTAAAGACGCGCCCACACTGATGCCGAATATTTTTGCCAAAAAAATATTTTTGTATTTATATTATAAATGTTTTTGTGTATATTTTTTGTGAAAATGTTAAACGTCATACCATGTCATTTTCAAATATACTGTACATACTATAATCAATGATATTTATATGTAAAAGACGCCATATAAAATTATTACTTTTAGCTTTAAAATATTTTTGAAAACGTGTTGAATAATTATACAATACGGATAGATGACTAACTTAACACGTCCGTTCTAGAATATTCAAACTCAGTACACTAGAATGGAAATCGAAATAACACGACCCACTCCAAATTCATTTCCGTTCAACTATGAACGCTTAAAAAAGCATTCCCTGTACTAGTCACTACCTTGTACCTTTACATTGACTTTTTAGCCGTAAACGACCCATTTAACTGAGAGCTTTTAACTTAATTAACTTAGTTATTGATGAGCGGGACGGTCTGGCCATGGATTATTCCCCGTCAGAGAGCTTACCGTAGATTCTAGTTTTTTGCACGGAAAGTTCATTTTCCCATTTAAAAGGTACGGTCGAAAATTCTTTTCAACTCTGTAAAGTGAAAAAATATCCGGCGTAATGGCATTAACATGAAGTTAAGAACTGAAGATACAGCGGAATTTGTCAATAATTACATTTGAAATAGCAGACGGCAAGACAATGACTTAGGGTTATTGGATTTTTTGTAGACTATACTTTGAGGACTAATACTGCTTACTGCAATTTCAATGAATTTAAAGTACAAAAGTTAAATTATATGTAATTTAGATTCTAGTAATCTAGTTTTGAAGGAAGGTAACCATTTAAGGGGTGCTTATGATCGTTAACCCGAATTAAGCCTAGGATAATAAAGGAGGCCAGTGCACTGCAGTGGGACGTATTTGAGCTGATACAGAACATGATTGTTAAGAGAATAAATAATATACTACGCAGGAAAACGAGCAAACTGATATTGGATTTTTCTATTCATGCTTATCAGCTCGACACTTCTTGGCGTCAGGAATTATTGCCAAATGACGCGATAGGCTGGTCATATCACATCGTGGGATGCAAAACGTAAAGCAAAAAGTGGGTGTTTTGGTAGCACTTCTACCTACCACTTCTAGGAAAAAGGCGTGAATTTATCTATGTATGTGTGTACTATATTTGTGTCTGTACGTTGTTTTGAAAAAAATAAATTATAAATAATAATACTAATAAAAAAACAACATTCATTTATGGTACATCATAATCATCTCTAACTCTGAGAACAAAAACCGGTAAACAGAATTTGAAATTATGAGAACGTAACACTGACCTACAAAGTTAATATAAAAATAATTATATGCGCCACTAACACCACACACAACCTTAATCTTGAACTAGTGACGTCAATTGTACCTTTTGGAGAAGGTATTTTTACTTTTGTATTACATTCCAAAGTGTATTAGAGTGTGTATGAGCCTATATAGATATTTTTTCATTCATATGAATGACAGGACGAGCATGCCATTCGCCTGATGGTACGCGATACGACCGCTCACAGATAGCAGCAAAACCAAACATGATGAATCACTAAGCAACGATTGGCATTCCACTGCGCTCGCCATGTTGTTGATGTTAAGTCTCAATTATGTCCAGCAGTTACTCTGGTACTTTTCACACGCTACCACCAGACTAATGAACCGATAGATGTTCCTTAAAACATATAATAGCTTCTAAGAATAAAGACGCGTTCTCTACAAAGTAAAAATAACCATTGTTGATGCGAATGTAATGGACTTCTTATGTCAAAGTGTCTAAACACGTTTCATGGAAAAACAGGTAGCTTTTCTTTAAAACTTAACATTTTGTGCTTTATTGGTATTTATTTTTCACACAATACATACATACTCACGCCTTTTTTCCAGAAGGAACAGGCAGAGGTGGTAGCAACCAGTTCACCCGCGTTTCGCCTTGTGTTCCCTCCCACGATGTTATAGGGGGCGAGCCTATCGCCAACTCGGACACATACTAAATTTATTCCATTTTCTGAAGTTTCGTTTATATTTTTTCTACACATGGGGTAGTCAAATCAAACAAAAATTGCGATGAATTCCGTAAAAGTTAGGTACATGTAAAAAGAAATATCTGTATCCCTATCTAATAAAAACAGATTCAATAAATATACAGACAACACAGCAGCTGTAAAAGAAGCTAATGTTCTCAACGCCAGCTTCGTTGAAACTTTAACGGGGTCACGTGTAAGAAGATCTTCCACTAACCCACTTAATGTCAGGTGATACTAATTGTAATTGCGTTTGCTTTGATCGCATTACGTCATAACCATCTGCACTTCAGCTGTACGTGACCGGGTCG
Organism: Hyles lineata; assembly: GCA_030180105.1. Classification (NCBI taxonomy): domain Eukaryota; kingdom Metazoa; phylum Arthropoda; class Insecta; order Lepidoptera; family Sphingidae; genus Hyles; species Hyles lineata. The sequence goes on from JARJEE010000024.1 coordinate 77,284, forward strand.
TTATTATGTCATATTATACTGAATTCGCACTACATCTTAATGTAGAGGTAATGTTCAGACATACATACATAAACTCACGCTTTTTTCCCAGAAGGGGTAGGCAGAGGTGCCAGGGCACCAACATTTCGCCTTATACGTTCCGTCCCACAATGTGATAAGTGGCGAGCCTATCGCCATATCGGGCACAAATTCCTGACTCTGGGCTGATAATGAATAGCATAAATCCAATACCACTTTGCCCAACCCAGGATCCGAACCCGAGACCTCAGCTTTGTAAGCGTACCCTAGTACAACTATGCCACCTAGGCAGTCTAAGGCTAGTCTAGAGGTAATGTTTAGGTTTGAAATATATCAATAAACAAAACACGATCGCTAGAAATCAAATGGGATGTTTTAAATTAAATGCAGTCCAAGAGGAACGAAGTCACAGGTTAGGGGATGCTTCTGATTAGACGATATGGAAATCATTGAGGGAGACCAAAGTTCACCACTGAACTTCCTGTAGCTGTGAAAAAGGAAAGAACATGTCATATCAAACTTAGAAAATGTATTTACATACAAAATAAACAAAGAAACAATTGGAAGGAATATTTCATAAAAATATAGATAATAAACCAATATTCCGTCAACGCGCTTTTTAATTTCGCATTTTTATATTATTTACAAAAACTTTGAAACCGAACACGGATCCTTATATAAAAACATAGCTAAACAATGTTTTAAGTCGCTAAAGACAAAAATTAAAGCCACTTCACTCTAGCGTGATACTAGCACGCAAAAAAAGACAATATTAATAGTTTAATATGATCCCTCTCTTCTTTAATACCAGTCGCGAGTATCAGTGTGAACGCGGCAAATTCCTTTCGTCCCCCGTAATGCAAGCAAAGGAAATTGGATTTTTCTTTATTCTCGCGTGGGTAACTTGATATTGTGTGAATTATGGAAATTGGCCGGCTAAATTGTTGATTTATTTCCGACCATCTCCCCTTCGGATGCTCGTGTTAGAAGTATCTTTCTGATGCCCGCAATCAGTGATATGGTTATTGCTTCGAGTGTGATGAATAAAATAAATATCGAGACTTGTAATAAACGAAACAATAGTTTATCCAGACAAATTAATAATTACAGACGTGTAAAAACTGTACTGTATCAGCCTATATACGTCCCACTGCAGGGCACGGGCCTCCTCTACAATCGAGAGTACAATTAAAAGTGTTTAGGCCATATAGTCCACCACGCTGGCCTAGTGCGGGTTGGCGGATTTTATATACCATAGAAATTCTTACAAATGGCTGTGGTGTGCATGTTTCTTCTCGATGTTTTCCTTAACCGTTATCGTGCGTGATATTTGACTCTCAATACGCACATGATTCTGAAATGTCAGAGGTGTGCCCCGGAATTCGAACCCGGGACAACCGTGAACATATTGGTAACCGCGTCTAGTCCTTTTACCTACAGGACACTACGCACTCTTTTACCAACACGTGTACAAAAGTAGAAAAATAAAGTAATATACCACAAAGGCTGCGTTTTTCCCTACAGAGTGTTTATTGTTTAACTAATCAAGACATTTGGAAAATCCTACTATACCGAATTATTAAAAAATGTAATCCACGGACCACGACATACATGTATGTTTTAATGGATTTAGTCTTATGTTAATGTAGTAAAACATGTTGGAAAAAGGAAGTAGGGATAGTTTACTACAAATGAAGTGGCTAATTCATAGATCAGTGTTATCAATACATATAAATAAAATTGAGGTGTCTATTTGTAAAGTGAAAATTAAAAAAAAAATGACCTCCTACATATCGTTATATATACGATACCTATAACGAAAATGACGTTAGATTTTTTTTGTCTGTCTGTCTGTCTGTCTGTCTGTTTGTTCCGGCTAATCTCTGAAATGGCTGGACCGATTTTAACGGGACTTTTATTGTCAGGTAGCTGATATAATAAAGAGTAACTTAGGCAACATTTATTTTAGAAAATATCTTTTATTTTTAAAAAATAATGTTTTTGTTAAATTCCATGCGGACGAAGCCGCGGGCACAGCTGGTATTACATAAATATTTTCTGAAGTTTTATTTACGACTAACATAAAGACGTGTGCAATGCATACTTATAAGTCTTTGAAAATAAGTAGGAAAAGAATAAGAGATCAAAAACCCAATTCCTCTAAATAACTCTAAATCATTCAAGGAAAGCCCTAATAGACGTCAAACACATCAAAAATTTCAAAGGCAAACCAAGTTGTGGAAATCACTGTCTAAGTAGACACTTGTTATCGAGTTACCTTGTTATTATCAGATAGCGGATTAAAACAAACGAGATTATTCCGCGACGTTACACCCAATAGAACAAACAAGTCGATAGATTGTTACTGAAGTATCGAATAACATTTATTTATGAGTATTCCTCCACGTTGACGTGTGACCTCATTAGGGCTTTATCTAATAATGAGGCTCTTGTAAGGAATTAGTACAACATTGTAGGGGAAAGTTAACAGTATTGTTAAGTTTTAATCAAAAGATATTTACAAAAATACTGGCTAACGCAGAATCGATTAACATATCAAAATTATTGTTTGTTTATTATTATTGATTGTTTTTGGAATTACACTCTTGGTTACGGGTTTCGAGGGCCGTACAAGGAGAGCTGCATAAATGATTATTCAAGGAATTTAGTTCTCCCTTTAAGATTTAGGGTAATTTATAACAAATTTATTAATTGTAGAGGTACGAGTTTGTTCCACTCAATGCGTAAAATTGGTTTTTCTAGTAAAAATTTCTTTAAAGATAAATTGAATGAATCAAATGTGTTTTATTAAATAACTAAAAATAAGAGTCAAATTAGTTCTACGAATGAGTTTAACTAGAGGTTCAGAAAGATATGAGCATAGGTCCTTGCCATTTAGAGTGTGTAATGTCTTAGTATTTACAAGGCGCTCAACGAGGTAGGTCTTACTGGTGGTGAGTCTCTCATATGTGAAAGGCCGTCTGGGTAGTTATCACCCCGATGTCTATTTCTACCACCAAACAGAAGTGTAAATGCACTGTTGTGTTTCGGTTTGAAGAGCAGTGTAGCCAGAGTAACTACTGGACTTAAAATCTTATGTCTCAGGATAGGGGAGCGCAGTCAAACAACATAGATAACTTTGCATTGATAACAAATAATATTTGTTATCAAAATATTTCTATATTATAGAAATATTTTTCCATGAAACATCTCTACAGATAGTTTTCTAATCAGCTTACGATCTTCTGGAGGAAGTGTATGCATTTATTCGTAATAGAATAAGTCTGTAGACAAGTTAGTGCGCGTCGTTCTGGTTCAACGCCACAATAACTGCATTTTATATTAAATTTTGAATAATCGCATATAAAATATGATATATGGATTGTTCATGCCCTTAAACTTTAGTCTGAGAGGTACGTGGAGCGAGTCAATGACCCCGGTATTCATAGAGAATTTATTTTATTAAAGTATTATTTATAGAGAGATAAGTTATTCCGTCTATTGGTTAAACATAAGATTCTTATTCTGAGATTGAATTCATAGCGAAAAGAGTAATTTTACCTATTATACGCATATTCTTAAACTAAACATGTTGCTTCTGTAAATTTATCTATCATTAATCAATATTCAATCTTCTTTATTTCGTTTTAAATGCATCTATTGTCTTCAACGTCTTCCATCGTGTTTCATACCTTTCTCTGCTATTAAGTCGTTCTGTACGTCCACATCCTAATCTTTCATTCTCTAACTCCTTTCCTGTTTAGTATTTCCATTCTTCACCTCCTTCAGACAACACATTGCATATCAGTCATTTGGCTTACGTTTCATTCTATTCATCTTAATATCTACTACTTATATATTTCTCCTGCTCATCCTGTTAATTTATTTGCTTTATCCATTCTTTGAGCAACCAAATGCCGCAATTTTTAATCGTTCGCACACAAGGTTGTTGCTAAAATAATAAGAACTTAAACTGTATACACGGGGATTAAAGCGGGACTTCTTTAATAAAAGAACAACGTCCTGAAGGAAGGCTGAAACAATAGCGCAGGTACAACAATAGGCACCGACTCAGAACATTCAACTGAACACTACGTATTTAAAACGTCTGCTCTACAAACAAATTGCAAGCGTTTCTTCGTCGAAGAACTCTATTGTGATTTTTGTAATAAAACAATCAACTTATATTGTGAATCGCCGTGAGATTAAAAGACAATAATTCCGACTGTTTATGTCGAAGCTTTTACATTCTTCATTCTTTGGATTTCAAGTAACTTTCTAATTATTCAGATAATTATGATTGTTAAATGAAGGCACCCAAGTGAAACACACAAATGTTCGAAGACATTTTCCTGTGCCTGACTTTCATATATTCAGATTTCCCTGTACAGATTAATTTAAAATATCGCTGTACCGTTAATTACCTAATCGAATTCTAGCTAGGATTCTATGATATTCTAGGTAGCGTACTAATAACAAAGATCCAACTGATCTTAAGTGAAACCTGCAACAATATAACTGTTAATATCATATTTAGAACCTTAATAAATAATAATATATCATAAGAATCATCTAAATAATACCGTACCTAATAACATTTAGTAGTTTTTGTCTGATGCTTGTACAAACATACGGACAGAGAAACAGATCAATCAAATGTTCTATTGTGCAATCATTTTGCCTTCTTTTAATATTAAGAAGACTCAGATTATCAAATTATCAAGATAAAAAGTCTAAAATAACTTCTTTCTACACTCCCGTCGACTAATAATATTATATATTAGACAATAATGTATTACCAAATGAATATTTAAGCCAACCCCAGAAAGCGGGACGGCCTGTTGGCTCCCCTGACACCGCCAGCGTCAACATAATTATTAAGCAGCGGTTAAAATTAGATCGCGTTAACTTTGCGCCAACCCACGTCACCGAGGTAGGTGACGGCCGCCCGATTAAATTTTCAATACGTGCGGTTAAGTGAGATTAGAACGTACATTGAGGAAAAATAAATATATCATGCATACATACATAAACTCACGCCTTTTTCCCAGAAGGGGTAGGCAGAGGTGCCAGGACACCCACATTTCGCCTTGTACGTTCCGTCCCACAATGTGATAGGTGGCGAGCCTATCGCCATGTCGGGCACATTTTCAATAAATATATCAATATAATAATAATAATTTAATAAATATATCATTATCATTATATATCAACATATAAATATATACCCAAGAAAAACAATACAATGGTACAGTATATTTAGACTGATGTTGTATTGAGAGAAGTACATTTCGGCATTGATTTAAAAACAAAGGATGGACCCTTCAGTACATTTAGAGTTTGCAAAAGATAGCCGTAAAAATTGCGCTAAAGTAAATATAAAATTAATTTAATGTAATATATTTTGTCTTAAGGGAGTAAGAATAAGTATATTTTTTAAAACTTTCTGTCATAATGCAAGCAAGGATTTTGAAAATTGTTGTGAAATACAAATAATTTCGGTTACAACAAATTTTCTGTCCATGTATTTATGCATGTCAATGCATTTCGGTGTCTTTTTCGAATTCCTGGGTTACTATTGCCTCTGCCCAATATTACAATATTTGCAGATACAAATTTATTTTAAAAATAACGTTTTTCTCCTACCTATTATCCAGAGCATTCTATTTCTAAATTCATCAATTCCAATTACCCCTAAAAAAGTTATCATTATTTTTAAAATGTAATTCGAAACTGATAGACAAAAATGCAAAAACCTTTTTAAATATAATTTGATCTTAATAACAATAAGTTGCGAGCGCTAACAAGCGATGAGAGCTGAACAATCTTCTTAAGAGACCCTCCGGCTCAGTCGGATCCGCTGTGATTGACTCGCAATATCGGAATTATTCACAATTCACTTAATAATGTTATTTTTTTTATAATACCTAATTAGGAATTATATAAGCAAGGATAAAAACAAGGACTAGTAATTACTAGTCCTTGCCTTTATCTTTAAGAAAGTACTTTTAGGCCCCGTCCACTTTAGAAACATAGGAACTTGTACTCGTACACCGGATATCTGTTTTGAAAATATAAATTCAAGGTTACTGCCATACTTTAAGCATCCTATCCCATAACTTTGAGTTTGAAAGAGTATCGAATATTTTTCAATTCCTTGCACATCCCATGAGAACTCTAAATTTTTTGGGATAAATCTAGCCAAATTTTATCCAAATTGCTCCTGCCGTTTGAGTGTGAAGAAGTAACAAATACACAAACTTTCGCATTTATAATATTAGTAGGATTAAAGTCGATATATTTATTAATATTTTTCATTTTGCTAAAGTAGTTCAATGTATCACTCATAGCAAGCAATTTAACTGATACAACTAGACGCGGCTTAATAATCATTCATAATTTTACTGGTGGTAGGTCTCTCATATGTGAGAGGCCACCTGGGTGGGTACCACCGCAGTGTCTATTTCTCCCGTCAAACAGCAGTGTAAACGCACTGTTGTATTTCGGGTTGAAGGGCATTGTAGCCAGAGTAACTACTGGACATATTGAGACTTAACATCTTATGTCTCATGATGGCGAGCGCAATGGAATACCAAGCATTGCTTTGTAATTCAAGGTGTTGTTTGGTTTTGCTACTGTTCATGAGCGGTCGTATCGCTTACCATCAGGGGAATGGCATGCTCGTCTCGCCATTCATAGCAATAAAAAAATATATGTAATATTAGGCTATAATGGGGCTGGCATAGTCTCTTTTGTCTAAAAGCTCCTAAATAATTATCGATAAAAAAATTAAACAATTGCTTCTCAATTGTTTATCTTACACGTGGTACCGTTTATGAGGGAGCGTCCCTTGTAAGTGGGCGCGGAGCACACTTGACTGGGCACGCGGAGGGAAGCGACATGACTCTCTTATCATTATGAATATTGTGAATTTACTTCAAGAAGCTATTCATGTGTGTTTATGTCATTATGAGTTATAGAGGCCGTAATGAAAAGAACTTGAATGAGTGGGTTCGAAATTAATCAGGTTGGTTCGTTAAATTGACTTTCTTTCACGGTATTTTTATATAATATTATAGTTGCTAATGTAAATTGATTCACTTGCAATCCTAGGTATTACAGGCGCTAGTCATAAAATCCAAATTATCTTCAGATACACATATTTTATAAAACCTTTTGAATTTTTCGGCTTCGGTTGTGAATAAGAAAAAATATCCTCACAAAAATGAATTGTCTCATTTATTTTCCTTTATTCCTTGAATAAAAGGCAAATAATCTACTTCCAAAAATTTAATTATTACTCTCAACGAGCCAGTTTTATTAATAATTAATTAAAAACTATGTTAACTGGTAAGAAGAAAAACTAGACCCAATTCTCATAGCACTTAAAATATTGTACGGAAACAACAGATATCAAAGCAAATTGACACATATTGACATTATCTGAGCTCGTTCACGTCCGTAATATTTATCAGAGGAGAGAGGGGAGTGGAAGACTTATGACAACCCTCGTCAGCTAGCCGCGGCCGCTGTCACTGCGAGCTCGGTACACGGAAAACGTTTTACTTGTTACCAGAATTTTATTGGTTTCAATTTCACCGTTGCCTTGTCATGGATAATACTGTTAGGTGCATGTCCTATTGCTTTTCGAGATATAATTGGTTTATTTTATTAGCTGTCAAGTTTTTCAATAAAAAATTGCATTGTAGATTTGTTATTTATAAAAAAAATATAGAGAAACATGAAGTTTCTGTATTTTGGTAAGTTAAAGTATTTTTTTATTATTGGAGATAGTTTAGTTGTAGTAATTATACTATGTTCTCAGATATACCAAGAATATATCCAATATTTATACAGTACATACAGTTTTCCTCGCAATATTTTTCACCGCCATCAACCGAAAATTAACTACGTCGCAGAAATTATTAGGAAGATTATCAGACTTTCCCAACTTAACAGGCAGGCTACTCACTTCAAACCTTAGAACCACAACAAAAATATATAGCTACCTAGTTCGCGATATTTTCTCTCACACTGCGAAGGCGGCACAAAGTTTTTGGCTCCCACACTCGGTACGAAGCCATTAGTGCAGTTTGTTGAGTCCAACGGATTATGGGCATGATGACTCATGAGCCCCGTCATATGGAAGATACTGAATCAATCCGCCAGTGTATTGATAGCCGCTGTGTAAATAAATATATTGATAACTGGATGTCTGTCAACTTGTCTAAGCAAGTTACGAACTAAAAATATCGTGTAGAAGGATGGGTAACGCATCTTTACATCTGAGTTCGTAGCCGATTTTTAGATCTTGTAATAAAACGTTAATTCAGTTTTGCTATTCCTAATGTTTTTTCTACATATTTTAACTAATAAACCAAAGACTAAAAAAACTAATGTTGACGCTTCACAAAAAAAGTGCTTTCCTTCACTTGACAGAGATATCATACATCCAGCTGACAGACAGCCGCTATTTTTCTGCTTAAAATTTGCTTAAACAAGATACACAATCGTCAAGCTGTGAAACAATTTGCCAGCACACGTGCTCCCTCTTTCCTATAATCCTGGGTTCATGCGCCACAGCGTGAAGAGGCATCTTAGCTGGCTGGCATGATTGTATCGATCGATTGGCATGATGAGATCAATATGTCCAGTAGTTACTCTGGCTACAATGCCCTTCAAAAACCGAAACACAACAGTGCATTTACACTACTGTTTGGCGGGAGAAATAGACATTGCGGTGGTATCTATCCAGGCGGCCTCACACATATGAGAGACCTACCACCAGTAAATAAATAATTCCTGTACCATGTGCAAAAATAAATAAATCCTATGTGCCTTTTCATTAACAAAATTTACAAGTTAGTCTGTCCATAAAATGGATGAACTTCTAGTCTTAAGCCTTAATTAAATTACAAATTGAACCAAATATTTTATAACATTAATGAGAAAGTCATGTTTACAAGAGCATTAAATTTCTCACTGCAGAGTAAAAAGCAGTTGTAGCATAATGAGCTTTGTTGTATATTATATTTTAAATACCGCATGTTAGTAATTGTGAATATAAATTTTACAGCTCTCTTGCGTGTAGTTAGTTTCTAGGCTTAAAGTTGTTTGTTAGTATTTCGTATACTAGGAATAAATTAACCAATATTTTACGTTGACTATAAGTTGAAATTGAGAATTTGTGCCCGATATGAAAAAAGGCGCGCCCCCTATCACATCGCGGGACGGAACATAAAAGGCGGAACATGGATGTCCTGGCAGCATCTCTGTCTACCCCTTCTGTCGAAAAAGATTGAATTTTTGTATAAATTGTCTAGAAATACCACAGCAGACATACTACAACAAATAGAAAATACCACAACATTACTGCTGTGATGGTTTAAGTATTACGAACTTAATCTATCGATAATGAATAAACAAAACTAACTACGCTTGACCTCTAACAGTAAGATTGACCCACTTAACTTTATAAAATCAACATCTAGTGTCACTAACGCTTAGATTTCAAGTGGGCCTTAATCCGAGCCCCTCTGAGCGCCGAGCCAAACAGACTTGATCTATCGTCAATAGAAACCGAGTTTGCTTCAAATGAAACTAATTATTTAAATGGCAGTGAATGATCAGTGAGGCAACTTTGTATATAGTAATCCTTACTAATATTATTAACGCGAAAGTTTGTGAGTATGGTTGTATATTCGCCTTTCACGCAAAAACAGCATGATGGAATTTAATAAAATTTAGTATAAAGATAGCTGACACCCTGGATAAACACACAGACTACTTTTATCCCGAAATAATGTGGGGTTTCCGTGGTATTAGTCAGGAATAAAAATATACATATTTGCACATTCAAATGGGTGGCGCGGGACAGAAGAGCACAGAATTGCATGCTTTTCATCATGGAACGGAATGAGACGGGACAGAACGGGATATAACGGGACGGGTAAAGGAATATAGTCGAAGGCGGTCACGTTGAGTTTAAATATAAAACGGTTACTACGTAAAATATTATGTTGTTAAATACGCCAGCCGGAAAGTCCTAGGCAATCTGTTAGATATTTAGTCACAGTGTACACACGTAGTTGCTTCTTTAGTTTTTTCATCTGAAATATTATTACTTATAAAGAGGAAAGATTTGATTGTTTGTTTGAGAGTTCAGAGCGAGTTTCGCAGCCTACTTAATAGGCTCTGAAAGTACTGGACGAATTGTAAAGTTCTTTTAATATTAGAATGGCACTGATGAACATAGGCGATAGAATATTTTTAAAAACGTGTATCTGCACCCAGGCGGAGCCGGGTCGCGCCGCTGTAATATATAATTATTTTTATTATTCTCCAATAATGTGTATCATATTACGTTTGATGTTTACTTGATTGTAACCTGTTTTGTGTTTAATAAATAAAATACAAATAAGTAAATAACACCTCCAACAGCCACACACATAGTCACCCCACACAAGTGCCAAGATTAAGTATTGGGTCATGGTTGTAAGAGACTGCAAGAGACTTCACAGTCATAATACCAATATGCAAAACATTTTTATGAATAAAATAGCTATTTATATTTTTGTATGAATGCAGGAATAAGTCCTTTGACATTCAACTTCAATACCAATAATCCCCTCAAAGGTTTTCAAATGATTGAATTGGTAAAATAGTGCACTTAGAATTTCAAGCTATCAGAAATATTCAGCATCAAATACGAGTCTATCGTAGCAGGGAAAAAAATATTAATTAATATCTGATGACCTAGTTGGGAGTCGGACGATACAGAATGCCAAGTTTTCAGGTCACACCTCTAACTTTTCAAGTTACGTGTACATTTCTAGTTCATTATCGCGATGATCTCATCATATTTAAGTCGAGTACATTTTTATACAATTTGTAGAATGATTTACTCTGAATTTTCCAATCATGCGACAAAACAATAAAATGCTTGACTGGAGATCTAAATGACAAAAATAATAAATATAAGACATATATACCTATATAAGACATGAATAAGGACAAAAAAAAATATCTTATTTTTAATATGCTAATATAATAAAACATATTTTTTACAGACACAAGTCTGTCACTAAAATTGTCACATAGCTTCGTGTTTAGTAGCAGTATGTATGTATATATACGTGCATAAACGTTACTCCTGCATCTCATAGGAGTAGGCCTCTGCCTACCTCTATCAAATCTTTACTAAGTATCTCTACTTTTGCTTTACCTCGAGCCGAGTATCATGAAAATCACTGTTCAATGTATTCTTTAACTATAACACGAACATAATAACTCACAAGGCTTTCGGTAATCAGAAACCTTAGTGGTTCTAGCTATGGTTTCCACGTAATAATATGAAATAAGTCTCATATACAACGCTCTCCGTTGTACCGAATTAATATTAAAGTTGATTAAATTAATTACGTCATCCACCAAAGCCCTGTTTCGCGTTGAAATTTTATTTACATATATTGTGTTTTAATTAATTTATATCAACTACTTTCACAGCCATTACCGAAAACTAGTAATATATAATACACAGCATAGTTCTTTAAAATTCATGAGGGTATAGAAACATCTTCCACTTTCTTTCCTTTCCTTTCTACCAGCCTTCATTAGGCCAGCGTGGTGGACTATATGGCCTAACTATTTACGATCGTATTTTCAATTGAAGGGGAGGCTCGTGCCGTACAGTGGGCGTATATGGGTTGATACAGATAGAAAGACCTTATGAAAAATTACAATAAAAAGGCACAGAAAATATGTTCGGTCACGCGCCACGTTACTGTATAAAATCTACTGGCATGGCCACCTACGCAAGCAATTTGCATTAGATAGATAGTTGTCGCTAAGTTGCCACTTATACCGACTTGAGACCACTCTCCCGAGATCCATTCGGATTGGCAAGTTTTGATAGATAATTGATCGGTGTTTATAAACTGAACTATCCGTTATCGATAAATCACGTCTGAATAATCAATCACTAACTTTAAAGTGACTGACTGGTTTTGATTTGTTAGTTGTGTCCATTTATTTTGTTATTGTTCATTCTGATTCAGAATTCGGTAAGTTTTTGTTCATATATAGTTTATTGTTGTGGAATACTATTAATCACTTTGAATATAGTATTTAATATGATTTATTACAGGTTGATAAATAACGCGTTATCTCCCATTAGTGTCGTCACTATTTTTATTTTTAGTTTGAAATATACTTTTTTTTTTAAATTTAATTTTATTTAACTATTTAGCTGTACTGCTTACTAAACATAAATCACTTCTTGGTCTATGGAATATTGGGGATAATTTGACATTATAGTTTTTCTCCACAACCCGAAGACAAAGGAAAATATTTCTTCGACGAAAAATCTCGAGCTTTTATTATGCCCAAATAATAATGATTCACAAGTGTGTTGAACTTTGCAGATCGATTAGACTAATCAATACACACCAGGCTAACACGGTCGACTATTCCCTGAATCCTCTTAATCAATCTCCTGATTTTAACGAAGACGTTATTATATGGGCTGGATTAATGTCATTTTCCCTAACAAAGATTCGTCATGCAAAGTCGTATCTGAAGGCAGTGTTAACGTCCTCGACACCTAATCATGTACTTACATCATACATACATACATACTAGATACACTGGTGGTAGGTCTCTCATATGTGAGAGGCGATCTGGGTGGGTACCACCGCAGTGTCTATTTCTCCCGTCAAACAGCAGTGTAAATGCACTGTTTTGTTTCGGATTGAAGGGCATTGTAGCCAGAGTAACTACTGGACATATTGAGACTTAACATCTTATGTCTCAGGATGGCAAGCGCAGTGGAGTGCCAAGCATTGCTTTCTATTTCAAGGTGTTGTTTGGTTTTGCTACTGTTTATGAGCGGTCGTATCGATTACCATCAGGTGAACGGCATGCTCGTCTCGCTAGTCATAGCAATAAAAAAAAAACATAAACTCACACTTTTTTCCCAGAAGGGGTAGAGAGAGCAGCACCTTTGCAAATGACTGGTAGACACCCACATTTTGCCTTATATGTCCCGTCCCACGATATGATAGCGGGTGAGTCTATCGCCATATCGGACACAAATTCCTGACTTCAGGCAGATAATGAATAGAAAAATCCAATATCACTTTGCCCACAGGATTCAAACCCAAGACCTCAGCTTTGTAACCGTATCGTAGTACAACTACGCCACAAAAGCAGTCTTCAGTCATATACATCAAATGATAATAAATGTAGAACTTGGCGTAAAACAAGGGTAGTTGTGGCATACGAGAGTGCGAGCGTGAAATTTAGTTCGCGACGGATATGTTAGGTGCGAAACTCGGCTAACTCCAAGTTCAGAAATAGGGTCGGCAAGAGCAAACGAGAATCTAATAAATATTATTAATATATTTAAATGTGTTAAAAGTTAGCTCGGTTTCTGTATGTACTTATCCCACTTACATAGTACGTATGTATGTACTATGTAAGTGGGATAAATAGACTTACGTCTTTTTCCCAAAAATGGCAGGCAGAGGTTCCAGGACACCCATATTTCGCCTTGTATTTTTCGTCCCACGATGTAACAAGGAGCCTATCGCCATATCGGGGAATATGTGCCCGATATGGCCACTTACACAGTATTGGCACTGTATGTCTTATCAGGTATATTGTAGAATAATTTGGCTCTCAATTTAGAACAGTTTTTCTGCCGGATGTAAATTCTTTCGGGAATAGGTATCTTCGTCTAATGTATGTATGTGTATGTATACCATACTTTACTAAAGCCGTAGACATCTTATACTTTTTTTATATAAAATGTCTCGGCATAATGACCGCACTGCACCTGATAGTAAGCGCAAATGCCCTCCAGGCAAAGTACCGAATGGCAATATACGGCAGTCCCTTGTCATTCGGTAAAATTATGCCGGCCTGCTAAGATGCTTCTTCGCACTACGGCGGAAGGACCCAAGATTATCTATAGGTATAGGAAAACTTTAAATATTTGTAGGAAAAAAGGAAGCTTCACACATTCGGGTATCCTCATCATGCATTGTTTAAGCATGCCACCGCCATCTCTCCCATGATTATACAGCCATCGTTCGCCAAATCTTTATCTGTTTGCAAGCAGGATGCACCACGACAATGGAAACTTGTTAAAGGACCCCGCGTTCACCCTCTCTGTATCATTACTTATGCGTTTTACAGCAGGGCACGGGCCTACTCCACAATCGAGAGTACGATTGAGAGTTGTTAGGCCATATAGTCCACCACGCTGGCCTATTGCGGGTTGGCGGACTTTACATACCATAGAAATTCTCACAAATCGCTATGTCGTATGTAGGTTTCCTCACGATGCTTTCCTAAACCGTTATAGTGCGTGGTGATTGACTATCAATGTATGTTTTTGGAATCATGAGTGTACATGACTCCGAAAAGTCAGATGTTTTTTTTATTTTTTTTATTGCTATGAATGGCGAAACGAGCATGTCGTTCGCCTGATGGTAAGCGATACGACCGCTCATGAACAGTAGCAAAACCAAACAACACCTTGAATTACAAAGCAATGCTTAGCATTCCACTGCGCTCGCCATCCTGCGACATAAGATGTTAAGTCTCAATATGTCCAGTAGTTACTCTGGCTACAATGCCCTTCAACCCGAAACACAACAGTGCGTTTACACTGTTGTTTGACGGGAGAAATAGACACTGCCGTGGCACCCACCCAGATGGCCTCTCACATATGAGAGACCTACCACCAATGTGTACTCGGGAATTCGAACCTGCGACGACCATGAGCATGTTCGCAGCTGCGTCTTGTCCGTTTACCAATTATAGGCCACCACGCACTTAACTGTGTGTGTGTGCACTTAAAAAGTGCTTCCTAATCCCCTTATATGACACTAGTTTCCTGATTAAATCCATTCTAGTCTTAGTGAAATTGTTTTATTAAACTATTAATAATTCAAAGCACGAACTCCACAAAGGCCTGTAATACGTCTGAGCGGAACCATCAACTTCAATATAAAAATATCTCTCAAATCCGCGAACATCGATCACCCTGTATAAAGTTGAGTGCAAACTTCACTTGAAATGCAAATCTGCACGCAGTAGAGGCGCGAACGCGGGGATTGTGTCGGGAGCAGTGTTGTTATATATATGTATGTATATCATATTGTGAGTAGTTGACAAGTTTATAAGATGTGTGCTGTCTTGGTTAATTATTATTAGGTTGTGTAGGAAGATTCATTGTTTTGTCTATGAGAAGTTGCGTATGTCATTCATCTTGTGTGGATCAAACTTCTATGTCCAGGATTTTTGGAGCTAGCTTGCTGCACAAGTTTATGAACTACTTCTAGTGGTTCTGGTTGTCTGGAAGAGATCGCTAATAGTGATAAGACCGCCAGTTGTTACACTATTTCAAAAAATGTAAACTGTTTACTTGTATGTAATATGTGGTGAACAATAAAGTGTTATCTATCTATCTATCTAGGTCTCTCATATGTGAGAGGCCGCCTGAGTAGGTACCGCCGCAGTGTCTATTTTTCTCGCAAACAGCAGAGTAAACGCACTGTTGTGTTCCGGTTTGATGGAAATTACACTGGTCTGCAACGAAATCCTCCTTTAAATAAAAATATGATAAATATAAAGAGCTTAACATACTGAATCTAAATCTGCTTCCTATTGTTTGCTATCACGTATATCTTTTTAAAAAAAAAATCTTAAATATCTCGAAATTCTGTATTTTTTGTGAGTCATCTTTGCATTAACACTAATTTATTCAGTCTGTATCATATTTTTCCACACAAAAACGACTTAGGTTGATAGAAAGAGAGAGAACGATATCGACTGATGGTAGTATTGGAATAAATAGCAATAGCAATCACAAATAGCATGTGAAGTCGATAATAACATTTCACAAATTATATTAATACGGTAAATTTTGCGATGTGCTATTGTGATTCACTAAGCCGACCGGTTAATATTTTTCTACGATATTGCTGTGAAGGAATGAGTTTTTACGTTTGTTTTTTTTTACGAACCCATTTAAAAATAATAACAGAACAGTCAATTGTGTGTGTTTAACTTTAGATGTGAAAAATGGTTATTATAATATAAGCTAAGGTTTATTGTTTACTTATTCTGTGGGGACAATTAGCAATAGCAGAAATATAGAGCATGCTAAGGCTTCAAAAATAACATGGTGGTGATGTTAATTTGAAATAGCAATAATTTTACATTACTAACTGATGGTATTTTGACACTAATGCATACGCTTGCGCAGTTCTCGCTGTGACTGCATGGCGCTCAGTTCGATTTAAAGTTGTAAAGTGATTGTTACTGATTTTAACCTAGTATTTCGCCAACCAAAGAAGATGATTTGGTATTTTGTAATGATGCTAAAGGACTTCTACAAAAACTAGGTTTTCCTGAAGGCTCAGAGGAATGGCGACTTTTTATTGATTATGATTTTACGATTTTTGGTTGGTTGATTTGTCGCGAAACTCCATTAGAAAATATAAAAGAAAAAAAACTACTAAGTAAAATGATGGAAGCAATATGTAATTACATTGTCTTATGATTTTTAATGTTCTTAGTGTGATTATATGTAATATTTTGTCCTAATTATTAAAACGTTTATTGATTTCTCGAACAAAAAATTATTTTCTTTAAAATTCCCTCACAAAAAATATATACGTGATACAATTTTTTTAAAACCCAGTTTCTGTTGAGAATGATCACATCTATAATAATCGTGCACAATAATAAGAAGGAGTACAAAAAAATTTTTTTGCAGACCAGTGTTATAAGCTGAGTAAATACTGGACTGGACATAATGAGACTTTACATCTTATTTCTCAGGATGGCGAGCGCAGTGGAATGCCAATGTCCATGAGCGATCGTATCGCTTACCATCAGGCGAATTTTACCAAAATTATACAGAAATAGATCCAAATTATCATAAATGCAGTTGAATCTTCGGAAATGGTCACCAAAATCGAAATTTAACACATAAAATTCCGCGCAACGTGTTCTCAAAACTTTTCCATATAATGTTCAAACGCAAGTCTTCCAAGCCCGCTCAGAAGTTCACACACACAAATGTTAAGAGTTTACTAAGACACACTGCAGGACATTAGACTCACATTAATGTCGCTTGTTAAAACTTATCAGTTATAAAATTATTTAAGTTGTGGATGTAATTTTATATGGTTAAAAAAATAACCAAGCAAATAAAAAAGAAGGCAATTCATATTGCTGAGGGAGTTTCTTGTGCCGTTTCTTCTTCACAGCTACACGTTCCGAAGCGGTGGGAGCTGTAATTGTCGATTCAAAATATCTTGTGAAAGACAATTTGGATAAATAATATTTTGATTTGATTTAGAAGTTCATTAAAGACTGGAGTCTGAAGTGGGCTTAGGCCATAGTCCACAAATCATATCTATTCCGTCCAAACGAACATATAGCGTAATGCGCATATGAGTCAGCATTTTTGCGTAGCGACTACGCATATTGTAAAGTCATTTTAGTGTGACATCGACCCGCATTTGCGACACTCCTATCATTATCATTTAGCATTAATCCATTATCAATATATCAAGCAAGATCATACTGTTCACAGCATTTTATTTCTATCACGAATGATGTGAAATCTAAAACCTATACAATATCATAGAAAATCTAATTAACATATGTTAAATAATCTTATTAAGGATACAAATTTCCCATGATGTTTTCCCCTTCTACGTTTTGTAATACTGAAAATGAACTATTTGTACGAAAGGTGGTACATGGCTGATATGATGTCCTGAAACTAGATTTAGTGTACATATGACTGGTTACTTGACATTCTATCGCCGGGGCAGTTGGCCTCCTTAAAAACGCGAACTTCAGAGGTACGAGCTGTAAATGGCGCAAGGTCGGTACATTAGCCGAACGAGATATCCCAAAGGAAATAAAATATGTAGCCATGTTTCTTTCTAATATTTGTTGAATGAAGATACACTCAAGTATTTTTTTTTTATTGTATGTTTAGATATAATGCGATGCAATGCTAAAATCCAAGTTTATCCAGTGAAATAGTTTGTTGCTGCTGCCGGTCCTTTCAGTCATGTTGTAGCATTGATGTAGAAATGGTGTCAAAAATTCATCAGCCCTTACGTCCACTGATGGTCATAGGCTTCTCCTATGGCACGCCACTAGGCTCGATCACCAGCGCATCGTCTCATATCAACCAACCTCAAGAATATGAAGAGTATTTCTTCTCTTTTTTTTTACACATCCAAACATATCCAAAGAAGTTAAGTCGGCAACATTTAAGAATCTGCCATTGTCTAATATTAGCATTTTATCGCCATCCGCCCTGAATATTCACTAAGCGTCTAAACGCTTTCCATGCTGTACGTACTGAACTAGCTACACTTCTCGTATTATATCCAAGAAAAGAAGGCTTGTAAAGAACTTGTTACAAATTATAACATCTATTGCATGGTAAAGTAGATTACTTTCTAATCGATATGAAATTTATAGCGCATTGTACTGTTAATATATTTCACTAGTGGCTACCCTTTTAAGATGACACGATACGAAGATTTAATATAGGCAATTTATCAATCTTCCAACACACGTTTCCTCCTACGACATGTTTCTAAGCAACTGAATAAATCCACAATAAACCATCTTCCATTTTAAAAGTAATCAATCTTTGTCAAAGGATTGTTTTTTTATGCGAAAATGCGTCGTGTGGTCTTTTTGTTTATTTTACATAAAATCCTATTAACGGTATCTTGACTACATCTTTCCGTTTTGATAGATTAATTATAATGAAAAATAAGTCGACCTTTTACATATTTAATGAATTAGATTTGGAACAAAATTTTAATTTATTTAGATTGCCAGACAAGGCTTTTGTTTGTGAAATAAAAAATCGAAAATGTAAGTTTATTATGAGTCTGAAATTAATGAACTAATGAAATATATAATGCTTTAAGGCTTATACATAAGGGTCTTATAACAAAGCATTATAATACGACCTAAAATGCGTAGTTATGATCACGTAATCCATATGTTCAGTTACCATTGGATCTCCATTCGGTTTTCATTGCTTTCTATTCTAGCACCATTGCCTTCACAATAGATAGAATTTCATTGGTTAAATTACACAATCGGTCAAATTACACAATACACAATTAACAATTATCCTTATTGGATGTGTTGTCCCTTTCGAACGACTTTTGAATTCAGTTTGAGCGAAGGAGACAAAATATTCGATAGCTAAAATAAGATTTAAAACTATCTTGGAATAACACCGTATATCTATATGTCATGGAATTTAGTATCATAATTGATGTAACATACTTAATGTATAATGTGGCATATAAGATCAGCAAGAAAATAACCAAAACGGGTCTCATCGTCATAATCTCTAAAGTGCTTGCAATATCTTTAACTAAACTCGAATCCCTGAAAAGATTGAACTCAAATATTATGAAATACATTTTTCATAAATACGTATAACAGTAGTATACATTGATCCTGTCCCCACATAAAGTTGTAACTCTTGGGTAAAATTCAGAAACTATAAAAAACGTTTCAGTCTCACAGACCCAGGCTCGAAACAAATACTTCACACACAGATTTTTCCTCTAATATATCCTCTCTTTTCACAGGCACTAAGGTTATTTTCGTTGGCTAAAAATGGATGCTTCATTAAATTCGAAAACGTAACTGATCCATCGGTCAGCGTGGTAGACTTAACTTCGAATTTTCCACAATCGAGAATCCTTTACTCCACATACATTGTTAACCTCAGATACTGCCGAAATTAATGCACCACATTCGCATAATGTTGCACATACATCAGTGATTACGATGCTCGAATGCTTTGAATCAAGCGAAGCATATGCACAAAGATATGCGACACGTTAGCTAGCATAGATCAAATCCTTTAAGCCTCTCCGTCTGTTCGATAACGGTTGAGCCGATGCTCCTCTCATAGATCTATCTGTAGTTAGCACTTTGTACAGAGTCGAAGTCTTTTTGTCGAAACCTCTTTCTGAATCAACTATCCAATTATATTATATGGTAGCAGTTAAGGTCTAGTTAAAATTACTCGCAACGTAATATAAGACTATGATAGGACTGTCAAAGACTCTTGTCTAATAGCCAATAAATAAATTTTAATAAAAAAAAGTCAGCACTTTTAGATTTTGCGCGTTTATTAAAAGGTCTTTCGTATGAAAACTTGTTTCAATTTATTGGCTCGATGGTATCGTGACATCGAGTATGGTTATAATAATGTGATTCTGGATTCAATTCCTGAATCCAAGGAATGTATGCCCCACATGGCGATAGCGCCCTATCGCATCATAGGACGGACGTACAAGGTGAAATTTGGGAGTCCTGGTAGAACCACTGCCTGCCCCGTATGGGAAAAGACGTGAGTTTATATGTATGTCATGTATGTATTCGACTCCAAGTTAGAAAATATTGAGTATTTTAATGCTGAAAAATCTTGCATTTGTTGCTTCGGGCTGTTATTTGTACCCGAAATAGTCATAGACAATATATTTCGATAGAATTGAGCTCGTCAAACTCTAGACATGGTTTAGAGTATCGTTGTCTATCATTTCGACATTATCGATACAGACATGAGCATACATAAGCTCATTGTAATTTAGCTGTTTTAATTATTTCAATTTGCCAAAATAAACGAGTTAAACTCACAAGCATAAATTCATCCCGGCTTTATATGAAATTCCCTTGCCGAAAATTAAAAATAAGTGGAACTATACAATTCCCCAGATTATATTCAGGGGAAATACCCTCGAGAGCACTTTAATACGCTTCCGTCTATAATTTCCGTGTCATACGAATTTCATAGTGGTCCCTATTATAATGTGTTGGAGTGTTTTTCTCGGTGGCACGGCAGACGCCCGCGCCGGAAATTGACGTCAGCACCCTCTGCGCAACAACATCCGGCACATAATCGCCGGCGACACTGGACGCATGAATTTTTATAATAGCCTCGCCTTCGTGAAAAGTTATCAGAGGATCTTTTGAAGTTGTTTTTTATCATAGTTGACATTCAGCTTAATTCATAACACAAATTATTGATTAAATACAAAGATTTAGATTTAAGGGGTAATTTCTTAATGTGTATAGCAAAAAGGCGACTATACACATACATAAACTCATGCTTTTTCTCAGAGGGGATACGCAGAGATGTTACCATGACACCCATATTTTGCCTTGTGTGATCCGTCCCACGAAGTGATAGAGAGCGTAGGGAGACAACTGCATCTATGATATCTTCAACAGCATGGTAAAGAGAAAGGGCAGGTATTAGATCATTGACTAGCAGAGAAGAAATGGAAAATATTACTTTAAGTGAATGTTGTGTTTGACCGACATATTCACGCTTTAATCAAGACTTCAGTCTACCATTAAGCTACAAAAAAGAGCATAAGAAAATACGAAGCAAGTTACATCAGCACAACCCGTAACATTTTTTGCAACCGCAATCAGAATAAGTAAACTAAAAGCACACCGCAAATCCAAAAAACTGCACTAACACTCTCCGCTAACGAAAAACTGCAATCAAATTCAAATTAGGTTAGCGACTAATTACAAAAAGTGTGTGATAGCGATCGCGGCTAAACACCGACGCGACACGAGCTCGATATCGCGATAAACGACTAATTTCGCGAGGCTATTTCCATAATTACATAAGGCAGCCCCTAGACCTTCAATAACATTGTACAATACTTGTATTTGTACACGGGATTGAACGGCACTTCGAATCCAAAGCCTTAATATATTGCAAAGTAATTATTTCAATATTTTTTGTATTTTTTTATGTGTATGTAAAGTTGACCAATTTTAAAGACCAATGGTTGTCTTGAATGGATATATAAATAATACTAAATCAATCTTCTTTTTTAGATTCTCTTTTTCTCTTATTACTGCATGCACGCATGTATTCTTCGACAAGACGAAAAATAAAAATAAAAATATTGCCTAATACTAACCCAACATGACCCCATTGAAGAATATGTTACAATAAAAATTAAACCCTCTCAAATTTTCGCTCAATCACTGTGTAATCTTTATTAATCTACATGGTCAATAATATTGCCCAATTCATATAATTGCGCAAAATAAATGATCGTCCACGGGCGGCCTAACATGGAGGCGAACAAGAAAAAGCCAATTTCCCGACGCTACCCAAGACTTTATAACGGCAACATCAAACTACCTTACGTTTAGAAATGATGGATTAAACTTGCTTCGACGCTCAACTTTATCGGACGTAAATGTATATTACGCGAATTTTGCAGAACGGCAAAAAGTGTCTACTTACCGGCATGTTTATGAAGAATTTAACCGGTGCACATTTTATGTAAGGATGTAATTAGCTTTTTAAGCAAGGTACTGGTGGTAGGTCTCTCATATGTGAGAGGCCATCTGGGTAGGTACCACCGCAATGTCTATTTCTCCCGTCAAACAGCAGGATAAATGCACTGTTGTGTTTCGGATTGAAGGGCGTTGTAGCTAGTAAAAATATGTTATATCGATATCATAAAAAATAAAAAGGCCACTGAATTACAAACCTGACTCAACAACAAAACGTACTGGACTAATATCGAATTCCAAAAGCTAATTGAGTCTCTGAAAGACGCTAATTTGTGTTTAGCACGCAATGTCACGAATCTAAAATGAAATGAAATTAGCAAAAATGAAGCGATGACTATAACTATTTAGAAAATTAATAATTCCTTTGAAAATAGAACCTAAATCGCAAATCAATGGCAGTTAATTCATTGATACTAACGCAACAGGAGAATTCTACCTCTGTAAGACGGTCATTTAGCAGATAGACATCTAGTAGCAAGCTTGATTGATTGCGAGCGCGATCGCGATACTGCAAATCTTGAAACTGTAGAGTCTTTCGACTACAATAGTTTAAACTATGACTTCAATGCATCATGACATTATTCTGTCGTAGAAAACAATGACCTCTTTCCGACTTTGTCTAGGGATGAAACCTATTTAAATTACATGAATATGTAACCGTCACTCTAGTGTAATATAGCAGCAGAGAGAATGGATCTCCACTTTGCTTGATCCTGACATAGTGTCTGCTTCATCCACTCTCATCAATCTTTTCATGCCTTCTCGTCGGTTCTGGGTTAATCTTTCTTAATTAGCTTACTTTTAAAAAGCCAGATATATGCACTGCAGACTTTACCAAAATAAAAGACTTTTAACCGAACAGCAAGCTGCTATATTCTGTAGCATGATACCACAGACAGTCTCCGTGGCTCAGTTGGTTAGACCCCGACTGTGAAACGAGAGGCCACGGGTACGATCCCCGCTCCGAGAAAAATGTTTGTGATGCTCGCAAGTATTTGTCTCGGGTCTGGGTGTTTGTGAGACCGAAGATTCTCTCGTAGTTTCTGATACTCACGGCACAAAAATTAATTGATCCTAATGTGGGGTCAGTACAATGTATGTGACTGTTGGGTGTATTTATTTATTTATTTACAGACAACTAAAACCAACGTAAAAAAGCCGACCGTAAACCGAACATTTTATACAAGTAACAACACAAACTGCGGAATTGATACACAAGATTCTCGCATCCGAAAACAATTTCACAAGCACCACTTTTTATTCCATGCAGTTCCATCCAATCAAAACCCAACTCGGCAGTATCGGCGCGGACAGAGAGTAAAAATGAGCAAGATTGATAGCCCGTCATCGCCTCCCTTCCCTCGGGAATATTACCACTCGTGAGGGAATTATTGCTGATATTAAAGTAAAATGTAAGCGGTATTAACAATCTGCGCAACGTTTACGAGTACTTTATTGTAATGTGTTTGTTACAAGGGTTCATAATGTGTGTTTGTATTTAGATAGCGATACAATTTTCGCTAATGTTCCGGAGTATGTTAAGAATTACGTGTATGCTTTGCTAATCTTTTAAATATTTGGACAATTTACTGAAGTATATTTTACATCTTTTAATTCAAATTCGGAATGGATGCTTTTATTAATTTTATAATTAACACCACAGAAATAATTTACTAGATTTTTAGTTAAGCAAAGTATGGCGAGACGACCATGTCATTCACCTGGTGGTAAGCGATTCGAAAGCTCATAGGTAGTAGCAAAACTAAACAACACCATTAATTACAAAGTAATTTTTTTCGTTATCTTTTAGACTTTATAGTATTAAATCTATTCGTATTAAGTCCTAGAATGGTTTAGTTCAAATCCCTATATGAAAAAAACTTAAACCATTTTTGTGAAAGTATTTTCCTCCTAATCTTGGCCTTAAAATATTGCTGATGATACTTCTTGAATATCCCCGCGTATGTTCTAAGTATGACGGATGACGTAGCCCTCACTGAATATGTATTCACACCTCGCTATCTAAAACTTGTTGCTTTA
This sequence comes from Hyles lineata, assembly GCA_030180105.1. NCBI lineage: Eukaryota > Metazoa > Arthropoda > Insecta > Lepidoptera > Sphingidae > Hyles > Hyles lineata. The sequence continues at coordinate 101,746 of JARJEE010000024.1, forward strand.
TGGAGCGATAATGCTGCACCCTGTTCAAATTACTTTTCAATGACGTGCACTTTCCGCCGCCGCGTTAGTGAAATTCATTTTTTAATATAACTTCAGAAGCATTTTGCAAATGACTTTGTAATTTGCAACTTTATTTTTTTTAAAACATTAATCGCTTTATTGGTTAGGTATTAATGGGGTGTGCACTTGAAATCTTGCGTTCTTAAGTTAAGTAAAATCTCGTGTGTTGATTAGCATCATTTCCACATATCGAATAAATTATTGATTTTTGAGAACATTAGTGATCTGTTAAAGGATCAGCATTAAGAACTCCAAAGGAACAACCCGCGACACAGGATGCTCAAGTAGGCAGTGAACTGGCTGTGGTAGACCCCTGAGACTGCGAAGGTCCATGAACAGCAGTGACTGCTTACCATCAGGCGGGCCGCATGTTTGCTTGTGAAGGCAATAAAAATAAGGAACCCAGGATGAGATGAGTTCTGTTTGGATCCAATGCACTATCTATTAGACCGCGTGCACTACATAGATCAAAATAATAAAAAGCAATACAATAGTCGCAAAACTCTTCACAACATTCAGAAAACCCTTAACTATCTTTATAATATCCACTAGTTTTATTCCACCGTCTTTCACGCTATTCATGTTGCGTTGCAAAACTTAATAAAACAATTTAAAATTCTTTTCTCTGCTGTACAAAGTTACAAGTCCATTGTCGTTCTATTCGGCACATCTTGAAAGTGAATTTATAGTGAGAGGAGCTAGCAAGACTTACATGGTATATGTAGTTCGAACGAATCGAAGCCAATGAGGGATGCTCGTGAAACATACAGATAAGGCACGTATGAGAAGTCGATTAATATGTGTTAATCTATCTTTTCCGATATTAAATCAAGTGTGATCAATGAAATGAAATGAAATGTATTTGAAATGAAATGAAATGTATTTATTGGTCACGTAGGCAATTTAAAAGCTCTTATGACAAATCAATACACATAGAACTTAATCTCTATAAACAATATATTTCCTATACTTAGTTATACTTATTTTAATTTCTTGGTTTAATTAATTTATTTATTTTAAATTAATCTTATTTTTATTTAGAATTAGTTTTATTTATTTGTTTACTTTTTATTCTTATTTTATTTAAAGTATTAGTTATGTCTTTATGGTAATTCATTTTTCAAAGAAATACAATATGTATGTTAGTCAAATTAAATTAATTAGTGGACCATGAATATCATTACAACGGTGCGTAGCGGTTTATTGTTACCACCGGATCCAACGCGGCCCTTCCTGAGAAGACCCGGCGAAACAAACTCAGTGGGCTTACACTACCACTGGAACTACGCGACGCGACCCAGTCCTGAGTATATCCAGCGAATAAGACTCAGTGGGCTTGTTTTGGGTTCAATTTAAGACAACGACCATAAGTATTTCCGAAACGTCCCGTATGTTTAGGCTTACTGCCGGATCCAACGCGGCCCTGACTGAAAAGACCTGGCGAACAAACTCAGCGGGCTTTACTTTACCACTGGATACTACGCGGCGCGACCCATTTCTGAGTAGATCCAGCGAGTCAAACTCAATGGGCTTGGTTTTGGTCAATTTACTAAAATAAATATTTGTGACTTGTCTTACAAAGATTAGCCATATTATTATTTTTATATTTATCAAGTAGGTATATCTCGTTTTCAAGCTACATCAATTTGTAAAAAAATATTACATTCAAAGAATGGAGACAGGGAAATAGAACGAATAGGGATATTGCCATCATAAATGATAGAAGATGAGAATTACATGCCAGTGATCCAACTTTACACTGCTATTTCCTGATAAATGATAAAAATGATTTTGACGGAAAATAAAACAATATAAGGAACATTATAAATATGAATAGATTTACTGTTGAAAAATGTGGCAAATCCTTTCTGTTTTGAGTTATAAATTCAGCTAATACATTTCTCATTGAAAACACACATTCCCTGATAGTATCTCATTATCGAAATCATTCAATCATATTACTGTGCCAAAGCAGCAATACTTCAAAGGCTAGCGTGCACTAATTTAATCTCCTAGATGTTGGCAAATATCTTGAAAATGTGTTTTAGCTGCATATTCGTATCTTGAGCGGCATGTTACTGGACTCGCAAAACACTTTGCATGATGATGGGTCTTAATATGTACTGTAATTAATGAGGTCTCGTGCCTCGGTCGCGTAGTTGTACTACGTTACGGTTACAAAGCTAAGGTCTCGAGTTCTAATCCAGGATCAGGCGCTATGATATTGGATTTTTCTATTCACTATCAGCCTGGAATCAGGAATTTTTGCCCGATATGGCGATAGGATCGCCCCCTATAACATCGTAGGACGGAACATACAAGGCGAAATGTGGGTGTCCTGGCACCTCTGCCTACCCCTTCGGGGAAAAAGGCGTGAGTTTATGTATGTATGTATGTACTATCTTTCATACCACTTGCATATCCTATGCTCTTTCTAGATCTGTCTTTCGCAATTAACCTTTTCTGGTGTCCGATCATCAAAATATTTAATTGTATGTGCATTAACGTCATTTAAGAGAGACCACGACTTAAAGAAAATACTTAATTAATATATTAGAAAATAGCTACATTGCCCTTGTACTTATCCTATTAATTACATTGTGACTGAAATTGTTTCAGCTGTCCCAGACACTCCATTAGTTTTCTTACATAATGCCTCTATATACAACGGGCAATAAATAAGTAGCTAATAAATTTTCGGCACATCGTAAAAGCGAACATGTACCCCGTCAATATCAGCTAATGCACTGCGCTGGGGAGTTTCAGTTGGTCTTTTTTCTGTAAAGCGTTGTTCACACGCGATGCTTTACTTGCATTTATTTATCGCTATATGATCAATAGCGGGAAATGTATCCTGTGTAAGGCACTTTATAAACAAGCTATATGGATCAATGGATCCAAATTTGCAACTCTGCTGATAGTACGCGAATATTTTCCTGTTCTTTATACAACCAAAATACTATAGAATCGGAAGCGCTTAACCGTATATTAAACATTCATAAGAAATGATCTAAAGAAAGAAATAAGATATACATAACGTATTTGAACTAATTTTCTTTTAGCGTTCAAGTAATTAATTAATTAAAAAGGATATTTAAAAGTCAGAGCTAACTTAGTAATGATCTTAAAATTTAGCAACCCTACTATGAAAAATTTCACCGTCTTGAATATATTTGGCTCCGACCTCATACAATCTACAAATGGTACCAAATAACATGCAGAAAGCATCGCGTGTGGAAAGCCCTTTAATCCCCAAATATGCAGCATGTCGGCCCATATTTCTCGCCACGTGCACCTACCAGATAAGAGCCATCAATCACAGCGGTTATAAACACAGCACCGTCGACATTGCCCCTTCTTGCCCCGAGATCCATCGGACGCCATATTTCATCCTCTTCCACCCGCCTTTTAATTTTAATCGCTGTTTTTAAAGTCAAGTAAATAAATATAGACTGTGGTCTTCAAGTTTAGGGATTCTGTTTGTTTTACTTTTGTGGCGGACAACAAACACTGGCAACCAACCAACCTGAACTTTATGCCAGCGGTTTACTCTATGGTGTTCGAGAGTGTTCGGCGTTCTCTGTCAATTGAAAACATATATAAGGATTGTCATGCAAGAAAAACGCCATTCTATTCTTTCGACTCAATTCTGAACTTATTGTACATAATATAATATTTTTACTCATTTACTAAAATTGTTTCTTTAAATACAAAAAGTACCTTCCTGCCTATACCCACAATTTGGTGACCCCGACGTGATCAAAAACCCGACGTGATCAACGAGCCGACGTGATTCAAAAACCCGACGTGATCAACGAGCCGACGTGATGAACAAGCCGACATGATGAACAAGTCAACGTGATCATCGAGCCGCCGCCGCCACCTCCACCACCAGCTCATCAACAAAATCAACGCTGCATCTACATCAAGGATTTCACTATGGCCAAGTCATTAGACCTTCACAACAGGCCGTCGATGGGCATCAGGTACGCGAATGTGGAGCTTCAATACTCGGACTCGACGATGTTGCACGCGCAGATGCCGTTGCATTACCGGCCCGTGCTACCCTCGCACACGCTGTTTAACAACGCCTTCAGCAAGTTGCTCAGCTACAGCGCGACTGGCAATTCATAGATTTATTTGGCCAGGGATTCGCAGAGACCGTAGAGAGTGGGCTAGACTACGCTTGGAATACCAGAAAACGTTTCTCGTCATTCCATTTCTTCGCTGACTTTGTTCCCTTCCGCTTTCTTCAAGGTTTGCTCATAACCTTGACATCTTGGGACCGTTACCTATATCTGCTGATCAGATACTGCTTCACTGCCGGATTTGGTGTGCGCCATTTGCGTACTTCCGCTTCTCACCCGGCAGCCAACGGTCTCGTCACCGTCGACTCAAGGCGGCTATCTAGTGCCATGCTCCTGCCTCTCAGTGGACTCAAACGCTTCCACTGATTCTTCTTCGCATGTGCCACTCTCGGAAGGAAGATATTCAGTCTAGTCCTGCTAAACTTGTGTACGGCGAACTTCTTCGTCTACCCGGTCAGTTCCTGAGCCCGAAGGAGGACTTCTCGAATGCTGACGTCACCTAGTACGCGACGCGACCGCGCGTACCTGGCGAAGCATATATGGTCAAAGAAACTCAAGTTGCAGTTCAGCCAACTTCGAAAGACATCAAGCAGACTTCCAGCGGCAGAAGAGTTCTTCTGCCAGATTTCTATCGACCGTAGTCACGGTCTGGCCAGGGGGGAACATGTGGCGGACAACAAACACTGGCAACCAACCAACCTGAACTTTATGCCAGCGGTTTACTCTATGGTGTTCGAGAGTGTTCGGCGTTCTCTGTCAATTGAAAACATATATAAGGATTGTCATGCAAGAAAAACGCCATTCTATTCTTTCGACTCAATTCTGAACTTATTGTACATAATATAATATTTTTACTCATTTACTAAAATTGTTTCTTTAAATACAAAAAGTACCTTCCTGCCTATACCCACACTTTAATTAATGAGTTTAGTTTTTTTGTGTAAGTTATTATTGAAGTGATTTCTATTGAAATTGAAATGTAATATTCTTTTTTTTAATTATAAATGCCTATAGGTTTCGTATCAGTTACTTAATTTCACCGTGAGAAATAAAAAAATTATTCCAAATATGAATTTGTTATTTCACAATATTAATATTTCTCAATGTTTACGGATATTAAAATATACGTCAGGCAATCAATTACGATCATGACTAACAATGCAATTGATTATCAAAGTCAATTTCACTATCTGTTAATATCTGATTAAAGAAATGCCATTTTGCAGATTATCTTGGAATTACATCACTCGTTCTGATTCTAAAGCCACTTACAAATTCCAAAGCACAATGTTACTAATGCCGTATTTGACGAGTGTCGAGCGTTTTATATTATTATGTCTTTTCTTGCTATTTTCTCCATTTAACTCTGATTGTCATAAATAAAACTTTTGTTTCTTTCATGTTTCTAATATGAATCAGACCGATGCTGGACATTTCTAAAAGATTAAGCAGTGTAGTTTACGATATTTTGCCCATCCAACTACTTCAAATAATTACATGTACTAAGTCAAGTTAAATTCACAGGTCGCATCGGAAATCCTTGGGAGACTTCAGCAGTGGACTTCCTGACTTAAAGAAGAAGAAAAATTAGGTAAGTTTAATGATATTCACAATTCAAACAGTGCAGCATTAAATGCAAATAAGTTAAATCATAAAAATATATTTCTGTATTTCATATAAAGAATTTACTACTTCATAATCGTAAAACGTTTATACGAGTATGTTTGAACTTTAAAATTTCATCGTTTCTGTGGTTCAATATCCACTTTATTTAGCTAATAACAAACTAGGATCAAATAGAACGAAGCTGTAACCATAAATACCAACTTGTTTCGCAAATTGGTTAAGCATTGAATATCCTCAAAAATACCCTGTAAAATTCAGATATCCAATAGAAAATTCTCACAATCGTATTACTTACCGTTCACGAAATACGCTGGATATTGCGAGCCCCTTGATGGCATGGCGCTTCGAAACAGTTTTCAGCGTAGCCGTGCTCTCTAAGCGTTCTAGTGGCAATATGCTGCAGTCTTGAGAATTCTTGCGTCTCGAGTGTCTATGACATGTGAACCATACCTTTCTTAAATTGTACATAATGAATATCGAATGGAATAGTCTTTGAAAGTCAATCGGGAGTATTAAAAATAAAATCATAGGTCTTATAAATATTAAAATTCAGATTAAACCATTGCGTTTATTTCAAGTAGGTACATTTTCAAGTGTGAAATATGTGTCCGTGTTTTATATTTCTATTAAGGATTACACAACTCAAGAAGATATCCACAACTTTTCATTGTTCCTTATTACAAATAAAATCATGAATAAATTATATCATTAAAAAAACCGTATCAATGTGCTAATGTTCGGCCCTAAAAGATTTATGGTCGCCACGTCAATGACAAAACTGTTTCTTTAGCCAAAAAACTTTTTGGTTGGTCGAAATAATCGGTAATACACTTAAAATCACAATGGCAATATTTGATCAACACGCTTTTAACGTAAATCAACAATGTCCAAATCCCAACGACACTACGCCATGTGTTCAATCACTTGATCAAATTATTCTAATACAATACCATCCGAATACTATCAAGGGAAGTAAACGTTCTGGAAATTAAACAATCCAAATACACGAGAGACGAAAGTGGCCGCAATAGCTTTGACTCAAAGCCAATATCACCTGCATTGCGAGCAGCCACAAGGCGGCTAACGAACACGCTGCCGATGGAATACCAGCTAAATGTAGGCCAACCTATGAAGGAAACGGTAAAGCGATAATTAAATATACCAAGAATAGTTCACGCTAATTAATTTCCTGGAATTGCTTTTGGTTTTCTTATACCGTGTCTTTGCGGACTTGGGTAATTTGAGAATTTATTTATAAATACGTACTACTTACATACAAAATTTTGATGAGTCCTTGTCGAGCTATAGACAATAGGCTGATGACAACAGAATGTCTGTTGTCATCAGCCTACGCTGATGACGTTGATGATAATTCATACATACTCCACATACCTACCTATGATTGTAGTCGTTTATGTAATTCCCTTAAGTTTATGGTACCGGGGCATGGAAGTTGATTATCACCACCTCTCTATCATCCTCACCTAGATAATCAGAGGCGATTTGTTGACCTTAGAAAACGATTTGAGTATCTCACTGAGCAATTGTATAAAAACGGAAAAGTAGTTATTTCACATTAGTCTACGTACGAGTAAAGATGTATGATATATGTATGTATGAGCCACTCATTCGTGCTAAAATCCACCATCGCTGTGGTCTGGTTCTGCTCCTTAGATAGAGCTTATAAAATTGTAGATGGCGATGCAAATATACTATGCTATACCATTTGATACATGATTATATCAAGCCAGTGTGATACTAGTTATGGATATTTTAAGATTGTTGAATAAATATGCGTCGCTGGCGCAGTTGCAATACAGTATGATTGTAAAACTGAAGTCTCGGGTTAAAATATTGGGTCGGGTAAAATGATATTGGATTTTTCTATTCATTATCATTGCGGAGTTAGGAATTTGTACCCGGTATGGCGATAGGCTCGCCGCCTATCACGTCGTAGCACGAAACTGATAAGGCAAAACGTGGTTGTTACGGTCGCCCCTCTGCCTACCCCTTCTAGAATAAATATGAAACCCCGGTAAATACGTGATATACTTCAATGAATAAAACTCAATAATCCAACAACACAATTCTCAGAACTTAGAAAAGACTCAAATGCCCGAACACAATTGGAAGGAGCCAACTATTTGAGCGAACATTTTAAAACGTTTGTAAGTCTATATTTCCTCATTCTTGGGAGTAATCCCTGCGTTCTTGGAATCGAGAGCCGGAGTGAGGATGGATCTATTCGCATTTGGCGGAATTCCGCAAGATTAACGTCTGGCATGGTATACTCAATGCTTGGTAGACGTACCGTTATTGGACTGAGCTGAAAATCGTTTATTACTTGATACGGCTTATAAATTTAAAGGATATTATATTATTGCTGAAAAGTTTTATGTTTACGATATACGATATGATTTTATATGGATTTTATAATACGATTGTGTGCTGGTTCTTTTAGTTATTATTTATTTTAGTTATAAAACAGATGCGAACTGCCCGGACGTTCGCAGCATCGACTTCTAGGAAAACCACTTTTAAGAGTCGTGTTTCTAGTATTAGTCTATTGCTAGTATTTCAATGTTTGGGCGCGAGGGTAAATAGGGTGGGTATGTAAGAGTGAAAGGAACAGACACATAAATACGAACTGCGGTCCTTTACTTTAGAAGTATATCGCATTAACTTACTCTTTCGAAGATACTTGTGAGATTATGTATTTGTACTGGTGGTAGATCTTTCATATTATTGAGAGGTCGTCTGAGTAGATATCATAGACTCAATTATGGACAAGAAAATTATCCCATTTTTGCCAGTAACAAAGTCTCACAAGAAGAACCAAATTACGTATTATTCTTAATCCAAATATGGTAAAATATGGGTAGGTCTCTCATATATCGCCTGTGTGCCTGGATAGATAATCGCAATGTCTATTTCTCTCGCCAATCAGCAGTAAATGCACTGATGTGTTGTGTGAATAGTTATGAAATATACTATAAATAAAATAAATAATAAAAAAAATGATGGTAAATAAAATCACATTTATATATAAAGCTTGTTTATTTAACGTCATGTTTTGCAAAATAGACAAATATACATTTTAAATTGTCATTTTTCACTTAAAAATTCCGCATCAACATTTAACAATAATTATATTACATAGTTACACACGCATACATTAACTTACATCAAAATGTTAGGACTCATTTATACACAGCGACTTATTTGCGACAATAAAACGCTCACACTTACTCTATAACTATGATTACAGTATATACAGACCCTTAGATACGTCACAGACATCTCGAATCGGAATTGAAAACAATTTTAAAAATAGAATCGAACTTGAAAAATATGAATTATATTGGAAAATCTTCAAGGTTGGTAAGCAAGATATCCGCGATATATCTACTTATAACTGTACATTTAAAACTACAATTTATTATTTATAATTAAAGATTCAGTAATATATCAGGTAGGCGTGTAAACATAACTTGTAACATATACTCTCCGATAAAAAAAACATACATTAAAGTTACACATCTAATTATTGTCGTGAATTTTTAAATTTTGACTTGAAGCGGTTTTTAAAATTTAACTCACGTATTTATGTCGCAATTGGCTTGATTCTGTCTAAAAAAATATCGCTCAGAGTACAACAAACAGGCATAAAATATACATTTTATTTGGAAAAATAATCTGAGAATACTAAAGATTCTTACGTAATTAATTTAAAATTAAATAATATACACAACATTTAGTTACAACTGATAAAGTAACATCTGTTTTATATTATATTCCTATGATAACAAATAACTAATATATTAAATAATTCTGATAATAACTAACTTTGTTGCATTTTGTAGTGATTTAATGTGATGCCAATTAAATAAAAAAAACGTAAATATTTTTTGTAACTTTCATTCATTTAAAAGCTTATAAGAATAAATTACAAACTTACACAATTTAAATTACGATTTATGACTAGGCTCCTATGAAGGAAACAAAATGCACCATTTTTTTATATATTTTGTTACAATTAGTGTAATAGTATCATATGGCACTACATATTTTTGTCTCTTAAATATTTTTGGAGTACCAGCCAGCTACATTAAAACAGTAGTTAAAAATAACAAAAACCTTTTTTAACAATATAACTCAAAATAACAAAAACTTTTTGTATAAGAAAAGAAAATAGCAACACTATTTAACAATGCAAGCATAGCCCATAGAGATAATTAACTTAAATAAAAACTTTATATCTGATTCATTATAGAAAAGCGAACAGAAAAAAATACTATAATAACCTTATGTTTTATTTATATACAATATTATGATAGCTACAATATAACATTAGCTGGCAAGTACTGTAATTTTTCATAAGCTGTTTATACATAAAGTTGCTTAACGTAAACAATTACATATTGGTCGCACGTATCGTCACAATATAAAAATATTCAAATCTCTTATGCTAATTATTAACAACCATGTAACAAGCTTTCCCGTTGGTTTTACATTTGAACCGAAAAAACAATATGGTTTACCATTGAAAATATATTTTAAAGTAGAGACAATAGCTATGTAAGACAATATTATGGTACTTTTAAAAATGAATCATTCAAAGATTGAGAAGGAAATGAAGTGTGAGATTCTTTTGTTTTTCGATGTTAATATATTCAAAAACATTAAAATGTAAGTCGATGATAAAAAGAGTGAAACATAAACTATACGGGCTGTACTTAATTAATAAGGTGTACGTGATTTGTAATCCTTTAAACCGGATCAGTTAAGTGAACCACAATAATGTTCTTTAGCAGCTCAAATGTAATCCCAACTTAATACAGACGGTAACTAAACGTTAATCGCGTAGGACAATCAAGAATAAGCTTGTTATGTGAACAGTTCAACTATTTTCATTCGAAACAATTATTGGAAAACTTCAGCAAAACAACAACGATAAAGAACATGGCGCTATCACAGGAATAAAAATTAATAATGTTGCAGTTGATTTAAACTTCGATACAGATTTTAAGGTCAATAATATAGAAACTATTAGAATGTTACATCGCATTTAAGATGTTAGATATGAAGCATTTGAAAAAGGTCCCAAATTTTTGGGACCCAATCCAATTTTATATTGACGTCCTGGCACTACCAAAATTGTAAACCACGACATTATTCAACCATCAGGTATTATAAAGGACAAATATATGTACATTTGAAATTACAGCCATAATCAATTAATCGGTTGTTTGCCATCTTGATGTAACTGACCTTAGTAAAAAGGACTAAAACATTGACATTGAATACTTATTGTGAATCCATTGCCAATGAATCTAACCGATACGATCAATGTAGAACTTATTAATATCAATTTGACCTGTCTATTGATCCAATGTCATCCTTGCACAACATTTATTTATTCCAATAATGTTGCGAAATGTACCATACCCATAGCAAGGCTTCCGCCACTAAACAAGACTAATTATATCGACAATACTATCGGAAATTGATAACATTCCTACATTATCAAACGAACAGTAATGTAAATTAATTGAGTTAGTATATTATTGACCTTGAAAGCAAATAATACTGTTACTGCTATCAGTCTCGAGTGTCACTTCCCTACGTTGTTATCGATATCGATTGTCTTAGCTTACATTACACATAGTCCCTCCGGCCCTCCCGGATGATACTGTTTCTCTCACTCACCACTGACACTTCGGAACCGTTCACCTTCCTACCGCATGACGTGAAGAGTTTAGATGACTGTGGAAGAAACAAGACATTAGTAATCTCATCAAATGTATCGATAAATGTTATGGATGAATTATTAGCGGAAGATGCAATAATACATAGTTTGATTGCTTTGTGACAATTTTCTGTCCATCAAGAACTCTTAATACGTTAAAAAAGTAAGTTTGCGAAATTCTAATTTCGACCAAAGCATTTCTTCGTCATTTAATTTGTCTATCGAGGTATCTATGTTAGTTGTAGAAAAAATATTCAAATACTGGTTCCTGATTTACCTTATTTATTTTAAAAATATATTTCTACGAAAGCGTATATATAATATATACAAAAAATAGATCCAAAATTTACCTTAACATAAGTCCGGACGGGCTGCTGCAAGACGAATATGGCGAAGATGACGACTCCTTGCAGCGCGTTGATGAGGTCGAAGATGGACCACACGGAGACGGTCGAGGAGCTGGAGCCGGCCGCCCAGGAGACCACCTCCAGCACCCACGACAAGCCCATGATGAACGACAGCATACAACACGTCCGGAAACTGTTGGCAAACATTCAATAGTCAGAGTTTAGTTTAGGATTTTTTCTACATGATTCATATTTCGGGGACGAATAGTAACCAATTTGCGTCATAAATTGTTTCAATGCTATTATGTCGATTCTTTATTGTATAGAAAAGTAAATTAACAAAATGTCTTCGATATATTTTATACCACGAGTAGTTGTCGCAATAGCAGGCGTACAATTAACATAAGTTGAGAACCTTATTTACCATGTTGAATGGCATAGGATATTTGATCCTTAAACCTTTAGGCTACTATAAATTAGTGCAACCATATTATTTCCACGGAAATGTTTATCTTGATCAAATCGATATCTAGATCTATTAGACATATACAATATGTGATGGATCAAAACAGACAACTTATCATAAATCTATCAATAACCAACATTCACATATGGTCCCTTACATTTTTTTATACTTTTTCAATCTCTGTGTGATGTTGCTTGGCGCCTCCCGCGGAGGTGACGAAGTTTGTTCTTGCGGTTGTAGCGGCTGCCCTAACACCGCCTGTAGCCTCACCCAATCATCTGATGTACTGAAGTCTGAATGCGTTGGATCCAGGGCTAAAGGTGAATTAATTACATCGGTTATAGAAAAATATTTAAACAGATGGACATCGCTACTTATCTTATTTTAAAATTCCCTGAAAGACCAGAAAGAGCGTTAGTAAGATACTCAGCATTAGTAAGATAGAAAAAATATGTGGAATTTATTATTAGTCATCGACTCTCAGTTCGTAACTCTTAGCGGTCTTACCACCACACTAAATGTAGACAAAATACTATAATAAAATAATCGCTTCTATAGCTGCATTTCATGTTAATCCTCTAATGACATAAGAGCATTATTAGCTCTAAAAAACAATAGTATCACCAAACAATCGCCAAACTCATTCAATTACCATCAAATTGAATTTGTCACCGTAATTCACGCGCATGGACCGGGAATTTCAACACAAACAAATGAAGTCACTCGGACAATCAAGGCAGAAAGCAATAAAACGCGTCCGATATTATGAATCAAACTGCATAAAAATTAAAATGCGACTCACGATCCTTAAGTTCATCGTGCATAGCGAAGAGTCTTGATGTGAGAAAAAATATTATTAAGTTGCTCAGCAGGATCGCTGCTACCGGACCGTAAAAATATGGCAACGCCGCCTCGTCCGCTGCAAGGAATAATAAACGTGTTATACGACAAACAATGTATGCATTTTATTATGTTATAAGCATTATAGATTCAAAGATGATTATCTAATCCAATGATATCACTTATTGACACGTATCGAAAATGTATATTTTAATTCAAGTTAATAATGTTATTAATGCAAAGACAATCGTTTTGTTTGTGTTTTTATTTTGTTTGTTATTGTTTTAATAAAACAGCATTGGTATTGTCCAATACTCCATCTTTCGACTTACAATTGATTCGATTCAACCTTCATACCTACTTCATAGAACATAAATATAATTAATCAATAGTTTCTTACTTTTAAACCAGCAGCCTTTAACGCCGAAGTTAGGTTTGAGGTAGGTGCTTGGCACTGCAGGTGACAAGTCCATTGTGATGGTGACCACTAATAATAACACGGGCAGGAGTATCGCATACGCGCAATACCAAGCGAAACGACGTCTCATACTCCGTCGGGTCACCGGTGATGGAGTAGATAGGTGCCTCCTAGAGGATAAATAGATCGATAAAATAAGAGGGAAAATCAAATAAACTAATAAATAATTAATAAGATTTTCGACCGCTTAAAAAATGAGCGGTTACTACAATTTCATTTAAATTCTGGTGCAATGACATTCAATCAAAAAATCTTCTTCCTTCTTATTAAAGTCATTATGATAAAAACGCATCGGAAATTATGTCTTTGTGGTGATATTGAACACTGAAAATATGATTTAATTCTATTCTATTTAACTCCGATGGAATATAATACGAGTAGAAAATTATTTTAAATGCATCAACAAATGGTTTTACGAGTATATTATATCTTATGAATATGACCGTCAATGTCAATCAATATTAGAACGATGCCAATTAGCACAGCAGCCTGCTGCGAACATCATAAACTGGGTATTTGGACTAGAGCCACTTCGATAGTTATGTAAATAGACCATTCAAATAGACTAACTAAATTTCTGAACCATTTGCAGCAAGTTTCTGCACCTCTCATATTTAAATAAATTAATTTTTTTTTGTAATATACATTAGTATCTATATCAGCCTTTAACGTCCCACTGTAAAGCACCGGCTTCCATTACAATCGAGAGCACGATTAAGAGAGGTTAGGCTATATTATGGTCCACCATGCTCACCTAGTACAGATTGGCGACTTTACACACTATAGACATTCTTATAAATCCCTATAGTGTGCAGATTTGCTCACGATGTGTCAAAATCCCAACCTTCGAAATATCAATGCGACAATAGTTTATTTTGATTTAATATTAATGACGTATCAATAGAATAAACAATGATCTTACCGAGCATTCAAAAAAGTATCGAAACACATCACGTTCAGCCAGAAGAAGCACGACACGAATGAGAATTGGATGAGGTACGCTGAAATAAAATTGCCAAATTAATACAACGAATTTTAGTAATTCTCAAAGATCTGCTTTGGTATAATGAAATGTCTTTCACTGACTTCTGATTCTGATACTTCGTGCATGTATCATGAGTTACGAAAATCAAATGCATTGAGAATGCAAATATTGAAGCTTACAACATTATTAGCAAGTTTCATTCTGTAAAGTGTAGTTAAGAATGTCGCTTTTAATACCTAAAATCTCTGCTTCCTTTGACGAAACACTTTTTATAAAATCACTCTATTAAAAAAATATTAATTTTAAATAAACTAAATGCTAAATAAAGATTTTATCAATCAAACTATTCAAGATCTTGATTCTCTAATCCTTGTTACAATCGATAATCTTAATCTTGATGCCTTGTCTTTAATCGAATCCATCAGTTTATTCAAATAGAACATCGATAATGGACAGTACAAACCCTCGTACGAAATGTGATCTACGCACCGGACAATAGGGAATGCTAACAATATCAATATCGGTATTATCTTACCCATTATAGTACACGCTACTACGGGGAACGCATGGCCCGCCAGCTGAGTGGCAGCCAAACAAGTGAATGCTAATGCCAAACAAATTGTGTGGCACGCCAACGCTTTGCCGTGTGTGTCCCGCAGTTCAGTTATGAGTAAATACACACACGCGGTGGCCAATAGAAATGGTACAGATATTAGGAGACCTGCAACAAAAAAATATAGTATACATTTTGAACGGAACTTAAGAATTGGTCAAAATATTAAGCTCATTATAGATTGTATAATCATTATTACTATATCAAGCTGTACTCTTCTGTTATTGAAGATGCACGCAGGATACCTATGTACTTAAATATAAGACTTAAATAAGTTTAATGTGTTATGTTCGTTGGAGATTCTAAGAAATAAAAATAAAATATTGAATAATTTATGAATTGATGTGCAATATAATAAATGTGTCAAGGAAGACTAAGTACTCGTAATATAACATAAAATGAAGTTTATTTGTTTGCTTATCATAAAAATAAAAACTTACAGAAATAGTAAACTGATTTGTTTAACAACTGTGATCTCTCTATTAGTGTCTTATTTATTAGATTTTGTCTTGCTTAATCTCTAATCATGTAACCAAACTGTTCTAAATGATTTCTTAATTAAATAAATCATTGAAGATGTAATTTCGTCCTGTCTCCAAATATGTATTTCATCGCTGAGTGTGGTAGACGTATTAATTCTGGTAGAAGTAAAATACCATTTTGGTTATACCAACCTGTAGCATAAACAATAAGACTGGCAGAAGTCTTAGGTTCCTCCAAAGGAGTGGTAAAGCAGACCAGAGGCAATGTAACACCCGCAGGATTTGTGGGACTCCAAAACGTTTCCATGCAAAAATCCCTCGTACCAAGAAGATACTGCGTACTATACGGTACGAACAAGGACCCGTTCACCAATAGATAGAACTCGTCTTTGCTGTACACATCAGGCTCTAATTTATAACTGTAAACAAAATACATTGCATTAATTATATTGATTGCGTTATCACCGCTTGCCGGATATACAGGAATGTAAACATTATCGGGCTTCGCCATTTCTCCTCGTCTGTCCTGCCCTTTGTTTGCTCGGATTGATTAAACAATACATCAATTTTATATTACGTTCGGACTCGACTGTATAGGGTTACATATTTAGCTGAATCCCTGTTGGGTTTCGTACTGGCAACCTTTTTTTATTGCTATGAATAATATGGCGAGACGAATGCCAGTCGGCTGATAGTAAGCGATACGACCACTCATGGACAATAGGAAAACCAAACAGTACAATGAATTACAAAGCAAAGCTTGACATTCCATTGCACTCGCCATCCTGAGACATGCTAAATCTCAATTAAATTCTGTCCAGTCTTAATATGTAAGTCCAGTAGTTACTATGGCTAAAATGTCCTTCAAAGCAGAATGCCGCATTGCATTCACACTGCTGTTGGGCGGGAGAAATAAACATTGCGGTGGTACCTACCTAAGCAGCCTCTCACATAAAGATAGTTACCACCAGGAAAACCTTTCTATAGCAATTTGGAAAACTTTAATACATTGACTTTGATCATTTCTTCAACTGTCTTGACAAATTAATTATGAAAAAAAAACTTAGTGTTAAACTGTATTAAGTAATTCATCTGAAAAATTTTCTAAACCTTGTTCCAGGCAAGTTATTTTGGGAATTCATTGAGAGTCGATAATCATAAAGAGTTTTACTACATAAATATAACAATTTTAATGACTATAATTTGAACAATAATGTTGGATTTAATTAAGATTCTGATAAAGCTAATCTTCTTTTGAAGGCTCAAGGAGTCTTCAATATAGCAGACACAGTAAAGTAATTAATTGTCGTAACAGGATGCAAGCGAATTGCTACGGAAAAGATAATTCCTTTGAAGTAGGCACTCCATTGTTCCTTGTTAATATCTTTTTTGAAGTGGCTTCAGTAATATGACATCATAGCAATAAAGCAGGAGTCTTGAGGAAATAGTCATTTTATGTCCATATCATATATATCCATGTACAGCATCGAATTGTGAGTCAGGTAGTTAACTCTTTAATTAAAACAAGTTGTACAAAAATTACAATAATTTGAAAATAAATCATTTTACCCACTTTTTTCTGCGTAAAGTACATTCAATTTGAAATTTGAAATGTATGTATCTGTGTATGTTGCAGTAAGATTTGGCTTTGGTAGTTTTGTAAAGTTCAACTTTTGGATTTACTATCAGTATTCTCGAAATTAAAACTCCAAAGATTTCCGAATCTCAGTACCTACCATAAAACCTGAAGTTTTTCCGCCTACAAGCCAAGCTCATTAAATTATGCAATCTTATGTTTACTGAAGTCAAAAGATTTATCAGTGTAACATGATTCAGTAATTAGACAATATAGATTACCTTTCATAAAGACAGGGGTTGCCCACAATGGTTTCGTAAACGTTGCTGTCGTAGCTGAAAATGTGCGTCTCGTTGGCTTTGTGGAAGTCTGGGTGGAACGTGAGAGCGGTACTGGCGCACGCCGTCTTGTTATTACCGTCCTTCACCACGAACGTTAGGTTCTGGCCGCTCGGACAACACTTCGGCACCATTAACAGCTCTTTCACTTCATCCTGTAGAGGAAAAATGTTGTGAATATATGATATTGGATTTGGAAATGTGGATTTTAGTAAACATTTTATTGTTAATATTTTTAAAATAAATATTACTCAATGCTTTGCCTTGAATATGGCAGACAGATTTCTCGGAAATGTTTACATTTATAACAATTAATAGTATTTTGCTATTTCAGTTACCTTATGTAGTTTAAATTGAACTTCAATATAATAGCACTTGAATATCAGGTAATTATTTATTCTTTAACTATATTGAAAGCCCACACAAGCGTAGTTATCAATTTATTATTAATAGAATTCAGGATCTCAATATTTATCGCTGAAAATAGGCTCAATTAAATAAAAGACATTAACATTGATGAAACATCAAATCCTATCAACCTGTATCAACCTCTGTTGGTTATTTATACCATGTAACACTAAAAAATTGTATTTATGTAATGACAATGACATTCCCTTGACTGAAATCATAACTGATAAATTTCCAAGCGTACAGAGATAAATTTGAGGAAAATATTGAGCATCACAAGATTTTTCGAACCCTGACGTCATCTCAAATTGGGTCACGCCACATAAAAGCCAATGTAAGGACAAGTTAATTATAGTTGTCATTCAAACAATGATAAATTGTTCGGATCGTCTGTAAAGCTAATCAGAATTCAACAGCGGTATTTGAACTTTGCCGTATTCATAACTGAGAAAACTGAGGTTGACGCAATGTGTATAAAACTGGTCACGTAATAGCCTTAATGAAAATACAGTTGGCATGTCAAGTGAAAACACTAGAAAACGAATGTGAAGGGTGCTTTATGCTTATTGAAACACGGTGCAATCGTTATTGAGTCGACCATAACTACTCGTATTGCAATCGAGACGATAGACAATTATATTGAAATGCAGAATGAAATGTCAGACGTAATTGTAAAGATTAAAACTATTAAAACACATAAATAGAACAATATAATAAACGTAAAATTAAATTAGTAAAAAGTTATTTAAGATTTTGTAAATTCTTGTTTTATCTTGGTCAAGGAGCGAGCAATAGTAATTACCGCGTTTGAACGTGGAACGCTCCCGACGAGTCAAAGATGCATTGCTTCCCTTTGAAGTTTGATCATGGGTCAAACTAACGCTCGAATCGAAATAGCGAAGCTATTACTTTCCGTCTACACGTTGCCAGATATTTTGGATCAAATTCCGCTTCAAATTTTGTAATACAAAAATTAAAATACTCTAAATTTTAAATTAAGGTTTCTATTCCTTCGATATAGTAGAAGTCGATGGGCAAAGGCTATCGCTTACTATGGGGTGATCTGCTTATAGGATCTAACTATCTGTTATGTATCTGGCCACTCGCATACACTGAATACCGAACGGTGTACTTTTAGACAAGTCTGTCGTTAATATATCGTCATGGTGATAAATGTCTTTCTTTTACTCTGCACATTTATTAATATATTACACTATCCTATCTTGTAAAATCCATTGTATGGATAACACAAGATTTTCATCTCATATTGCACATGACAGATATTAGACTTGGTTTTTTGGTAATTTTTCCTATTCAAATTTGAGAAGGAAAAAAGTCAGCTGCGTAATATGACGCAAGTTAAACCTACAGCCTCATATTAGAATTCCGAGGAACACCGAAAGTGCTAGGTGGATAAAAAGGCCAATATCGTGCGTCTGCCCGCGACTTGTTAAGGACGTGACAAGACACTTAATGAGAGTAGATGTCGTAGGGAGCTTTTCATATCAGATCAGTTGCCGTGGGTAGGTGTGGAGGCCCAATTATTTTGGCCATTATTGGATTTAATAGTTCAACGCCCGCGTACAAATTGTTTTCGTTATTGGCATGTCGTGTGTTGTGGGGCGTAATAAGATTGTTAATAGAGTTAAGTTACTTTCTCATCTCGCTACTTATTTACTTTAGATGTTTTGCGTCTGGTGTGATGTAGCGTAGTTTGTGAGCTTTGAGATTTATACCCATTTTAATGCCCTGTATGAATCTACGCTTCGAAAACCAGTGTTTTATTTTCGATTATTACTGATTCAAAATTTTGTTTTTTACGCCACAAAGGCAATCGTAATTACTTAGTAAAAAAATAGGTAACATTTGAATTAAAACGTGCAATATATTTTCATACTTCATGAGGTATTTTTAACTGGCTTCTTTTTAATTTATATTATAACTTGAACGTAAATTTCTAAACGTTCAGGCAGCCCTACAACTGTCTACTCTACATAGTTTATTTTTAACTCCAACTGCGTAATGGAATAATACGAGAACTTTCCTTAATTATTACGAAACAGAGGTCCGAGTAAAACTTTGCGATCGAAAATGTTTTACCGGGTATAATTAGATTATGAAATATTTTGAAGCTCATCATAATATATTTATAGATACAACGTTTATCTTCCTTTTGTAGACACAATGTTTATATATGACATAATTAATAAATAACTTTGAACACTCATAAACTGCATAACAGCAAAGTCATAAATATGCATAAAGCAGCAGACCGGGCTCTGTGGCGTATCTTTTGGAGTGGCCTATGTCTAGCAGTGGACTGCAAAGGGCTGATGATGACGATGATACTTGCGTAAAACAAAATAATTGTCATTTGAAAAATAATAATAAACTTTATTTTTATTGCACAAAATGAAGGATAATTAAGGTTACGACTAAACTAACAATATTATAATTAATTATTTAGATATTTTTTGCGAAACCAAAAACAAAATGGATCGTTGGATGCCAACAGAGCATTTTGATTTACTGCCCTTACACGACACTACAAGGCCAATGGTGTATGTACTTTTATAAAATGTGACAAACATATTTTCGCTGTGAAATTCCTGTGACTAAAGATGATATAAAAATGAATATTTATTTGTTTTTCCTTCATCCGTTCGTCATACAATACAGTAGGTACATTTCATTTTAGCATGTACTTTTGTTGAATAAACAATTTTATGTTACATGGAAATAAAACTATTATTTACGGATTTTATCGCGGATTTGGTTTAATTATTACATTACACAATTTTTCTGTCCCGTGACCACGAAAGCCGTAGACTAATCGAAACGTCGGGAAGTTAAAAAATGTAAAAATTAAACCAAATCCGCGATAAAATCAGTAAATAATAGTTTTCTTTCAATGTTTAATATTCGCATAAATCTAAGAATCATTAATTAATAGTTTACCTTATTTATTTATTATTTTTTAACTTTTAACTTCATTCGAATGCTTTATTCTATGGAACGTTCCCAAAATTCCAATTCTTAATCTCCATATCGCTATTATATTTACCAGAAAAAGTTACATATAAGAGGCCCTAGTAATGACTGTTGACTTCTCAAACTGACGACAGGAAGTCCAAGACAAATATTTACTTTATGTATCAAGCTCGTCGTTTACTACTAAACGTGTGTAGAATTTTCATATTATTCCTCAGTTCCTCACGGGATACATTGGCTTTGTAAATAAGGCGAACAAACATGAGATTCAAATGGACGTGAATTTTTATATTTTTATTTTGTTATAATGGGCTGTTGTAAATCCAGTCTCGGAGGTTTTCAATTCAAATACATCATGCTTCGTTTAGTTAGGTGATTACAAATAAATATAGGTAAATACGTAAAAATGTATACCGATTCTGCGTTCTGGGCTAAATGACAACCAATATTCAATTTATTATAACTCATTTATGAACTGCTCTGAATTAAACCAAGCTGCGATTCATGTATCATCATTGATTGTAAAATTTGTTTTGAAAAGAGCAACACTAGAGTTTCTTGCCCGATCTTTCCTGGCGGTAACAGTCTTGTGAACCAGGTGGTAGAGAAAAATAGTAACCAAATCTAAATTATTCAAGTATAATATTTTAAAGATTCAATAAATTATTTTCATTTCAAAGTTAGACACATCGTCCTGACTCTACATACATTAAGATCGAGTCTTGTGTCGCGGGTGAAAGAAACTACGAGAGATTTTTCGGTGTCGCAAACAGTGGACTCACTCTCTGTAGATCACACAAATATTTGTCTCGATTCAGAGATCGAAGCCTCGGCCTCTCTTTTCACATCCAGCGTCTAACTATCAGCGCCACGAGAGCTGTCGATTGAGACTGCCAATGCGCTCATACCAGGTAGATATTTTTTTAGCACGAAAGGTGTTTAAAGTGTCTTATCAACATGTACTGTAAATTGCATTGTCTGGGAAGCAAACCCAGTCCTTCAATATTCACGGCCGTTACCCTACGTCACTAGACCAAAGTGCGATATTACTAATCAACATTCCGTTCGCAAAGATTGCGGTCTTATCTGTTATCTGATTGATAATAAAATAACTTGAGGATTAGATAATTTCTTTTTAAATCTACTGGAAAATACTTTCACATATATCTGTTAATTGTTTCCTGTTACGATACGATACATACCTATGCATTTCGTCATATAACAAACAGGTTGGACAAAAAATGCATAATACAACAGAATTTTTGTTAAAGGCACCGAGTTAATCGATTCAAAAATATTTCATTAAGCATTCAGTTATCGTCCAAATACCTACATTACATGTATGTCTCAGTGTCGAGATCGAACTATGAATAAATAAATAACACCCAACAGTCACATACACAGTCCTGACACCACACTAAGATCGAGTATTATGTCGTGGGTATCAAGAACTATGAGAGACTTTTTGGTCTCACAAGTACCAGTTCGGTGCGGGAATCGAACCCGCGGCTACTCGTTTCACAGGCCGCGTTTAACCGACCGCGCTACGGAAGCTTTTAAACTGCCTTCATTCATAACCCTGAATATATTTATAATTTTACGGCCAAAGCTCCATACCATTTACTCCTACATTTCATATTTAAATAAGATAGAAAGAACAATATTTATTAGTTACAGGCAGTGGTTTACAGCTTTATGTGGTTATTAAAAATTATAATAATGCTTGTCAACAAAACGGCTAATGCTCAGCAAAAAATTACACCAAAACCTAGTAAAAGTAATTTCATCTATAAAAACTCACTTCTCAATTCCCAACAAGCCCTCACAAATATTTGATCATTACAAAACTTTACGCTCTAATAATTGAAATGATAACAGAACGCCTCCTCGGCACGTGGGCAGGTAAAGAGCGCTTTAAACATGCCAGTCACGTCTATTCTAGGAAACAAGGGAGACTGCCACGAGTAAACATCATTGAGAAGATTTCGTAAGTCACACGTGAAATTTAAGACACATTTGGTCGGATAAGGAATTATGTTGTCTTTTACATGGTAATAGCAGTGTTATGTAATTATTTTACATACATTCATACATAAATGCCATTTTCCCAGGAGAGGTAGGTAGAGTTGCAACCATGAAAAAGACGTGTCCCCGAGACTTTCCATCCCATAATGTAATAAGAGGCGAGCCTATTGTCATGTCGGGCACTAATTCCTGCTTAACAATGGTTAGCGCTAAAAATATTAAAAATACTAACAAGAATCTGAAATACATCAACGTCCTAAGATGGGGGTTTAAGATGAAAACAACGATAGACGCTTTACTTACTTAAAACATTGCCCAACCGAAACGTAAGTAAAGCCGTAAATTCTGTAATAATCGCCTAATGCGTGAGAAATAATTACGGTATTAAGAAATTATCTATGCAGCTTAATTTGACTATTACAATAATATTACCCAAAGCTGTTTCACCCATATAATTTCACTACAAATCCAGCTATTAAAGATCGATAAACACCTACAAATACTATTAAATATTCACATTAAAATGGTTTATCAAATCGATGGCGCCACCGATAAAATATTCTGTACGGTTTCATTTCAATTGATGTATTATGCTAAGTGTCTACTAAAGACTAGTAAACCGCTACATTGTATCGGATTTATTTGATCCAGCTGACTTAAGAACACATGGAGCCATTATCAATACACATAAATTTGCATACACGTCATTGAGACAAATAGTTTTGATAGTAGGAATATATTTAGTCGTAGGTATAATTACTATAAAGACCTTTAAATATGGAAGGTAAATCCGAAACTCGATTGTCGTAGTCGGTTATATCACAAAAATATGTATTAAAGCGTAAACTGCGAGCTTCCGTTCACATACCACTTTTCATCAACTATGCCAAATGAAAAAATACCTTAATTTGATTATTCAAATGTATGATGAGACACTGCTCACACTAATATGAATCCTACATGCCTAAAATAGGTACGAAAGTCAAACCGCGTAATGGACGCTTAGCTTAAGAGCCTATTGAACCTGGCTGAATGTTGAACGTGTTAAACATTATTCGCTATTAAATCAACAATTCTGCCAGACAAAATCTAAAATTTGCATTCGATTTTGAAAGAGCCTTGTCTGTCTGTCTGTTATCTTTTCAAAAGCAAATCATAAACCAGACAGTGTTATAATTTAACTAATAAGTAGGTTAATTATCAATACCGATAAGGCTAAGAACTTGCGACCATATTTATAAACAGTTTAAACCTATTTTGGAAAGCCAATGTTTTGTCCCTTTCGAACGATTTTTGAATTCAGTTTGAGTGAAAAATATTCAATAGCTAATAAACAGGGTATATCAAGACTGCTACCGAAAACGAAGCCGGGTGGTAGTTTAAGCGTCTTCAGACACAACGCAACAGAAAATGTTGGAAAAAAAACCGTCAATTTTTTTTGTTATTTTTTTTATATGACCGTATTTGGGTGGTCAATAAATTTTTTCGTAAAATTATAGTGTATACCCTTTTATTTATAAAGACTCTAAGAAGAAGGTATAAAAGAGTTAAAATTATTATTTTAGCAAAAACTATGGATTTACCACCCAAAAATGTCGATATTTAAAAAATTATAAAAATAAATTGTCGCGTTTCTTATAAAAAATTTTAATTGCATTATATTTATAGTCACTAAAACTACCACCCGGCTTGGTTTTCGGTAGCAGTCTTGATATACCCGATATGTAAACTGTCTATAAATAAGGACGTATAGAGTGTAAACCCTGTTCATATCCGATCGTCTTTATTGTATTGACCAGCACTAGATAATTGTCACCTCACCTCACCTACACCATCCAAATCGGTTATACCCTCAACAAGGGTCAGGTCAAAGCACCCTGAACTGACAAGAATGCTTGAAGTTGATCAAAGTGGGTGAAGCGAAAGTAATATGTCAGGATCAAACAAAGTGGCGATCTACATATAGTCTCTGCCTAACCCTATGGGATACAGGCGTGTATGTAGATAATTGTCTCTGGGTATCAAACCTCACAATTCAGAGGCGATCACTGGTTTTAAAAAGCGATATATGATGTAGCTATATCAGCCTATGTATGCCCGAATAAACAAAGGAATACATCGATTGCGAGAGATAGAACCCTTCACTGGCCTATTGCTGGTTCGCAGACAAGACCATTACAATTTAACGCATTTAGTAAAAAAAAGAAAAAAGAACACCTGAGAATTTGCTAAGAATTTCTTGCGACTTTTCTATTAACAGGTGCCAATATTTCTAAGCTTTGGTAGTATTAATTGCTGCTTGTAAAGTAACATTGGAATTAAGTAAAATTCAATTTCGATACGTCAACCTTTACGAAATACAGCAATCGGGCTTCTATCGAACATGTCAATCGTGATACAGGCTATTTTTTACCAACATGTTCGACCCACAGCGTCGATTGTCCGTCGAAAAAACTATTATAGCCTTTCAAAAATGGTCCGTTGTCAGTTCAGTAATAAAAGTAAACGTTGTGACAACATGTGTCGTTGGAAGGCGACAATTTATGGGTTTTCAGAAGGCAGGAAATTATGAAGCCCACCCTTTTTCAATGTTGTTTATTATTGGTATTATTGTGGATGTAATATATTTGCTATTGATTAAAAATATATATCCAAACAGCTGTGTGAATGCACTGTTGTGTTCTGGTTTGATGGTCATTGTAGCCAGAGTAACTACTAGACATATTGAGACTTAACATCTTATGTATCAGGATGGCGAGCGCAGTGGAATGCCAAGATTTTTTTTGTAATTCATGGTGTTATTTGGTTTTGCTACCATCCATGAACAGTCTTATTGCGTCATTATCACGATTCCATCAAGCTAATGGCATTCTTTTTCGCTACTCACTGTAGAAAAGTCATTTTTTTACTCAAGTTACGAGTAGGTATTCGGAAAATGTTGTCGGTTTTTTTTATGCTAAATAAATTGTCTCATAATCTTGTAATAGCCTGTATGGGTTATGAACCAAGAGGACCTGAGTTTGTTTCCCAGTTCGAAAACTTCACTTTGGAAAGATTTGGACTGTAGTTTTCAATATTCAGAAATATATTTAAATTACTACAAACTAGAGTTATTCCAGTATGGAGATATACACGCCTTTCTCCTTTCCTTTTTTATAGCCACTAGATCCTATTTACATACAAAACTTAGCATAAATAATTTTGTCATTAGTTTGTATTAAATATCTTGATATTTGATTATCATAATTTATAGTCGAGTATTTATCGAGCTGTGGTTCTATGAAGTCAGGTACGTATAATACAGCCTTAATTTTTACTGAAGCACTAAATATACTTTATATAAAATTACATATTATTTCCGACAATATGTGAAAGGACAGATTTACGTGTTCAGCATATAATCCTCCGATTTTATCATATGGATTTCAATAGCCTTTTCGCAACGGTAGCTCATCATTATAAAAATATTTAAGATAAAATATAATGACAGTTGACCTTTCAACATAACAGGTTCGACCTCCATTTTGAAACTGCAACTTGCATTCCGTAAAAGCCTATTAAAATAAAATTTCAACGTTTTATTTTTGAATAAAATAAAATGTATCTTGCTGGAATATGTAACTAATAAAGCCTAAATAAAGAATAGAAAAGGACGTCTATATTTACATCTTAATTTTAGCATAGTTGTAAAAAAAATTCAATAGTTGTAATCCTAAAGCACGCCCGTAATAATTCTTTTTAATTTTATAAAATTTAAATTTAGTTACCGATTTGTTCTGTGTTGTCTGTATTATTTATTATTTTACTGTATATTCGTCTCTTTAACGGTGAAAGATAACGTCCTCACAACATATGCGTACATGGGAATGTCGAATGTCAAGCCCTCATTAGGTCAGGGAAGGACACGAATGCTTGCATGCCTTAGGGCCGATTCCGTCACATTTGTCTGGGCAGTCCGCTTTACTACCATCTTTTACTTTCACAAAAGAAGTATGTACGTGTGTAATTGTCGGAAAATCGTCCACAGGACTTCTAGAAGGTTAGCTCTTACGTTTGTTTGTGCGTGTATTCTGTCTATTAAAACCGAACTCTATTAACAACATCCCAAGAAAACAAGATGCTGTAAAACATATATAGGATATCAAGCTTTGTCGGGAAGAACATCGTTTGCATTTCACAGGAGAATGTTATGTTTTACCTAATTCGCAATATTGATTATGTTCTATTTCGGTAAATATTCAAACTTCAAAAATAGAGAAATAAATTCGTATTATTTCTTAGGAATTATTGTGTCAAGGGAGAAAACAGTCTTGATTAAGAAGTGAGATCACTCATCACATCAAACCAATTGCCTTTAAACACATCGTTTAGATTTTTTGAGCATCTGATGTGTTTTTGCCAAAAATGGCTCGATAAAATAATTCTCATTTTTAGGTTTGTTGTATCCCAAAATTACAATGAAAAAGAGACAAGATAAACGAAACACTTACCATTGTTTCCTCGGAATAAATACGGTTTTATCAAAGCTTGTACTCTTATTAAACAGAAAGAATGCCCACATACGACACAAATAGATATTTCATAATAAATTTAGATATCGCTTTACTGAACCTTTTATTAAATGGCTTAAATAAGAGACAACACAAGATGAGGGTCGTATAACGTATTGTATAATCTGTGATAATAAAATTCAGTAATGTTGTGTAGAAACTGCAAAAATATGTATTAATATTTATTATTTTCGAACTATATAGTATAGAATTTGGTATTCGCCATTAATCAAATTTTTTATCACGATTATTTTGTCGGAGCAATACACTCTTTAAACTGAAAAACATTTGAGCCTTGAATTCAATTCTGGAAAGATCTGATTGACTTTGTAGACGTTGTTCTATTTGAAACCCATAGACGAGTCATCTAGATTTGATTCAGGTAACTAATCCTACATTACTTTGAGGCGTACATGTAAACAAAATTAACAAATTCGTAATTAGTTCTTTAAATAACCTAAAGTAATTAAAACAAACAAAACTATACTAATTTCCTGTACACACAGTTTTTTATAGCTGTAAGGAACCCCGAAATGGTTAATAAATATTAATGTATCGCTCGGCACTTGGAAGCATCTGTTGTATGCTCACGGACAACATTATCTCCACTCGTCGTATACATCTCTCTGCACTAGACAGCTTTCGTACTTAACAATATTTATTTCGGTACTAAAGGGCAGTATTTTTTCTGCACAGAACGCTCATATTAACTGAATCCTATCTCGAGAATAAATGTTGTACGCAGAGGTTTCAGGGTACAAAATCAATTCAACAGACAGAAGCACCATTTTTTCATGCACACACTTTCCTTTGCTATGAAAAACTCAAAGTAAATCAAGTCTGCTGAACTTAAAACAGCTTACCGCTCCAACGGGTCTTTGTGGTATAAAATTTTTATTCGAAAATATTTCTAGAATAACTCGATTTTATTTCCAACGATTGTGTCGAAGTTTGTGACGTTGCCGAGTGTTCTGTAGTTTCCTTTGCTTTGGCTGTACGCTCAGGGCAATCTCTTTAAGTGGGCTCTGCAGATACCGCGCCTTATCGGGGTTTATTAGTTATTTATTTTCACATAACTTGCCCAAGGTCCCTGTGTGTGGCCTTCATGGAAATTGCATTGTTCCATAGTGACATTGTTGGGAAAACTCCAGCCTACGTTGCCTCTATAAAATCTACGATCTTATTTGGTTATGTTCTTATTATAATAAGAAATTTTCTCATCTCCACACAGTGATTCCAAAAATATTTGCTTCATATAGGTACCAGATACCGTTTTGGACTACGTCTGCCGAGCTGTCAATTTCATCGAAAAATATTTTATAATACTTTTAGAAATATAAGTTTCCTTTCAATATAAAGTCACAATTAATTTAAATACAGATAAAGCTTCTTAAAGACAACTATCGAAACCTAAAATCAACCTGAAAACTAAAATGAAATCAAATCCCAATACAACTCCATTCTGTCAGACTTATAAATGTCCAGATCTATCTTAAGTAAAGTCTAACAGCACAACTTCCAAGGCCTCTTTAAGTCTGGAAGACAGACAGCCGTGCCTGAATGGTCCTAAAATATTTTAAATCAAACTGTCATTACAGTCGGACTACTTGTCTCGGAGATTTAACACAGTCTAGGAAACTATTAACAATTCCATCCTACTCACTATCTTTTCTGAAGGAACAACAGGCAGAAATGAATTAGGCTGTGTTCACAGGTAACGTAACGTGGACGTAATGATACAGACTAGATTTCAGGCCATTTAATTAATTTCTGATGAGGATTTACGATTACTAGTTTTGTTAAATAGGAGCACTGACTTACAGCTTACTCTCTCTCTCTTCTCTAGTGTACTAGGGCACGAAATAATAAGGAAAACAATATTTTATTTTTATTTATTTACTTGCAATGTTAGGAATGTTCCGTATACTCGAAACTTTTTCCTTCTACCATCCCTTCGGTCGCTACATTTAAAAAACCTGGAAATGTATTAACAACTCCCACTCGCTTAAGGTAACTGTGATCGAATATCATAAACACTACTATAATATCAAATTAATTGGCTGGTCCTTTGCTAAAGTTACAAACATTCAATTGAAACGATAAGTATATAATTTTATTTCTTAGATAATATACCATCGTATTTTTATGCCATTGCACAAACCAAAACCCGAAAACAAAAGGAGCACAAAATAAAACTTGTTTTTTTCCCTTTTACCAAACGTTCTCAAGATTCTGGGTTAATGAATTCTGTATCTGGCCACTGTTAAAACGAGACGTATAATCAGGAGGACGTAAATGGACCAGTGGAGTAATGGAGCCGGACGTTTCTCCGTGGACAAAAATTACCCGTGACGAATGTAGGTGGTGGCCAGATAAAGAAATTGGTTTGTTTCATTAACTCGGTTACAAAGGTTCGTTAAGATATGCTTACCTAACTAGATTTTTGTTTTTCTGTGCTTGTGTTTTGATATAATAGATTAGGAATAAAAGGTGCCATTTACTACAATCTGATAATTAATTACTTTAAGAACACAATTTTAGAAAGTCGCTTGCGCCTTCTTTCACAATTGTAAAACTTTCGGTGGTAGTGTAAAATATTAGTCTTGTGTTCACAATATAGAGGTATAAATGCCTCAACGCATTGTTTTTTTATTAAATGCCTTTTCCGCATAATATAGCAGTTATGAGTTACGATCAAGTCGCGAAAATTTTACGCATACATTAAAAAAATATCGTAAAAGACTATTTTGAATTAAAAATGTAGTCAGTATC
The DNA here is from genome assembly GCA_030180105.1 of Hyles lineata. Lineage (NCBI taxonomy): Eukaryota > Metazoa > Arthropoda > Insecta > Lepidoptera > Sphingidae > Hyles > Hyles lineata. The sequence continues at coordinate 132,140 of JARJEE010000024.1, forward strand.
TACTGACCGCTCTCCTATTCATTTTTCTCATGTCGTCAAGTCTTCGGCATCCTCGATCGCAACATTTCATCACAAGATTTCATAACTAAGATCACACCACCAAAACATTACAAGTATACGATATATCGATACATCGTATCGTGTCGGAGCATGCGCACCGACCTCGCAAACGGTTCCATAAAGCTTGTATTTAATAGTGTGTACGGCTTATCGCGCGACATGACGAGCGAGATATCGTACCGAGTCGGTATACGACGACTAGGCGACGGTAGCTCGTTTGTGACAGGCCGAGATAAGATACTCCCACACACGCGCCGCTGTACCACGCCACGCGCGGAGGACAGTACAGTGGCTTTTAAAGAAAGTATGTTTTTAAAGAAAAGTCACATAGTTCTAATCGCACATTAAACGGAATGAAGTCTTGTGTCGTGGGTATCAGAAACTACGAGAGACTTTTCGGTGTCAAACACCGAGGCCCGAGACAAATTCTTGTGGGCCCCACAAATACTTGTCTCGGTGCGGAGAACGAGCCCGCGGCCTCTCGTTTCACAGTAGGCGTCTTACCAACTGTGACATGAAGGCTATTATTAAAATTAATTTTGTTACATTAGTTACGTATTGTTGAATGAGACTATGATCCGTGACGTGAACGATTAGATTCAAGAGAGTAGCTTTAAGTAGTTTGAAATGACCAAAATCATTTCTTAAGAAAAGCACAAGTCTTTATCGGCAATATAAATCTGAGCCATAATATTGCGGGGCCTCAAACTAGAGATAAACCAAAAATGCTTGATTTTGATGTATTGACCCTGAAATCATTAGTGACGACTGACGAATAATGGATAAGTTACTTACAAAAAAACTGCCAAGAATCACGCATAATCGAAGAAACTATTCAGAAAGGCGAGATAAATACAAGTATCTGTAGAATAAATGTATCAGTCCGGGTGTCGACCACCGTAGAAAATTATGAAAATCCTGTTGAAAAGACAAACTCTTTCTATTAAACTACAGTCTCACGTCAGTATATACTCGATTTGGAGCACTCCACTTCCAATAAGATGGACCGTAGCCACTATGTTGCACCAGTATAAAAACATCGATAATTAGTTTTAGTCATCGACATCAATAAATCTTTTGATAAATGTATCGTTAATAATAATCAATTATCCTTTTGCGGTAATAAATAACTAGATATTCCAATTAATAATGAGGCATGCATGTATATATAATTTTAATTGTGCAAACCTTGAAGCTTGAAAAATTATAATATTTTGTGATAAATTATACTATTCTTTAACCAAGGTGAAGTAGTTTTACTCCAACGACTTAATCAAGTAAATATTGTCATTAATCATCATAAAAACTTCCTATATCTAGATTAAAACGTACTATACAATAATTAAACCGTATATAAGCCACCACAATCTATCTTTCTCGACCTGAATCGCGTGAAGTTGGATAATCTAAATTGAGATTTTAATGCCGAACGTAGTTGGATATTTCGCTACTCAAAGGAGAATGCCCATTTCACATACTATCATAATTTTACTATGAAACTTCCCTCCCTCGGTGAAACTTATTTTTTGTGTGTAAGGAAAAATATTTTCAATAAATATGAACAAACATAATTGCGACCTAGGCCCGAAGTTCTTGGGAAAATTAACTTGAAGTCCAATAAATTATTATTGTTGCCTTCGGCTCTGTGAAAATTAATTGATTATATAAAAATCTGTCACAAGGGATAAAACAGGAAAACGTTTAAGGACAAACCATAAAAATGCTACAAAAAATTTTAAGCGGTGTCGGTACTACAATATTTTTTACCGATACTACGAACAGGTATTCTCTTTTATCGGATAAAATCGATAGCATTTTATTTACTATAAATACGTGATAAAAAAGGAAAAACACAAATAGATAATTATTTTATCTATTCCAAATAAGTTTTACTAAGAAGTGTCATTGAGAATAACGAATGGCAACGTTTAATCTTCATTTCATACGAATAAAAGTTAAGATAAGAGAATATAGATAGGTGCTTGTTAAGGTGGAAACAGGTACGAGGCGCCGTAAATGCATTATTTATAAAGGTGAGAAGTCATAGTCCGACAAACTCGCTGTACTGTACACTCCGTATAATTCGCTCTTTACCACTTTGTAACGCTAAGAAGTTGGCCTGTGATAGAAATTCTTCCATTTCAATTAAAATGGGTGAAAATTTTGACACACCATGCACACTTATACACGTTTTATAATACTGGGTATACCAAGACTGCGACCGAAAACCGAACCCGGGTTTTAGTTTTAGTGACTTTAGACAAAATGCAAATCAAATTAAAAAAATAAACGACGTTTTTTTCTTATTGTCGTATTGGAATGGTAAAAATGGTTTTCCTAAAATAATAGTGTACTGTGTCTTATGTTTCAAGGTGTAAATTCTTATTTTAGGAAAAACAATGGAATTGCCACGCAAACAGGGTGATTTTAAAAATGTAATGAAAAATTGCAGCGTTTCTTTGCGAAATTCTTAGATGCATTGTGTTTATACTCACTAAAACTACCACTCGGCTTCGTTTTCGGTCGCAGTCTTGATACACCCTGTATAACATTTATATTAAACTCAATAAAGTGATCTTGACATAAGTTTAAACAATAGATTGACACGCATCAAATACTCGGATTAATTTCATTCGCGTGTATATTTACCTGGAATTTAATTACGATCAATTTTCAGGTGTTAAGATTTATTGTTGACAGTTCAGGAAGCCGTGGGGACGAGGTGACAGGTACCTGGCGGTATTGACACCGAGTGGGACGCACTTTTACTTCCTCCTGTCGCGTCCATTGTGACAAAATGATATATTTCGTGCACTGCGCAAATAAAGCGAGATTAACGTATAAACTTCGGAATATTTCCTTGTTATAATTCGAATAAAATTAGATGTACTCGAAGTAGTTATTTGGTTTTGCTGTCTAGGAGCAGTCGTCTTGCTTACCAGGCGAATGATCAGGTCGTCTCGCCATGCATTACAGTAAAAAAAATAAGGGCCTTTTTTTGGAAAATTCATGTACGCGTATTGTATATCTCTGTATTATTATTAATGGAAAGTATTTTATTAATTACTCTTGCCTATTTATTTTCGGCTTTCCTTTATTTCGCCCTATCTTACATTTATCCGTTGATTGTCTAAGAAACGAATTTGATCCGACTACATTTTCACTTTCCAATTATTTGTCATATTATTTGTGTCACAAGATGTGCAAAAGAACAAGTATAGGAAATTGCAAATTTACTAATTATTTTTATTTTTATTTTTGATAAGTAATATCTTATTTACTTTATTTTCAGATGTTCCATAGAAAAATGAAACAATCCTTCGAACCAACAAATTTATTAAAGCATAGTACGTATATTTCGAGTAAAGAGGGCAGCACTAACGAATCTTATTTATAAGCGGTTCACCTCACCCGCCAGTAAATAAATAAACGAGAGGCATAACATGTGTCACTTAGTTTTTGGGGATCCGCAATTATAGTGACAATTTTTTGTTGGTTCATGCTTTTGTTTATTCAATAAAATAAGTAAGAGAATATAATGGGATTAATTCAATGTGCTATTGTGTTGTAACATTATTAAAAAGAATTTATTAAACATTATTTTTGGTGAACCATTTATTTACAAATATAAGACAGTCAGACAGACACTAGTATAAAACAAATTGGTTTACTGCACAATAATATATATTAGTTCTTTTATCCGTCAATTCTCTGGTTTTCATTTCTTATTAAAAGTAGGTAAAAAATCCACTTGTGTCTTAAAACCGAATAAAATACCCGATTCGATATACTGCTAACTAGGCAATTCCTCACCGTAAACATAAATATAATTTCTCAGAGACATTATAATCCCGTTCACTCCCGACACGTTATCTTACATCTTCACGGCACGGCAAATTTGGTTTAAAACCTCTCGTAAATATCCGAGAGCTCATAAAATGTAATACGGAACCTCCGGCTTCCACGCCTAACTCGCGTTTGATTGCTTCGTATCTCGACAAAATAACACTTTGAAGTTTGACAAGCGTCCCCGATAAAAGGCGGGACAATGTGACAATACTTAGACGGTCGGTTTTAAAAAGAAAAGTGGAATGGATTGAAGTTGTTCATTTGTTATTATTTTGGTCTCCTGTGCAAGTATTCAATTTTATTTGTTCAAGTGGCTGGACAATTTAAATTCTCAAAGCTCAAAATAAAACTGAACAACCAGCAACAAAACGTTTTGAATTAAGATTTGAAAAAATATATTTTTCGTTTTGAAGGTCATGGAACCTATAGCTCCTACAATCAACTCTCGATTAATTGCTTCGTATCTCGACACAATAATACTTTGAAGTTTGACAAGCGTCCCCGATAAAAGGCGGGACAATGTGACAATACTTAGACGGTCGGTTTTAAAAAAAAAAGTGGAATGGATTGAAGTTGTTCATTTGTTATTATTTCGGTCTCCTGTGCAAGTATTCAGATTTATTTGTTCAAGTGGCTAGACAATTTAAATTCTTTAGTCGTGAACAGATTTAAAACGGCGCCACAGGCACTTATCAAGACGTAATGATTATTTTTTTGTTTTGATATTTTATTTATATTTTGACAATTATGTACAGATTGTTGTTATAATTAATATAGGGCTATATGCATCGATATCAATGTTACGTAGTAATATATTTTAATGGTTAAATGAATAAAGTGACTGTTCTCAATGTAATTCTCTCTTTTATTAATGTGTGATAAAATAAAATTTTAAAAAGGTTGTTTTTCTTTTAATTTTTGACAACAATAGTTAACTAATGACCGAGCTGAGATTAAAAAAAACTAACAAGTATGTATTATGCAAGCATATACATATCGGTTCATATGTCCAGGTAAAGAGTATAAGTATCATTGCAATAAACCGCGTAGACCGAGGTTGAATTCTCAAGTGACTATTTTATTTTATTTTATTGGGGATAAACAAACAGTTGTGCAATGTTTATGAATAATTTTACAATTTTATATTAAAAGTTATAAACCCACAACCTACCACGAACCTACCTACCTATGACTAAATCTAAATTATTATTTATAGAACATTTAAAATGTTCAATAAAATATTTTCATTTCATTTTAAGTCAATTAAACAGGTTTTAGGCAGTTTTTACCTCAGACTAGATAACATTGGCCAGCCCCAGTTAATTAAAAGCCAGCAATAACACAAGTACAAAAAAATATCAAAATGAAGACAACTCAATTAAGTAGACCACCTAAAAGATAAAATGGACAACCTCATAATACTTAATCCGTATCCAAAGATAAATATTTTGAAATTTATTCATACAATCCGTTGCTCATTTCAGCATTATAATTTCTATTTAAACTTTAACCCGGCCGAAGGCAGGTTGTTAGAACAGCCATGAATTCAATAACGTTGCGATTGTACTGTAGATTGCATATTCAGGGTTGCCTCGTTTTATTCATATCAAGCAAGATATTCATCATTATCATAAACTTCAGAAAATGTTGTGCTCAAAATATGATTATTTGCGCCAAATATTTTCGGAGCTTTCTGTTGGATAACACAAATCTCGTAATTCTATCTAAATCATATCGTAATATTCAACAGATAAGCGTGATCAACATAAAGATAACTGTTATTTTTTTTATTGTTCATCTAAACGGCCTCCTTTCTAATAGCTGTCAGCATTATATATTTATAGTATTTTTAAACAGGTAAAATTCCCATTTCCCAAAGATATTATTAGCGCTACCGGACACTTTTTCAAAAACCTTACAGCGAAAACAGAAAGTAATTCAATATTATTGGCAATTTTGACCCAACTTATTTTCAAAGTCATCCTCCATTTCTACCCACTGGCTTCTCTATAAATAAAAATAAAAAATAAACGTTGACATTCTACTGTATCCTTTGCTAGACTTCACTCGAGCGTACATCTATACAACTCGAAGCAAAGTAAACACCAGTAAGTCAAATTCGCAGTGAAAATGTGGCCACTATTCCAGCTTTGAATTCAGTTTTTTCGGACACTAAAGACCGGGACCGAATGAAAATTGAACACCTGGCAGCCCTGTATGTTGGATGAATGAGATCCGCTCCCGAACACATGACCGACAAACGTTCAGCATTCACTCACAATATTAAACGTGCGTTCGCGAGTGCAGTTTTGTCTACACTTTCAAAGGATTTTTTCATATTGAAATTTACATCACGTGTCGTCTTTTTTAAGTACCGGGTTTATGAAAACGTTTATTTTTTGAAATATTTTGCCTGACTTGAATACGAGTAGTAAAGTGGTGAATAAAGTTGGTTTGGAACAAATATTTGTTTGATCTGCAAATGTTTGGGTAGATTTAAATCGGTCTTTGTAGTTTTTGATTGGTTGTAAAGAACAAACAAAATAACCGTGATTACATGTGTATATTGACTATGCTCGGGGGTTCCCTCGGATGATTATGTGCTCCTATACATACATTTTCCCAGACCTTAAAACAAGAGGAGTAAAACAACGTAGATTTTTCACAGTGATTATTCCATTTTAGGTTATGACATTTAAAAAAATACATATCGGTAGGTATACAATGTGATGTAGTGGCCCGCTAGTCGTATAACTTTTACCTGTGTAAAATATACTACGTTCAACGAATGTTGAGGTAACAAACAAATAAATAACACAGATAAACGAAAATAAAATGTAACAAGATAAAGTTTTTGGAAGTAGCTCGCCTCATCGAATAGTTAAAAACTACTCACCGTACAAGATAAAACATTTTCGCAAATAAATTCTGTTTTCGTATAAACTTTTCGATATAACATTTTGTAGATAGAGAAATATTCGGTGGTAAATATTTCAATCGTAACGTTATTTTTCTCTGGTATAAGATTTTCAAAAAAGTTTTTATACAACAAAATTATAACACAATAGAGTATAGATACGTTGACATTTTTAAATTACTCGAAAAAGAACCAAAATCCTATTAAAAATCTTTTTTTAGCATCTAAAAGTTAGTTGTGTCTACAAATCATAATAGACTATATTTGTCTGTTTCCTTATAACTCCTAGAATGACTTCATAATAAATCTATCGTACTTGTAGCTATTTTTTTATACGTATCCATTACACAATATTTTTGCGTACACCTCCACATTTACCGTTACATATACAGATCCTTTAAGGGCAAACTAAATGGGCCACGTCACGATTGCACTAGAATGATACAATGTTCTTTAGTACCGCTAACAGGACTTGCATGAGCTAACAATGTTTGTTTTGCTCGGATTCCGCTGTACGATGTACCGTGGGAGCGAACTCACATAACCTTATTTTGGTTTCTGACCTACGGAAAATTCGATTGACGCTATACAACTTGAGTGTATGTGACTTGATTACGAATCCTTCTTGACAAGACATGGTGTTGAAGTTAATTTTGACTATATGCAACTATTTTGTTTGTACTTAGTAGTGACTAGTGACTGTGTGTTTAGGCTGTATTGTAAAGTACCGGATACGATTACCACATCAGAAAAAAATAATTCAAATTTTTTTTCGATAATTATGACCAGGCCGGGACTAGAATTTTTACCCGGTATGACGAAATACTCAGTAGGCCTATAATTATATTTTGAGATGAAAACAAACTAGTGGCATCTTTGCTTTATTCTTACTAAAATGAATCTATTTAGAGCAATTTATCTTCCGCATCTTAAACACCATTATCAAATCAAGCATCGAACCCAACACCCTAATTTTATAATCCAGGAAGGTCGCCCGTGAAATCTGTGACTAATACAAAAGTTGGTCTCTCAAAGTGACAGTTAAATACGCGAGCCAATAAAAAGATTGCGGCTTTTTCCTTAAGTGGAAAATTGCTCACGGTGTTTTTTCCTTATATCTGGGGGGTTACTCTGTACTCCGACATGACGACGAATGTTCGAACATCACACGTAAAACTATGCGAATATACCTAAATACATTACAAAACGCTCGAGTCCTGTATTGTACGTCGTAATCCTAGACAAATTTCGAAGTGAATGGTAATTTGCATAGAGAATAGTATTGATTTTTAGAAGTGGAAATCTTTTATCTTAGATGACCAACGTGGTGGAATATATGGTCTAACCATTCTCAATCCAACTCTCGGTTGTAGAGTAGGCCCGTGGCTTGCAGTGGAGCGTATATGGCCTGATACGGTTATGTTGACGTTCACCGTTCGAACATTCGAATTTCGTGTCGGACTATAAAGAAACCCTCTGTATCGGGTAAGCTATGTATGATTATTTGTTAGTAGATCGTCTATTCCCACATTATAGTGGATCTTATAGTTATCCGATTTATAGCTTAGTTAGTAGTGAAATGGATTGCCGAGGTAGAGTTCTCGAATTCGATTTTAGAGCTATACCTTTTTGAGTTTACGCGTATTTTTTAGCTGACTACCTCTATATGCGAAGAAAATAATTATAAGATTAATCTGACTTTGTTTTAATCCTGTTGGACACTCTCTGAACCTGGAACCTATACTCACCTGAGTAACTATATCAGGTTAACCGGTCGTTACTTGGACAGATTCGTATATCCTTCCTTCAGCATAAAATCAATAAATTACAACCGAATTTTATGTCTAATATAAAATGAATACTCTCGAACTAAAGGAAATCTAATGCGAATTAGAGAGAATATTTTTTTTATTGCTTTGAATGGCCTAATAGTAAGCGATACGACTGCTCATGAACAGTAGCAAAACCAAAAAGCACTTTGAATTACAAAGCAATGCTTGGTATTCCACTGCACTCGCCATTCTGAGACATAAGATGTTAAGTCCCAATATGTCCAGTAGCTATTATTCTGGCTATAAAATGCTTCAAACTGAAACACAGTAGTGCATTTACACGCTGTTTGACGGGAGAAATAGACATTGCGGTGGTACCCAGGCGTCCTCTCACATATGAGAGGCCTACTGCCAGTACCGCCACAAAAACATAAACTTGGAAGACCTAATTATCGCTTTCATATAAAGAAAGGGCTTTCAATAAGGACATTGCACTTGAGTATACTTTTATTTGATAAAATTCAATTTATTTTTCTCCGGCCCCTTATTAATTCCATTCAATGTCAAGCAATAATTCAATTTGTGGCAGATAATTGCAGGAGGATTAGCGAACGCTCAAGTGATGGGGCTGATAAAAAAGTAATCATTGATTCCCTTAGGGGATTTCTTGCCCTTACTACGATTTGTTACTGTATGACTTAAAACTTCTATCTAAATGATAGTATCTGTATTAGCCCATATACGTCCCACTGCAGGACACAGGCTTACGCTACAATCGATAGTACGATTAAGAGTAGTTAGGCCATATAGTCCACCACGCTGACCTAGTGCGGGTTGGCGGACTTACATACCATAGAAATACTTATAAATCGCTATCGTATGCAGGTTTCCTCACGATGTTTTCCTTTACTGTTTTTAGTAAAAAATAACTTCATTACAGGTCCCAATTACGAGACGAAAGAAAGAAGAAGAAAAGTAAAACTTACTCTTTGTAAGACATAATCAATACGATTTATTTAAGAACCAGTGGTAAGGGAACCGATGATATTATATTTTCCAATACTTATCGGATTAAATGTTTCAATCTTCAATCTTTTAAGCTTTCTCTCGGTTCGCGATAATTATTTTTTGTACTTCCTCTTTTTAAGAACTTATTGTTACTTTACTGTTTTCAATTGGATTAGTGTGTTAAAAAATTAAGTTGTTAATTGCGAAATAATTGACCGTTTTAATGGTTTAATATCGCTATTGGTTGGTATCCTTAAATATTAAAATTAAACCTTCCGTTCCTCCTTCAAATCCCAGATTAATCAATTCAATTTATAAAGAGTTTTCGCTTAATCCATTTGATCGCTTCTGTGACACAAACGGCGACGGGAACATAAATGGCCACGGTTTTGATTTTCCAATTAAGATTTTTTTTGGTAGATACGGTATGTCTATTTCTCCCGCCAAACAGCAGCATAAATGCACTGTTGTATTTCGGTTAGAAAGACATTGTAGCCAGAGTAACTACTGGACATATTGAGACTTAACATTTTATGTCTAAGGATGCCGAGCATTTTTGGTAATTCATAGTATTGTTTGGTTTTGCTACTGTCCATGAGTGGTCGTCACGCTTACCGTCAGGCGAATGGCATACTAGTCTAACCATTTATTGCCATAAAAATAAAGTAATTTGGTTATCTTCACAGTTGCTACACAGTATTTATTAGGGAAGAAGTATTGTACCTTGGGTGCAGCAATACACTGCGGTCTCACAAGACCTGAAAATTCTTGCGGATGAAACAAATATTTATCTCGGTGTGCAGATCGAATTCGTGACGTCTCGTAATACCAACTTTGTCACGGAAATCTTTTAATGTTGTCGGAGACTTTGTCTAGTGTTTGGTGTAGTGATATCACACAGTCATCGTAGTTTCTAATATCGACGACCGAATACGCGTATCATAGTATAGCTTTGGAACTAATTATGTGAATGATGAATGTGTTTATACATTATTATTAGTTCGGAATTCAACTTGTCTATCTGCTCATTAATCAAAGAATTCATAGACCTACGCATAAAATATCAGTACAAAACCAGCTACTTACCCGCAATCAGTTTAAAATTATGAAATATACACGTAATGAGCGGAAATTCCCGTATTTTCCCCGAGTGTCATCCTCTCTCTGGCTTCATTAATTTTTCAAGTGGCACGCCATAACGAGGGCCATTAGAAAACCGCAATATAATGCTCAATGAAACGGCAAAGCAATTTATACCGCGCAAGGGTTGAAATGAAAAGAAACGCCATAACCCCAAGTGTGGACAGTGTAAACATCAGATGGGAAATGAAATGATACGAGCGGCCCCGCCGACTGTCGCCCTCGCTCTATTGTTGGCTGAGCAAATGTTTACCTTCTATTATCATTCACGCGATCTGCAACTTGCGCGGATCGCCTGAGGTTCCTACCGTCTAAACTGCCTTCCGAACTATTAAGTCTTTCACGCTTAGGGTATAATCTTACGGCTGCGTTTCAATCTCGCTTCCATTTATGTCATTATTTGAAATTGACGTCCTTGTTAATAGGAAATATTTATTTATTTTATTTTCTTTCATAATAGTCTTGTTTAGCTCGAGGGAATAAAAGCAACAAATCCATTTGTCATATAAATAGTTATATATCTACAGTTGCCTCGATGGCGCAGTTGTACAATGGTATGATTAAAAACTGAGGTCTTGGCTTCGAAGCCCGGGTCGGGCGACGTGGTAGCTAATTTTTCAATTCATTATCAGCTTGGAGTCAGGAATTTGTGACCGATATGGCAATATCACATCGTGGGAAACACGCAAAAGAGAAATGGTGGAATGGGAGTCCTGACTACCAGCACTTCTGCCTACTCCTTCAGGAAAAAAGGCGTGAGTTTATGCATGTATGTAGATATACTTATAAAACTTATAACTAATAGACTAGTAGTTACTAGTTCCATTCAAGTATAGTTAGCCACTACCTACCCTCTCAGATTTATACAAAAGTTACCTTTCAAAAGCGAATACGACTATCTAGACAATGGATTTCAGATATAAATACACATTCTACAACGTCAAAACGTGCTGAAACAAACTTCTTCGCTTTAGGAACTGTCATTAATCTTCTCATACGAGCTCATTGATTACAAGTACTCCGAAGTTACTTATTTATTACCACATACACGCGCTCATGCTTACAATAACACTCTTGAAGAAATAATCAGCGATTTCACTAGTAGAATCTACATTTTACTAATGGTATTTCTGTCCCACGGTGTAGTTGTCAAGACATTAACCAAGCTGGGCAATACAGTCCTAATAAAGTCATATTTAACTTCAAAACCGAAAATTAAATTCATACACCCACCAGTCACATACATAGTCCTGACCCGAACTAAGATCAAGTCTTGTGTCGTGGGTATCAGGAACTACGAGAAACTTTCCGGCCTCACAAACATCGAGACCCAAAACAAATACCTGTGATGGTGAAAATTAACTAAGACTTTAGATTTTAGATTCGAAACTCAACTGGTGGTTTAAAGAACATTGTAGCCAGAGTAACTACTTGACATATTGAGATTTAACATCATACTCGTATATTTCAGGATAGCGAGTACAGTGGTATGCCAGGCATTGCTTTGTAATTATGCTATCCATATCGCTTACCATCAGGCGAACGGCAAGTTCTTCTCGCTAATCAATAAAAAAAACTAGGACTTCACGTTTCACATCCCCAACACTCAACCACAAAACCATGAGACAACTTATAACCACTTATAAAAGTTAATTCAAGTACACTGTAATCATGTTAATATAATAAATTGTGAAGTTAATGATTTTAATAAAGCGATATTACCGTGTCTGATAATAAGCAATTTGTTGAAAACAAACACGGTGCCTTATTATGTGGAATATTTCATTTGTTACACGAAACGAGAAGGGAGGACGCTCGCTATATTTTTATGTTGAGGTAATTTATTATTCCAGTGATTTAGTTTATCTGGCGGAGGCTTGTTTTCTCATTAATATGATAAATATTTACCGTATTTCTGAATCAACTTAAACGTATTTTGTATATTTTTGTATTAGTAATATAAAAGTAAAGGTATCTGAAAAGAATTATACCTGCTTGTAAACTTTGTAATATTCATAACTATAAATGTGACAGCCACCGTGGCGCAGTTGGTAACACGCCGGCTGTAAAACGTGGGGCCGCGGATTCGGTCCCCGCATCGAGACAATTTTTTGTGTGATCACAGGTATTTGTTTCGGGTCTAGGTGTTTGTGAGACCGAAAAATCTCTCTTAGTTCCTGATACCTACGGCACAAGACTTAATCTAATAAATGTGAGGTCAGGACTATGTATGTGACTGTTGGGTGTATTTACTTATTTATTTATTTATTATTCTTCTAAAGCTGCCGAGTAAAACTCTTGGAGTTATAAATACACTTTTGATGTAGTAGAGCCTTGTTGTTATCGTAGAAAACAGACGTAAAGTAACAACTTTACAATTACATCCCTGGATATTTTTTGGTAGGATGTTCTTGTATTGTTACTTCAACTCACTCACTCTTCGTGACTATCAAGTACAAGAAATTACACTTCTGTTAAATTCTTATTTTTATGGCCTTAGTGCTATCACCACCCCGCAATTTTGCCAGTGTCAAGTGTTTAAAACAACAAATAAAATTAAAATTGTGAAGTCTGTTTACTAAGTTGACATAAATCTGTTATACATAGAGACAAACACGTTTTCAAACTAGAAATTATTTAACTACAAATTACAAGAAATGTTCGGACTTATAATATTCACACTCGATTACCGACACTATTATTTCATTCGATACTAATACTTGTAAACCTTTAATCGAAGTCTAAGTTTATATTTTTACAACCAGCTTCTCAGCTACAGAGATTATAATATGATTATTTTGTGAAGCTTATTTCCTTTTGTTATCATTATCTGCTGGCGCCAATTGGTGTTTGCCCAAGATATCGATAGCATGAGATATTGCCAGATAAACATTCAAGTACTTAGAAAAGTTAACTTCTTATCCCTTTTTTGTAGTATCAAAATCTTTATCAATGTAGAAATGTACAATATCATCGGAATACGTATAGATTTAGATACTTTAATATGACTCGACTTCGCTTAAATCTTTTTCTTCTAAAACCCAGTCTCAAAATTCTGACCAGAAACAATTTCTACATTAACTTTTCTCCGGCCTACATGTTCTTCCCCTAGGTACATGTTCACATGTATTACAAAAACGAAGCCAATATCTACATTTAGCTCCCCTTTATTAGGCCAAATTACATTACAATAAAGGCCAACAAAGTAGTGACAAAATAGACAAAGTTATTATGCTATAATAATATCGGCATACAAGAACTCACGCCTTTATCTGCGAAGAGATAGGCAGAGAAGCATTAATGCAACGCATAAGACAACAAGTTGGTAATATAATGTGATAGAATGGAATGTCATACCACAATCCACATATCTATATACGAGTATACATAATCTAGTCCCTAGCAACACATCGTATATTTTTTGTAATGGCAAACTCATCTAAAGTGGTTTTTCCCAAACGATGGATATAATAGAAAAAATATATTTTATTATGTAAGCAGGTGTAATACCCAATTCATCTCTCTTATTGTGTGATAACGTCATTTTGTCTAGATGTAGGTCATAGGAATTCCCTTTAGGTATAACCCATTCTTCCTCAATCTGGGCCTTGTTGTAAAACCTCTCACTAACAAGCATAAAGACGCATTTAATTTACTGGTGATAGGTCTCTCATATGTGAGAGGTTATCTGAGTAGGTTCCACCGCAATATCTATTTCTCCCGTTAAACAGCTGTGTAAATGCACTGTTGTGTTTTGGTTTGAAGGACATTGTAGACAGAGTAACTACTAGACATATTGAGACTTAATATCTTATGTCTCAGGATGGTGAGCATAGTGTAATGCCAAGCATTGCTTTGTAATTCATGGTGTTGTTGGTTTTTGCTACTGTCCATGAGCAAAACCAAACATCAAAATGAGGTGTCGTATCGCTTACCATCAGACGAAGGGCATGCTTGCCTTGCCATGCATTACAATTAAAAAAAAAATAAACCGAGCAAGCTTCTTTCCGTTGCATACAACTAAGTTAAAAAAGATTGATATGTATGGTGTAAATGGCAACTTGAATTAAACTTGCCCTTTCTAAAGCAAAATAGCATCTTCATAAACATTGTTTACACTTTACGTCAATTGCTTTAATTTTATTGTGTGCAACAGGCGAGAAACTTGCACGGTGCAAATGGGCCATAAAGCTTATACTAGCGTATAATAAGGAAACTGCAACGCCTCGAGAAAGTTGACGCGAACAACGTAAATCGCCAATATTATAAATCTCGTTCTTTTCCGTAAATATTTTACATTCGAGATTATTAATTACCGGACCGGTATTGCCGAACATCGGTAAGTGAATAAATATTGATTGGCCATTTTAACAATTCCAAGAACCGAACAAAATATTTATTTTAATAGGTGTGATGTTTATGGTCTTATGGCATAAATCAATAAGCACTGAATATTTAAAAGTCCAAACAAATAACAACAAAATTCCCAAATGGTAAATGTTTTGTAAATCCAAAGACAATTTTGCTCTTGTAAATAAATAATCGACCATCGACAATACGGCCGCCATCTTGTTTCCCTAAACCCCGCCGAAAAGATATTCAATCGTATTTTGAAGAAATCCAAAGGCAAACATTACTTAGATTACGGCACTTAATTGAAATTCCATCTCCAAGGGTGACTTTTAAGGAATTCGAAATTCATAATCCAATAATTTGTTGGGGACACATTGTTTGAATGTTTGCGTTGCTCGGGAGCTGTTAGGCAAACAGATATTGCGTGTTTGTACAGGCACATCGTGTGCCGAAGCTAAAGAGCTCAAACATTAAGCAATTTGTACAAACAACTTGCGCGTACTTTATAAAACATATCGAAGAAAGTAATTTTATACAGTGTTTCTTCAAGCTAATATGTTTTCTCGTCTCAAACATTATTAAGTTTTTAAATAGAGCATTAGAAACGGTATTTTGTTTGTTTTAAGGTTTTTTTGAGCGCCTAGTTTATTTCAAGTACCTAAAAAAGCAGAGACCGTGAATTGTTTTTCGTGTAACATAAGACACCCACCTCAAAAATATTATGAAGAATTATGCTTCGGTAAAATTGTTGGTATTAAAAATAAATTTGAATATCCTTTGTTAACAAATATTATTACAAACTCAGCGAAAACCACATATTTTAACAATAAAATACAGAAATGTAGCGGAATTCTGTATGAATCCACCTGAGATATTTCCCTTGTGAACCGCTAGTACACGCCTACCCCGAATATATACGGCACAGAATATCCAACTATAATAAAGCCAGTGGGTAGAATCAAGGTCAGCGAGGAATGACGGATTAATCTTTTGAAAAAGGAACAAAAGCTGCCCAGTAGCTTTGTTTCTTTTTCATTTCAACTATGCGTAGAATTTTCCAACCAGTATCTCTATTATTGAAACGAACAAAACAATCTATGGAAATAGACCCGTCTATATTTTTTTAAGGGTTTACTTTTTTAACGCAGTAAAATAACCTCAAAAGACCTAGTAAATAAATAAATGTTTAACAAAGGGTAAACAAAATGAAAATACAAAACTTATTTAATTCCTCAACTTGTCATTGAAAACTTGAGAAATGAGTTACTGGGAAGTTCTCAGTAACCCAGTATATGTCATACTCAATGTACAAGTTTT
This sequence comes from Hyles lineata, assembly GCA_030180105.1. NCBI lineage: Eukaryota > Metazoa > Arthropoda > Insecta > Lepidoptera > Sphingidae > Hyles > Hyles lineata. Next base: position 148,556 of record JARJEE010000024.1, read on the forward strand.
TAATCCAATACAGAACATTCTAAAAAAGAGCAAGAAAAGTTAAAGTTTATACCGGGTTTGGCGTCTCCCTGCAAGATCAAACAGCGCGCTCCATTAGCACTAATTGTGTTAGCTGTTGCTCGCGTGCTGGCCCACACGTATGCAGGTTGAAAAACTATGCAGCAGGGTAACTTTAGCTGCTTACGTCACGCTTCGCACAAGTTAATGTTTATTAAAAAGTTTAATTGCGTCACTTATTTTTTTAAAGTGAATAATGTAACTTTATTCACTGCCTCGGTGGCGTAGTTGTACTACGGTACGGTTACAAAGCTGAGGTCTCGGGTTCGAATCCCGGGTTGGGCAAAGTGATATTGGATTTTCTATTAATTATCAGCCCAGAGTCAGGAATTTGTGCCCGATATGGCGATAGGCTCGCCACCTATCACATCGTGGGACGGAACATACAAGGCGAAATGTGGGTGTCCTGGCACCTCTGCCTACCCCTTCTGGGAAAAAGGCGTGAGTTTATGTATGTATGTATGTAAGTCACATTACTGGCTGGTTTGTGAAACGTGCGTGATCTATGTTAGAAAAATATGAATAATTACTTGTGGCTAGAAGATATGCTAAGGTATTATAATGCTACCTCTGCTTATCCAGTCGGTAAAGTTGAACTTATTGATCATATACGTATGTATATATATCAGCAATAAAATGACTACATTGCACGTAATGTTCTAACAACAACAAAACTTAATATTCCCATTTTCTACGCGTCATTTGCAGCCTATATAGCCATAAAGCTGTGAGGTCATAAAATTAATTCATAGTTCGGACAAACATTAATATTTTCCAATTCGTTAAGCATGATTACTCCGGTTTAGACATTTCCGACAAGGGTTGCTAGTCCGATGGGTCATAAAATCATAAGCGGGATTTGCAACTTGAACATAAATATATGTTGTGTTGGTTCTAAATGTTTATGAGTGATAGATGGTGGAAGGCTATTCTTTTATTATTATTTAAACACTTAGTACACATAAATAATACAGGTAGACTTAATGCCTAAGGGCATTTTCTACCAGCCAACCTTAAGGTATTATACCTGACGTTCATTTTATTAATTTGTATAATATTTCCAAAATTTAAATAAGATTGGTCAAGATGGAAACGAATTTATAGCTGGGTAATACCTGAGTTGTGGCGTAATACTATAATCTCTTAAACCTGTAATTTTTCATTTCGAATAAAATACTAGGGAATTTAATCACTAAGATTCCTTATACTTCAGTATTTTTGTCAATAAATACATAATCATTAAGATTGGTCAAGATGGAAACGGATTTATAGCTGTGTAATACCTGAGTGGTGACGCAACACTATAATCTGCTCTAATGTTACCTGTAGTATTTTATTATCGAATAAAACACTTATTCCGGGTAGCGGTCACGTATCGTCGTAAAGTTGGGTCGAACAGTGATTTAGTACCTGTGGAAAAAGAGATTAGCAATTTTAATTATATTGATTATGTAATTTGTTTTCAAAGACATGTATTGAAAGGTATTTTTACAACTGCACTCAATATACATATACCATTAGATTTTAAATGCGTAATTTCCAAAACATTACGAAACAAATCATTGGGAACTATAATATTTTAGAATTTTGTAATCATTACTCAATACTTATCGATAGTACAATCGCCTTATCTGGAGTTGTTGCAAAAAAAATACAATCTAAAGTTAAACTACCTATCGCCTTGAACCAAATACCTGTTTAAAAAATAAATAAATAAAATAAAAAAAATAAAAATAGCCTTTAATACTGAGAGTTATAAAAATAAAACCATAATTAGAAACACTTAAATGCTACAAAATATCACGCGTCTCAGTCTGCCTCTTGGCAAAGGCCTCCTCTAACTCTTTCCCCTGAGTCCTATCTCTCGTGACTCGTCTCCAGTTAGGTCCCGCTGTTTTCTTGAGTTCGTCTTCCCATTTGCAATGTGGTCTGCCCCTACTTCTTTTTGAATCCCTAGGATACCAGTTTGTAATCTCTTTACTCCATTTCTCTTCTTTAGAGCGCATCATGTGGCCAGTCCATTTCCATTTTGATTGGTCTATCTTGTGTAAGATATCCGTTAGCTTGGTTTGATCTCTAATAACTGACAGTCCGACTTTATCACTTTTTCTTAAGCCGAGAATGCTTCTTTCCATGGCATGCTGACATGATGATAGTTTTGTTCTATGCACTTGGGTGAGAGCCCAAGTCTCGCATCCGTAAGTCATACAAGGGAGGATACACGAGTTGAACAGTTTACGTTTAATAGCCATACAGAAGTCCTTGTTTTTAAAAATATACTTTAGTGCCCAATATTTTTTCCAGCCATTTGCTATCCTTTTGTGGACTTCCTTTGTCATCTGATCACTGAACGATATAATTTGTCCCAAGTATACATATTCCTCGACGTACTCTAAAGATTCTCCTTGAACTGTTATTGGCATTTGCTCGCTATTTGACATGACCTTAGTTTTAGTACTGTTCATGACCAGACCAAATTCAGCACTTACTTGAGCTAGATCTGTTATCATTTGTTGTAGAGCGCTAGGCGATTCTTCAAACAGCACCAGGTCATCAGCAAATCTGAGGTGATTCAGTCGCTTGCCGTTTATGCAAATACCCAATGTATCCCATTTCAGATTTCTAAAAATACTTTCAAGCACAGCTGTGAATATCTTCCTACCTAAAATACCTGTTTAACGCTAATTATATTTTTACTATAAAGAAAACTCCTCCTCGTTTTTATCTAATTCCGCATTCCTACAGTAAATTGTTCTAGTAATAAAAAAATATTTTGTTTATTTAACAGATTCAAAGTTTACACATAGTATTGATTAACTGATGAGAGGCGTAACACTGACTCACTGGGAGCGCCGTGTATATTTTCATTACATTGACGTTTATCTATAGAAAAGATATACATTTATACTGATAGGCCATAAATAACAAGCAATGGTAAGAAAAGTTTATTTTAAATTGCATAATATCAAATAATCGTTAATCTGTCTGGACGGTACTGCACTTCATCAGTTGTAGGTGTAGCATAGTTAACGTGACCATTTATTTTTTGTGCCAGAGCGGGACATCTGTGGAATTAAATAATTATAAAAAGTTTTTGACAAGTTTTTAATAAACAATATTGAATTACAAAAAATAATCATAGCACTAAACACAAAATAGTTAGTTAGGCCCGATTTATAAGCCCCAGTAGTGGCGTGACTTCCAGGCAGACACATAACGTACTCAATAATTGTATAAAAGTTTTTTAAATCAAGATTGTTTTTAAGAAAGTGCTGAATAATTTGACCCAACCGTTTTCAGTAATAGATCGATAAAGCATTTCGAGCGGGAAATACTTTTTGATCACCGTTTGGTCTGTTTGCAAAAGCGGGACTATGTAGGCCTTGCAAGGGACACCGGGACAGACTTCCTGAAAGCGGGACTGTCCCGCCTAAATCGGGACGTATGGTCACGTTAAGCATAGTCGATCTGGCATGCGAAAATAAAATTACTACTTGTTGCGCTGTGAATTTTTAAACAAATAACTAAAACTGTTAGAGCCACTATGCATTGAATGTTGCCAATCCAACAATGAGAATTAAACCTAATAGTATGTATCAGGCGGGAATCGTATGATTGTGCGGATTTGCGAATGTTGTCGAACCCCATAATATTGTGCATTGCAGCAAAAGATATTGAAAAATGCATCCAGCAGCCCCACACAATACCTCCCAGACAAAAAGTCTTGCACGGTGGTTATCATAGCCTAAGACAGATTTAGTGCTCACAACACCCAGACCCGAAACAAATAATTGTAGGCTCACAAACATTTGTTTCGGTGCGAAGATCGGGAAAGTGACTTCTTATTTAACAGAAAGCTCCTCCAACCAATCAATACAAACCAAACCAAAAAACCAATCGCACCTCAGAGTGCAGCATTAAATTTAAATCCTAATATAATGACAGTCGTTCATTGAGATAATAAACAGAAGCGAACATCGAAACAAAAACCACGCGCACTAATGATGAACCAATCAGCACCGCAAAAACCCAGTAAAGTGAGAGAGATGATAGTATTTCTGCGTAGGAGTAACAGAGATAAAACAAGAAATGTGAACATGTATCGCTCTTTTATTACAAACATTTTGTTCGAAGTGTCTTCTCTCTCTCTGACAGTTGTTTTATCACTCGCGGAGGACAATTTGAAGTGAACGTGTAACGGACCTCTATTGGACTCAATTACATACATCATAAACGATTACTTCAATGAAACATAATTAGATATTTGAATTTTTAAATTATACACGTAAGTGTAAGACCGTGATAATTTATGGTTCATTTTATTATAGAAAGTAGTTTGCATGATGTGATTAGACTACGATGTTTTAATGTAATATTCACAATCACTAGCCTAGGGCATCGTTTTTATTTATTTTATAGTTGTAAGCACTACATAGCGCAGCTATAAATATAAATATTGAACGTGACGAAAAAGTCGTCTCAAATTTTATTGTCTTTATGAAAGTCTTCTCAGTTCTTTCGACCGAAACTTTCCGAAACAAAAATACCTACGGGACTTATAATACAAAAATAACCACAATTCATTCAGTGGCAAAAGTCCGTCCACTTAGATGTATATTTTTGACGTACCTACCTATTTGTCGATTAACCCGACGATGGCAAGAATACAAAAAGTTAACTCTTAGCAGTTTAATATATTATTTGAATTTACATGTGTTCCACAATCCACTACACCGCCAAAACTAGTCATTCAATTTCAATGCCAAAATTGTTCGTTGTGAATTACAAAAAGCAAACATTCCAATTTACTAGTCAAATAAACAAAAGAGCATCTCCAATCAAAAACAAAAAGACGCACAGCGTGCCATATTTCAATTGGATAATTAATGAGAAACTGCTATGACTACTGAATATAACTAAATATACTAGAATCGCTCATTTATTAAAATACTTGCCTCGGGTACTCTATGAGAAGATGGCTATTAGCATTATAAGTTTAGTAATTTCATTTAATTCTAATAATATTAAAGTTATTTTCTATTTAATATTATTTTTCCCGCCTCATATTTTACTTTACGGCTCTTGCATTGATCCTTGACACATAATTATTAGAAAGGAAACCTAAGAAATATAAAATAGAAACAAAATAAATACTGACCTACTGCCACATGTTGCGGGCCGCTTAAACTATTTCCATTCACTCAATCGTTCATTCAGTGATTCAATCATATAAATCATCATCTTATCCAGTTAGTTACCCATTCAATATAAAACAGTTTTTACTCTCTATAATTAGTTCAATTAATTATTTTAAATTATATACTATCATCAAAATTCTATATATGTTTTAGAGAATAGCAAAGGAGAAAAATAAGTGATCGCCATAGCCGAAATCAGCTAGGAGTAATTTTTTTTCTTATTAGAATACTCAGCCTCATCGGCTGGGAAAATTAAATACACACATCCCTGGTCCGAGTGTGTACTATGTGTTATTATTCCCTGGTCTTGGGAAGTTTATAGTATATATCTGCTTGTCTGTTATTATCGGTTTAAAAGAAATTTCGAACTAATCTGCAAGTGTTTAAGATGGCAGCTTTTTGTAGAGTACGGTAAATGCTTTGTGGTAGTTTAATTTCTCTATGGCTTTAAGGATTATTATTATTATATTTTTTTTATTTATTCGCATTTAATTTAGAATGTGGATCATCATAATCATATAAAAGCTGACAGTTTATGAATCATCTCTATGACACATACAAGGGTCATAACAAATAATTTCGCTCTCAGAATCACATTGACATTGATATATCTAGATGACCTCCGTTTCTAGGAAAGGGGAATATAAAAGTATCTTGTGAAGATCAATTACTGTATTTAGAATTACATATCGTCACCTCATTGCTTTACGATTTTCGGAAGTCGGGATGAGCAATCTTCGCAATAAAAAAATCGTTATTATCTATTTCGTGCGGATCCTTGACTACTATCGGCTCTGCCTGCTAATGTTTAATTGTAATTTGGTTAAATTATATTACATTATATTATATTACACTATACGAGTACTATATATTTGGATGTTAATTAGGATTGTATTAATTATGATTAGATATATACGAGTACATGTTACCCTTGTATTTTTAATGCATTTATTCTATTATTTATATTATCTCTTAAGTCTTTAAACTTCCCCACATTATATATTATCTTCTATAACGGACGATCCATCGTAATTCGGACGTTTGGTTGTCTGGAAGAGATCGCAAATACCGATAATACCGCCAGCTGTTAGACTATTTCAAAAAAATGTATACTGTTTACTTAAGTGTAATATGTGGTGAACAATAAAGTGTTACCTTTCTGTCTACCATCTTGTAAAGTCAATGCCGGACTAAACAGTAATGATGCCACATTCCTACCTGCAACCATCTGACTAGTCATCCAGAGAAAGATCATCATCATCATCATCAGCCCATCCGCGTCCATTGCTGGACAAAGGCCTCTCCTATGTGGAGTGACAATATTCGTAAAATGGATGATAGCGGTCGGAGACGATGGGCTGAAGATCAAACCCAGTAGCGTACCATAGGAGAGGCATGTGTCCAGAATTTAGATAATATTCAAAAAATATTTATCAACTAGGAACATCTGAATACCAAGATTGCACGATGCCGAACTAAATATACCTACATAAAAATGCATGAATGCCAGAGTGACATCATTTTGAGATACGGACGAGGTCAACGTACGCGAAGCAAATTACCGCACTACACTAAATACATAATCACTAGAAACTTCTAAGATTATTCTTGAAGCTTCCGAATCCCATTTATATTTTTTTAGTATACAAAAATTATAATCAAGGTGGTCTTATCTCAGTCGGCAATTTGTTACAGACAATGGGATAGGTCTAAAAGAATAGTATTTTAATATTTTCAATGTATAATATTAATACACTATCGGTCCGACCCGGCTTCGCCCGGTCAGAAACGTATTTTTTCGCGTACATACTGTTTTATATTCAAACTCAACGAAATTGCAGTCCTTTTCACTGTTTTTCTCATATCGTCCCGTCAAATCCCATTCTGTACTATAACTGTTTACAAACCCGAGACTTCTCATTTCACAAACAATATAACTACTTCACCATGGTAAGCTGAAATCTTTGTCCAGAAATGGGATGTAAAATCGTCATAGAATTCATTTCAATATCTATTGAATTCCGAATTGTATTAAAAAAAAAGCATTCATTCCAGTGTTATATTCACCGGTAACAAAAACTACGTGATTCAATTCGCGGAAAATGTTATCGAAAATAAATTAAAATCTGAAATATACACAAACGAAAAATGGCTGCCCGAATTCCATCTAACTTTCATACACAGAGTGCGTTCTATCGGCCAGCATATTCAAAGGCCTGGATATTAAAAATATATTTTTAAATTCGATAAAGCTGCAGCGGCAGTGTTTGTGCACGCTGGCTAGTAGATATCGGAGTGTTTAATCATGAACTAGAATTAATACTGCCGTCTTCAAGCTAAAATGCCGATAAGTACATAAATCACTTTTTTGAGTTATGCACAAAAAAGCGATATTACAGTTTCAAATTGAAAGTTTCGCTATTTGAAAGTACCTCCTGCGATCTCTTATTCAGTACTCCAAGGTCTTAAAGATGACCACTTGTAATTAAGTAGCACATTTTTTTAAAAACATCGCTTTTTTGTGCATAACTCAAAAAGTGGTTTCAATACTTAGCGGCATTTTAGCTTGAGGACGGCAGAATAGCCATCTGTGCCATCTCAGAAACCAAAATAATACGGACGTAAAATTAGTAAAATTTTGAAGGAAGTCGCTGGATGCAGGCCGCTTTCAACAACTCAATGACCCTTGAAGGAGGCCTATGTTCAGCAGTGGACTTCCTGTGCCTGAAGAGAGAGAGAGAGAAAGAGAGAAGAATAAGGTGCAGCAATGTGCATTCATTTTCGTTACCAAAATTCGATTAGTGTGTGAATTTGTTCTATGTAATTTCATGCTTAAATATCACTCACGCATAATAGTTTAGCCTATTTGACCTATATTGTATAATTTCTAACTAGAATAATCCCTGCCAATTCCACTGTCCTCCTACCCAATCATCTTTATTTTGCAAAGATCACTGACCCTGATTTCCAGGATCTCGTCCCAGCTACTGAGCCAAGTGGTAGTATATACACTTGCAGTTTTATAAGAGTCCAAATCATTTCCAGGAATTTATTTGTGATTCAGTCACCAAAAGGATATTTACTAAGAAAATATTAATCGTCCAATTTTTGCCAACTGAAATATTCCGACTATAAAAAATAACGCAAAAATACATCCCAAAAATATGCAATTGTATTGTATTTTCGGAAAACAATAACGTTTTACTACAAAGAGGGCCGGTACAGACCGCACGAGCATAAATTCACGTCACACCGACGTTACACTGTTTATATGTTTCGTATAATTTATGAAATTACGTTGACACTCGTATTTAATTACTCTTGGACACTGTACTGACGTTTAGGGAATACGTTTAAGCGTACTAGGTTTTACCCGAGTTTGTACAGAAGCATTAATTCCTTGAAATAAAATATAGGTTATCTAAAAGGCAAAAGTACATTTTTATCCTTAGTTGAATAACCACCAACTCTGAAACCGCAAGGTATCCTAAGTTAAATACTTACAGGCTTTAATTATAATAGAGATAAAAGGAAACATTGAAATGTAAATTAAACGGTCTCAAATTTTTTTCTGGCCGAAAAATAAAGAACAGTAGAAATGTTACTTTACGTTAGTTTTTTATGTTACCCTGATACTTTATCAATCCAAGATGCAAATAGCGTAACTCTAGAAATTTCTGATGTAATATCCGAGGCTATTAAAACCAAATAGTTTCGTACAAATAATGTGAATGGTATAAGAGAAAATATATGTATACAGAAAACATTATCAAAAAAAAAAGTCGTCACCGTTTTATATTAACACCCAAGGTGCGCTCGCCAAAGTGACGCACGGACAATTTATCAGCACTTACTCAGTTCTAAGAACTATTTGATCGCACTTCATTCCGCTGTACGTCCAGTGTATCATGACCCTCGTTATCCATTTAAATATTTGCTCCTACACGTATCAAATTAATGAATTCTGAAGTTTAAAAATATTTTTAGCGGACGACGTGTCACCGCAGGGGATATTATTTAGCTAAAATTATGATGTTAGCAGAAAAACATTGTAGATAGTCCCGAGCATAAATACTTTTTGCATAAATTATATTGTGTTATAATTATTTTTTTAACTCCGTAATTTATATTCTTTTTTCAAAAAAGGAAGCTCTGAATATGATTGTGTTTTTTATGTTTTTACATCTTAACTTTGTACAGGGTGTCCCGATTTTAATTATTCTTTCTTTGATTGATAGCGGATGCTTGTCATCTGGTCCCATAAAAATGGTGAAGGTTCGTTGAATATCTTCGGGTCTGGATTATATATGTTACGCATATATTACGATTTGTTAATCAATAATTAAATGAGGAAATTAATAAGAATAATCAACGTTTACAAGTATGATGAAATATATATTATTTATTACTTTTTAGTGCTTATAATTAAAGTTGGTATATATTTTTTCTTAATTTATTGTTACTGTAAACAAGAATAAAATACTTCTTTCTTTCATTTTACGAAATGGCACATTAAAACCTACGTCCACAATTTCTGTAAGATTAGGATCATACAAACCTGAATATTAGTTTTCCTTAGTTCATCGCATTTGAATCATCAATACCTTTATCAGCGTATCACTTTGAACCTACTGACACGATTAGATAAAGGCCTTCAAATCCACTACATGTTACACAATAAAGATATAGAAGATACTCTCTAGATAAAAGCAATATCATGAACTTTCATATCGAGAAGCAGAATATTTATAACCGCCCATACAACGGTCACTTTACGAATAATTATAACTCATTATAGTGACCCGTAGTCGTCAGTTTTTCTTACTTGCATTACATAGAATTACATAGAATTGCGAGACGAGAATGCCATTTGCCTCATGGTAGGCGGTACAACCGCTCATGCTCCGTAACAAAATCAAACAGTACCAAGAATTACCAAGCAATGGCATTCTACTGCGCTCGCCTTCATAAGACTTAAGATGTTAAGTCTCAATATATCCAGTAGGTACTCTATAGTATGTATGTTACGTCCAAGTTTAGCGGCCATCCCTGTGGTTATGTAGAGTCTACTATAACTGCCATGCCACTCTTTACAAAATAGTCTTTGCTCCCAAGTAGATTCTGGAAAATGTATACATACCGTTCCATATATTGTAATCGTTTAATCATGTCATTACTAAAAATAAACCCAACGATATACATCACAACAAAGCAATATTTAAATCTCCTGATTAAAATTAGCGGAATGCACATACAGTCAATATCCTTGATGGCGACTGTCAATGATAACTGACGTCAATCAAGTTAATACGCTCGTACCATCACCTCTGAACTACAAAACGGTTATTTATTATGCACTTTATGCAACCACAAATGACAATTTATTTTCGTCATATTACATGGCATAATGCTTTCGGAATGCTGGATTAACCGACTTAAAGAGAGAAGGTTATCAATTCGGTTGTTTTTTTTTTTAACTTACAACACAAAATATCTCTTCGGCAAGTGTCTCCGAGAAATGTATCGGCATAAGCAGCAAAATATACCTGGCGTCGACAATCATGGCGCAACAAAATGGCTCCTTTCATTAGCAATAAAAAATCACCCAATTATTATTCCAAAACCCAGTTCGCACCAAGGACATCAAAGTTACAGTATATCTATTCCGTCATAAGACTTATAAAGCATTGAAGTAATTTCAACACCATCCGAAATCCAATAGTAAATTAATGTATTAAAGTTTCTGAGAAGTTAGTAAGGAACGACAGTTTCCAGAAGTGACTCAGACTACTCGCACAACTTTATACTCCAGACAACTTTGGGCAGATTATATTATGGAAAACAGATATTAACTTTAAAAGGAATAATATTATCACCATTATCAGTTCCGGGTAATGGTGGTACTTCATATCGAAGTACATTGAAACAGCGGTAAAAACCCGCTTCCCCCCACCTCTCTTTATCTCTTCAGCTACAGAAAGGCTACTCCTGAACATAGGCTTCCCCCAATTATCTCCACATTGACCCTTTGGAAGCGGCCTGCAACCACCGACTTCTTATCAGCCCAGATATCGACAAACGTGCAGTTTATTAGAAAGCTGTCATAACATTCCAAAATATGTCGCATTTTGAGTTCTTTGCCGTATCGATCAAGCCAGAAAAATTGTATATATATATAAAGCCTTATTTATAGATACTCGTAGTTATTAAAACTATTTTAGTCACCGAAACTGTTGTCCCTTTCGAACGTATTTTGAATTCAATTTGAGTGAAGAAGACAAAACATTTATGAACTGGCTACTTAATCAATTTGTCATTCCAGTATTTGAAATAATATGTAAGTCCATAATTAGATAATCGACAAAGCTGAATCCATTTACATCTGCATTATAACAATGAGGAATTACAATGATGGAATGTACAATGACGAAACTCGACTATGATTCGGCTTAAGATTAAACTAACCAGTAACTACATACGCCTGTTTAGTGCCCAATTAGCTTAATTTCCATACATTAGCGCAGCTGTAAAACGTATTAGGCTGATTAATATAACAAATTGGTATCAATAAAACACTTGGTCTGTCGAAATTTGATTTTACGGCGGATAATAATTTTATAGTGTAAAATTAGGGTATTCATCTATGATCATTGTATATCGATGGTATGTAATCTACTCTTACTTCCTCTCTTTGAAGCTTTTTTTATGAATTAAGAGACCTTGAATCACTTTGACTTCGTCGTATGCCAGGATGACAAGCGCAGTGGAATACCAAGCATTGCTTTGTAGTTCATGGTGTCGTTTGGTTTGGCTATTCCATGAGGTCTATGCGTGGTCGTATCGCTTACAATCAGGCGAATGGCATGCTCGTCCGCCATTTATTGTATTTTAAAAAAAAGTAAGAATCGTACCCACGTTTTCTAATTTTAAAAGTGATTCTCACACACTGCGCTACATACAGTAACGTTTTATTATGCGTGTTGCAGACTAATTTGATTTATGATATACGAACGTCCGTTAGGCGTAATCCTTCTCAGAAAACATCAAACCTATCCGGGTTGGCTTCATGTTAAGTGTTGTATAATATCGCTTAAATATGCTGTTACAATTGAAAATCGACGATAGGTCAGGACAGTTCTCGTGGCTTAGTCGGTTAGACGCCAGCTATGGGCCGTGGGTTCGATCCCCGCACCGAGACAAGTACTTGTACGATCCACAGGTATTTGTTTCGAGTCTGGGTGTTTGTGAGACCGAAAAGTCTCTGATACCCATGACACAAGACAAGATCTTAGTGTGGTCAGGACTATGTTGACTGTTGGGTGTATTTTTGTTTATATGTTTCAATCTCTCTGTTGCATCTCATGAACGTAGCACAGGTTTAAGAATTGTTTGTCTTCCTTCCTCATTTACCATTAGAAAAAAGATCTAGACACGTCAGGTCATAAAAGAGCTATAAAACTCTGTCACTTTTATTTTTCATATAGATAACTTATAAAGTGAAAATTCAAAACCAAGATTACGCTGAATAAACACCGAAATATCAATATTATTCACAATAAAATCCAGCTTCAAAATTCCAATTTCAGAAATCAGAATTTATCAAATATTCATAGCTAACACGATTCCTCAGCCCACGATTCAATTCGATATGTATAACCAACACAAACAAATCACTAATAATGAACACATCGCGTACAAAATGTGATAATTAATTTGTGAAATTTTCTCTTTAAACACAAAGGACCGCCTCGCACCACTGGACTCGATATCAATTACATTCTGTTCGATATGAATTCGTACATTGGACGTTGCGGTGAAACGCATATATTCGAATTTATGAACTCGCTGCAGTCTATTCTGGTGTTTTATTGAAGCCTGCGACAGAATTTTATATATTTTGTATAGTTTATTGTTTTATATACTGTCTATAGGTATAATCCTTTTTGAATGGATGATTTCGAGGTGGAGTAAGTATAATTTTTTAGTTACATATTATTTTAGACTGCTGCCCCACCCTGAGCCCATGGCTGGCTACGACCATGGGTTCAGTAAAATAAAAGCAAAGTAATTGATCACCGGTACCCATAATCACCCATGACGTGCGATATTTGTAAAATATGCGCTCTTTGAAAATAAAGTCATAATGAATACAATGGGTAACGGAAAATGTAGTTACTTTTCAAACTTAAGTCTAGCTTATTTCAACTCATTTGTCAATTTAAGAAGCTGATTTACACTAGTAGGTATTTCACTAAAATGGTCGTTGATTTATGTGACACCTAGATTTATTAATCATCATCATCATCTCAGCGACAGAATGTCCACTGCTGAACATAGGCCTCCCCCAAGGATCTCCACATCGACCAATTGGAAGGAGCCTGCATCCAGCGATTTATTAATATACTTCTTTCATTTTGAATTTGACTTTATGCCTAACATTCCAATTTTAAATTCCTATTACTATTTTCAATTCATCCATTCTTATCCAATTTTAAAATTCTCTAGCATAATTCATTCTACCAACCGCTATAATATTTCACATTTGAAGTGTCTGTGTTAAGTTGCCTACTCGTGTAGTAGATTCACTCAAACTAGTCGATATCTCGACGCGAGGTGTTATCGTCGACCAACATCTGACAGATGAGTGCCACTGAGCGCCCTTAACCCAATCTCAACCCGTGTCATCGGGCTACTGTTATGCTTACCTAATTCGTTGTATAAGTATGTAGAATCAATGTTTATCTCATTGATTTAAAAATGTATGCTAGGCCCTTTAGTACATTTGGAGTTTCAAAAATATGAAGGTGAATCGCGCTAAAATAAATACGAAATGAACTCGTGATGTGCACGAATAAAATAAGCAAATATTAATAAAATAAATATGTATATTTATCATATTAAAATTATTATAAATTATACAAGAAAAACACGTAAATACGTTTTTCAGCTACAGCTTCAACATACTACGAGTATATTCCAGGAACAAATACCTTTAATACATTATTATGTGACATTCTCTGTACGTAAAATATAAAATAAATTGTTATTTCTGGAAATTCAAACAGAATAGTACAATAAAGCATTCATGGGCGTGTTTTCGACATACATTCACGTGCCCAATCGAAGCCCCGGGCATTTGTACACAATATGGAATTATATTATTTCACCAGATAATATAGGTACGTAGTAATGATGACAATTATTATAAAGTACACATTTTTTAAAATAAGAATTAAATAGTTAATTAACTGAGGCCACGAGAAACTGGTTGTTTAAAATAATTGACTTTGGGTGTTTTTTTTATGTGTGTAGTCTCTTATAGTGTTTTTTTTTTATATTATGGGGCAACCGAGCTTACGGTTCACCTGATGGTAAGTGATCACCACCGCCCAAGGACATCTTCAACACCACAGGCATAGAGATGAGTTGTATATATGGTGGGAATACGCTTGTTTTTTGGAGGTGGCTCGGTCAAAAAAGTGTCGGGAGAAATGTACTGTGGTGATGATAATGATGAACAATTAAAACAATTATAAAATAAATAAATATATAACACCCAACAGGCACATACATAGCCCTGACCACAGTAAGATCGAGTCTTGTATCAAAAACACCCAGACCCGAAAGGAATATTTTTTTCACAAACATTTCTCTCGGTGTGGGGATCGAACTGCGCCAAGGAGGCTAAACTATAATTAGTTTTAAACAAGCTTTCAATTGAAGAGAATATTAGCATAACTTATACGAAAAATAAACGAAATTTTTCATAAAATTTCCACATGTAATAAAATTTCTAATACTATTTGAATTCCAATCCAAAACAAATATAATTATTATTTTAATGAATTGCAAAGTTTTCGAAAATTTCATTAGCGTATTATGAAAACATTCATTCATGTTTAAGTAAAAGTATTGGATTAAAGGATTTTACAAATATGAAAAGATTTTCCATTAGACGATATATTTTTCTTGTAAATGCCTATTGAATTCTTCAAGATTCCTCGGATATATATGAAAAGACTCTAATTCGGACCTTTCCGAATTAGCATAAGCAGTATCGTTCAAGATATTGCCTTTGTACGAAGAAAAAACATTTAGTAAAACGACCATGTAAAAGTAAGGATTTGGTGTCGTAAATAAAACAACGCACCAAGATTACCTATACAAAAAATGAGTAAGGAAAATCTAATACGTTTTCGAATGTTAAAATTGAATATAAATAATTCTTTATTTACAAAAAGTAAATAAGCAGTATATATTGCTGTATACATATAAGTAATGTTCCCGTATCCGACTTATTGAACAAACAAAATACAAAGAGACACTCACAATTTGGCATAATATGGAACAATATTCACGCCTATGAGCGAATCATATTTTTCATAATTAAAGAATTAAGTCTCAATTAAGACTGAATTACAGAATTTCAAAAATCCGCAAACAGCAGTAAAAATACACTGTTGTGTTTCGGGTTGAATGGCATTGTAGCCAGAGTAACTACTGGACATATTGAGACTTAACATCTTATGTCTCAGGATGGCGAGCGCAGTGGAATGCCAAGCATTGCTTTGTAATTCAAGGTGTTGTTTGGTTTTGCTACTGTTTATGAGCGGTCGTATCGCTGACCATAAGGCGAACGGCATGTTCGTCTTGTTATTCATTGCAATAAAAAAACCGATTGATACCTTTTTTACGTTTTTCAATACAGCAAATCGTAATGGAAAAAATATTTATCTTGTTGATACAAGACATATATTTTGATAAGTCATGTAGGCATCTGGGATTTGAAAGAACTCATAACAAATCGGGCCCGAGAGTCGCGGTATGCTAAACTGCGGCTGTGTCCAAGGACGACGCGACGATTTTATCTCAGATAGCGGTCCGGCCTGGCTCCGCAAGGGTGCAGATACACTTTTATATATGTTCAATTTCGACTATAAATTTAGAATATCGATCAATCGGACCACGAAAAACGAATAAAATTTTCACGTATTTGCTAGATTTTCACTACTGCATCCCTTTCCTAAAACTATGTTGATAATAATATAAATAAATCGCCTAATGTAGATGACCGATGGTAATTCCATTAAAAATTATTATCGATTGTCGATATCGATTCTGTTTTACCTCAAAATCGTATTCTGCTAAGCACGAAACTCTACAATCGAGAGTTCGATTAAGAGCGCTCCACCAATCTGGCCTATTGCAGGTTGACATCACGTTAATATCGATTACCTATGCCTTGCAAATTGATGAAACGAATTAATATTTCATAAACATACTACTATTGCTCGCGGCGTTACACGCGTGAAAAAGTTTTTCCGCGATAAGTGACTTGGTTAATATTTTCCTAGGATTAAGGTACCCCATAGCTTTCCTCGAATATTGGACTATCTTTTAATACTAAAATATTTTTTCAATTCGAATCGGTAGGTTATAAACACACTTTTCAACTTTATAATTACATTAGAATATATTACATTTTAAATCCGAATACGACGACAATCTATAGATCTCATTAAACATCCAGTTACCGCGTTGTTTCCGCACCAAGAAGCATGTTTAACCCAATCTAAAACACAAATCGAATGTAAAGCGAGCTCGATTAAAATCGGACGATTTCCAGCCCGAGCGAACAACGCGCTGTTACTTTCCCGAGATAACGCCTGCAGGAAGTGAGAGGTGCATGAATTCCTTGTCATCGGATTTCTACAGGTGTAAACAAATGTTGGTAAACAAATACTTAAATAGTGTTCCTTTCTCCACTTGTGAATACTCGACAAATCTTTTGAAAGCTAATGCTAATTGCTATTATGAAAGATTTCAATATTTCCCACAGTTGAGGACCGATTTCTTCTCTCTTTGAGTAAATATTTTCAATACTTACAAACAAAGTTAGATGAATCTTAAAGAGCAAAATATTTTTGTAATATACAAATCACACAAATCACCCTATGTTTCAGTAATGTTGCAATTATTAATTAATCAACTTCAGCGCATTTTTGTCATGAACATGTAATTGAAGTATTTGGGGTTTGTATCTATCTACCCATAGGCTGATATCAGCCTTAAACTTACATATCAGGACCTCTGCTTAAGAGAGGCTAAGAATATAAAAGCCAAACTGTAATGTAACATTAAGTCCCACTGAAGGTCCAGCGCCTCTTCTACAATCGACAGAACTATTGAGAATGGTTAGGCCATATAGTAACCCGCACTAGGCCAATGTTGTGGACATGGCCTAACCACTTTCAAAAGCCAAACAATAAATAAATATAAACTAAAGTGTGCTAATAAGTAATACGTAACAACCCAGATCTTACGCAACTTACTTGAAGTAGTTTTATTAGCGGAGAAAAGCAATAGTACTTACAAGGATCTCGAATCTATTTAGCCTTACGTTCTCAATCTCATCAATCAATTCGCGCGCTTCCATTCACTCGGAGTATTTTTTCTTTTAATCAATCTCGTTCACTCTATTTTTCATTCACTCAGGTTTTCCAGGTATACTTTCGCTGAAGAATTAATCTTCGAAAATTATTCTAGGTAATTTTTTGCAAAGCCGAATTACCTTACAAAGTTTATTCTAAACAGTGCAGGAAAAATGAAATCCATAATTTTTCAATCTAAACTCGACATAAATATTAATTCAATATATCTTTTGAAATATCTATAATAATATTATAGAGGAAGGATTTTGTTGTTTGTTCGTACTGAATAAGCTCAGAAACTACTGAACCGATTTGAGAAATTATTTCACCAATAGAATCCTACATTATCCCTCATGAACATAGGTTATAGAATATTTTCTAAAAAAAATGTTTCTGCACCCAGGCGGAGCCGGGCCGGAACCCTAGCTTTTTATCTGGTCCTTAATAGATAATTTGAAATTCCTTATCGATTATCGATGAGTAAATTTTTGCCGTCGGCATCAGTGATGACTTAGCGGAAAAAAGCCTGTTAATTTATCAGTATATGTTGATTGCTTCATGCGAAGTCGTGTGTATTGATAGTCAATCAATCACCACGCACTATAACGGTGAAGATCTTCGATCAAATCTATACTAGATACGGGGTCCGGAACAAAATCACAAACCAAAAGTGGCCGAGGTTGCTAATACTTATACATTTGAATTTCGAACTACGAGATGTAGCAAAAAGTCATAAATTATAACCAACTTCAGGTAACAATGACCCTTATATCTTTGGATTTGGACCATACTAAAATCAAATAAGACCACACGCTTATTTGTGTTACTTTTCATCGAAGGTGAAGAACGATTGTAAAGGAGGGCTTTGCCTTGCAGTGAGACGTATATGAGCTGATACAGATACAGATGATACAGCTTATTGCTTGGATATTTACAATTTTCACTCCAATAGTTTAACATAACGCTTCTATTCAATACACACTACGGCAATGCATGCATACATCATATCTCGTAAAGTTGGCGCATCGTAATGGATATGAAACACTACACCCCGGGGAACTTCGCGAAATGCCCCGGGTCAAAGCTATCTGCGTATATCAGTATTGAATAAATAACAACAGTATAGTTGATACTCTATGTTGGAATGACAGTGTTATGGAAGCAGGTGTAGGGAGGTGTAGGGGACTCAAAGGATTGAAACGCCCTCGAATATTTTGTAAACCTATTGTATTAAATGTTGTTTACGTTGACACCTTAAGATTTTTAGAAAGCACCTGTTCCGATAATTGATGGATGCTACCTTCGATCAAATATACACGAGATAAATAGTTCCCTGTAAAAGTTCTGTTAAAAAGTGGCACCGATGCATGTCATTAAAAAGAGTAAACAAAAAGATCACATATTCCAAATATATTAACACAAATTCCACCTTATTCCTGGAACTTAAAGTAGCTTTTCACATAATATTGTTTAAAGTTCTGCGACGTTTTGGAAGCAACGGTCGATGCGTGACTGAAGGCGAAAGAGTGCTTAAAGCACTCTTTTTTGGTGCCATTTTCTAAGCGCTCATGTTGTATCTAGTATATATTTGATCGAAGGATGCTACTATTAAATTTGTTATGCATGTTAAGTATAAAAAATATTTAAAAAATAATAATAATGCAGTATAATCTCCACCAACTTAACTTTTTTTACCACGTTTGCTAGGCATTGTTTTAACATTTTCTCAATATTTATTTAAAAAAAAGTTTCGATTTAGATAAAACCAAACGACTATTACACAACTATCATTTTACAAACTAAATAAATCACATAAGGCAAGTTTAAACACTGTAAAAATGAACGATTCATTTTTCTTCACGACTCACATTCAAGATCCTTGAGGTCGTCGGAGAACCTAAAACTGAAAATGCCCATGCACTCCACAGCATTCATGGACAAATCATTTGCAGTCCAAGCTGTCCGACTGTGGAACTCGCTTCCAGCCGAGATAAGACGGGCACGAACACTGTCGTCTTTTAAAAAAATGATTAAAGACCATTTCCTTTCTCAACTAGAGCGTAGCTGAGGAATATCTTGTCCATTCGCCTCTCTGGTAAATGTTAGGATAGGTATATATATTTATGTATATGGTAAATTGTATGTATGTATATTTTAATATATTTTGTTGGTATGTATTTGTATATATGTATGTATATATTATATATATGACTATTTTATATACTTTAGACTGCCCGCTCATTTTTCCTATTTCAATATCCATCCAAAGGTTGCCTGGAAGAAATTACCTAGAGTGATAAGGCCGCCTCTTGTACTATTATTATTGTGTTGTTTCTTCATTGTATTGTTTTTTTACTTTGTGCAATAAAGGATATTATTATTATTATTAAAAATATTGTAATTTGTTCATTTCCGTGCAAAAATGTGCGGGAGCATTAGAAATGCGGGGCTTTGTCGCGGTCGCCGCGCGAATGTAGAACAGTGGCGACGCACTCCTTCAGATGACGAGGGTCGTCACAGCGCTTTCATCCCTGCGTTGACGGTAGGGCTGCCACGCACATCCTTATAGATCGTTGTTAGTTAAAACCTCCTTTGTTAAAATCCCATTGATTGTATCGTGTAGTGATTACGTTAGGTTGTTTGGTGTGTATTATAACTTATTCATATAGGTTACTATCTTAAAGAATATCATAAAAGGGCATTTTTATATAAATGGTTTCCTCGGTAGGACAATCTCATAAATGTTGAACAAGAGGAAGGAAAAAATATTATAAGATAACAATATATTAAATTCACTTTCGGAACACATAGCGGCAGTAAATGATAATAAATTTAAACATCGCTCCCAGAATGATTTTAAAACAAGTTTTAATGAGTGATGTGAAAATAAATAGGTAAGTTGTCGGTTGCGTTTGCGGCGGGGAATGCACACGTAAATACTGCGTAAATGGCGGTATGGCGCGCGTCTGATAAGTAATTGTGGTTTACAAGTAGTTTTCCTTAATATTTTAACTTGAAAAATTATATTTATCCTTATATAGTCATCCAAACCTACTAGCAACAGTCAGTGAAATTAACAAAATAAATTCGATCCAAGTACTCATTATTTTAAAATCTTCCAGAAATCCTTGTTCCGAATATCCGAGATACGTTTCGTGATATAATTATGCCATTACAGCTCTCCCCCAATGAATAAATAATGTAAATTGCTAATTAATTGTCATAGGAGAGCCATTGGTAATTTGCGCGTGCAAACTGGAAGCGACAACCCTACCGGTAGGGCTGGCTTTGGTTACGTAATCGTCGGCGCTGCGGGGCATTGGGACTCTTAACTCCGACTTGACATGGCCTATTTCTGTGGAATTTGACATCTTTGCCGCTTTCAAGTGTTCACAGAACGAGTATTTTTTTCCTTTGCAGGGAAACAAAAGGAACAATGGACATGGCTAACGTTAATGACTGCAGCTTTGGGAAGGTCGTGTTAGTTATTGCTTTTTACTAATAGAATTATGAGTCTTAATTATAATGAAAAATTACAATTATGAACTAGGAGATAATTCTTGGATTGTAATTTATATGACATGCATTTGTAAAGAAAGTAAGCAGCAACAAATATAATATTATATGTTAAATCTACGACGGGATAATTATGTATATCTAACTTTAAGTTTTACCTCAATTTGAATTTTTTTTAAAGTAATTAAATTCAATTTCAATTGAAAATAGCATTATTTGCGAAAAGATTTTAATAAACATGGGTACAATTATTGAAAATGCAAATTGTTTAAATCATGGATATCGTCTCATGCACTATAAAAACCAATATGTGTAAGTATGTTTCCTATGGACTCTAAAATAGTGGACAAGATGGGAAACGAAGTAAATGGACGTTGTGATATTTGGACTGAGTTTAAACATACAAAAACTAAATCGGAAAATAGGATTTGCAGGCGTGGAGTTGATTTAAGAAATATTTGCACCCGAGTGAAATCGGGTCCAATTGCTATACAAAATAGATAAAAGTAATATTTGTCGGCGAGAGATAATTCTGGGGTCGTCTAACAATTACGAATGTTATTAAATAATAAATTTTAAAAAACACGGATTGAGGGTATCTGTGATTTTGTGACTGGTTTAAGAGTATATAAACCCTCCAGTGGCGCAATTTCGTTCAGTCGTTGTCGAGACTCCGACGACGTCGGTCGTTGTTGAAGCTCTCACTGTATCGGTTATCCGCGGTGTTTTTTTTTTTGTAGTAAACAGTGATATTGCCAATCAATTGCGCTTATACGCTATACTAATGAAATATATATGAAGTAGTGTTATTTGTGAATTGTGATTGTGTATATGTGCAAACAAACCTTG
The DNA here is from genome assembly GCA_030180105.1 of Hyles lineata. Lineage (NCBI taxonomy): Eukaryota > Metazoa > Arthropoda > Insecta > Lepidoptera > Sphingidae > Hyles > Hyles lineata. Next base: position 170,607 of record JARJEE010000024.1, read on the forward strand.
TCGACTACGCCATTGGTGAAACGCATCGACAGCAATACAATTTGATTATCACGTATACAGTTTGCGTGAGACTTCGGGTGAGTGACTTATTATTTTATTTTGCATGGACAACATAAAAACGTACACCATGAATTGTCTTAAAATAAATGTTTACAGCTTACACTTCAAAGTGTCGTTGTTTATTTAATAAAATGATACTAGATTAAAGCAGATGGAACGACACAATTGATAAACGTGAACAAAAAAACGGCAATATAACTTTTGTTTTTAATTTGAGTGGAGGAAATCTTTCTTATTTTAAAAGGCACGGAAATTTGCATTAGAAATAAAACGCAGGTACCCAGCGCGATCACGGCAACTTCAAGAATTTGATAATAAAAGTTATATAATGTGCGTCCACGCAATTTTTAACTGAAAAATCCTTAAATGGATTTAGATTTCAATATTCAGATTATGTTTATCAATAAGGAATAGAAAGTTAAAAATGTACCAATTTTTTTTAAAAAATATTTATTTATTTAAAACTTTATTGTACACCTAAAACTAACAATACAGAAATGATGCAAAAAAAAAATGTACAAAAGGCGGTCTTATCGCTCGAGGCGACCTTTTACAGACAACCTACTAAAAAAATATATTTGAGGTCGGTGCTAGTTGGACGGCTATAAGCTATATTATTTTTTTGACTGTCTTACTTAAAAAGGATGCATATTTGCTAGTTGATAAAATCAAGAAACCAAACTATAGCTCATATCTCTCATCAAGAAAATAAACCTGTCAGAGTTAACAAGGCGGTATGCGAACTACACGGGTGACACCGTGGGGTGCAGCTAGTAAAATATATTAATAAAAGCGGGTTGTACATAATGAGATCATTTATCATTTATTCCCACGCAAGGCTGCGCCTGTCCTCTGGGAATGACTTACATGAATTCTAAATATAACGGTTACTCGATGTAACATACTGTTACACAATCTAAATAGTATTATATATGTATATACATATGTAATTAAAACTTTACATAATGAGCGATGGAAGCAGACCTTGGCTACGAAGAATGAAAATGAAATATTGAATTCGCAGTTCGTGATAGAAAATTTATGAGAAGATTTACAGAAAAAAATATAATTTAAAATTTTATTACGTTCTTTTTGCTTTGTACTTAGAGCTATTTTTTTTTTTTCTTACTATGAATACATTTATATTAATCATTACGTACAATGTAACTTTTATAGACCTATAGCAGGACTATTTTTCGTATAGGTAAAGTAACAAGTCTATCCGATTATCTCTAACCATTCGTCACAATTATCATATTTATCAAGCTCAAATGACAAAACCATGTCCTCAATTTAGCAAACAACGTAATTCTAATGAGATGTCGTAAAATAAGCTGGGAATAAGTTAATTCCATCATAATTTGTTTTAAATCTACGCCGCGTTAGGCCCGCGTTCCCTTGAGCCCTAAAATGCCTTTTCCAATTCGAACGTCGCCATTTTATTATTTATGAGGTCGGAAGCTTAGCGGCTCTGTTTATTGTTGAGTTATTGTATACAACAACAGATGGAAATTCGCCAATGGACAATGATAAAACAGAAATTGAGTTTTTATTGAACCATTAGAGGGTTTATTGAAAGGTTTTTTTTTTTTCGACGCCATTAGGATAATTAAAGGTTTATTTGTTGGTATAGTAAATATTTGTTGTAGAGTAATGTAAGATATTTTTTTTTGCATGTAGCTAAACCTTCAATCAAACATGTACAGTAATACAGTCATACAACACTTTTCACTTATATTTTCCCAATTATAAGCATTTGTATGTTGAAATAAAACTATTATTTACGCATTTTATCGCGGATTTGGTTTAATTTTTACTGCTTTCAAATTAAAATCAACCCAAATCCGCGATAACATCCGTAAATAATTAGTTATATTTCAATGTGTAACGTTCGCGTAACAATTTGTACGATAAAAAAATATGAAAGCCTCAATATTTACCCACAATTCCGCCATAAAGTATCGTCTCAAACTAATTATGTTATTTGGCTCCAAACAAGACCTCACCACAAGCAGAACACTCAAAGCGGCGCGCGAAGCTCGCTGATCCCCACATAAAACCCGTGTCACGGCCCATGAGTTACAAAAGGGTGTTTACCGCAACGCCTCGCTCCGACATCTTATAAAATCATAAAAATACACGCCGAATAGATCGTGAAATTTTATGGTAAATATCTCGCCTACATTGTGGAATACAAATTGCGTAAAAACTTGAGAATTTAGGGTGCAACTACATATGTTCAGCTACCTTCGCGTTTCGCTGGATGAAATGATTATACTCGTACTTTTACAGAGCTGAAAGCCGCGAAACAGCGTTGAACGTAGTCATCATGATATTAATAAAAATACACTTGTCGTCAATAGCCTGTTTTAAAGCCGAATAAACGCAGAAAGGGTTTATTCCCAGTAGTTCCACTCACAGTTCCACTAGAATAATTAGTGGAACTACTGGGACTTTTCATTCCCAGTAGTTCCACTTATTATTTTAGTGGAACTACTGGGAATGAAAAGTCCCAGTAGTTCCACTGGAATAATTATAGTGAATTTACACTGTTTCCTTACTTATTATTATTTATTGATTATTTTTGGCGACACATACGCGGACGTCGGCTTCGCTTAAAAGGTAGGTAGAAGTGATACTAGTTCTCCACAAAGTACCCCTAACTTTTATTTTGGCCCCGAATTTGTGATAGAGGTGTACCTATCGCCATATCGGGGATAAATTACACTCACAGGCAATGCGTACCAGAATTTTCCAATCGAATACTCGCACATTATTGCGTTTCTTCGACTTAATAAGCCAGTTCCTTTTGGCCTATATACGTTGCAACTATACCTATGAAGTGTCGCGTCATTTCTTTCTCTTTGTTTACGCTCTCCTCAGCCGCGGGAAGCCCATTGCTGGACACAGGTTTATTCTAAGGATTTTTAATTACTTTTTATTATGCATAAAGCAACTTTCCGCAAAATAATCTAGATCATAATATTTTCCAGGTATTATTGGCACGTAACCATTATCTAGGTAGAGACTTTTAACCAACTTCGGAAAGAGCGGAGGATCTTAAATAGACCTAACTTTTTCTCGTATGTTTCTGACAGTTTATGCCGTTTTGATTAAAATATTTCACGACACAATAAAAAACCCGTCATACATTACTTTTCCGTGCCAATAATCATACATATATACATTTACGTTTTTAACATTATTAAATATGGATATTTTAGACACAAAATGCGTTAATATTATTAAACGGGGTCGGGGTTCTGTACTTTTTTATAAGGGATTACAATTTTATAAACATCGGGATTACGATAATAGTTCCTCTCGCTGGCGATGTGCTAGTTATAAATTAGAAAAAAGCGAACGGTGTTATAGTTCCGTTACAATTTCAGGGGTGAGCGTCCTATTTCTTTTGCATTTGATTTTTTAAATAATTAATTTTTTTGAAAGCTTGATAAGGCCATCAGCAAAGCTGCTATAGGAAAAAACCCAGCCCCCCTCAAATTTAACAGGCAAATAATCAAAATTAAAAAACGTGGTATCGACTTGGCATCCGAAAAACCCATCCCAACATTCGACAGCAAAAAATCAACCATTTATAGACATAACAATGAATTGGCGCAAGTTAGCAAAATTTGTTGTAAAAATGTACTCAAAGTTGAAGTTCCCATCCAATTTCATGAATTTCTCCTGGCCGACTATTGCGATGGGAATATCAAAATTCTAGTGTTTTGTTCACCTGGAGCAAAGTTACATGTGACAAACATTACTAAATTTTAATTCCCCGAAGTTGGTTAAAAGTCTCTGATGACATCCATTGTCGTATCCGACAACAGCGACTCCCTTCAACAAATGCCTGTCTCTCTTCTTTGGTGGGAGCGGATATGGCTAGCAAATCCAAACTTGGACTTAAACATGCGATTGCACGAGGCACAGTAGAGCTGGCCGGTAGAATTATACGTATAAATATAGGAGGGCTTGGGCCTGGTTTTACGGAATTGGCGTTCTGTATCCAGGTCGTGAAGCCGCTTCTCCTCAAATAGATCAACGCCTTTATTTATAGTATTGCGCCACTCCGGTCGCTGCGAGGCCAGCCTTTCCCATTGGGCAGGTGCAATGCCGCATTGCTTTAAATTGCGTTTAAGCACATCCTTATATCGGAGATATTGCCCGCCACGTTTTCTTTTCCCGGCTGAAAGTTCCGAGTAGAAAACCGCCTTCGGCAGTCTCCCATCAGTCATACGCTCGACGTGCCCACTCCATCTCAGCTGTCTCTTCATAATAAGCGCTTCAATGCCCGGCACGCCAGTGCGACGCAGCACTTCAGTGTTCGGAACGCGGTCTTGCCATTTGATGCGAAGGATAGAACGTAGACAACGAAGATGAAAAATGTCTAGACTTTTTATGTCCTTTTTGTAACAGCACCAAGTTTCGCTAGCATAAAGAAGTGTAGGAATAACCATAGCCTTATAGACTGCCACCTTAGTTTTAAGTCCGAGGTCATGGGAATTCCACACACGCGCGCTCAACTTGCCGAACGCTGCGGCTGCAAGGGCTATGCGGGTTGGGATCTCTGATGCCAAGGTGTTGTCAGGCCTAACCACACTCCCTAGGTACTTAAATTTAGGTACATTTTCCAGCACTTTATTATCCAGTGTGATACTGGAGTGATCTGTGATACATCCTCTAGGGGGCTGTTTCATGACTTGCGTTTTATGAATGCTGATCACCAACCCAAATTTATGGCATGCCGCATGCAAGGAGTCTACATAAGCCGCTCTTTCCGAAGTTGGTTAAAAGTCTCTACCTAGATAATGGTTACGTGCCAATAATACCTGGAAAATATTATGATCTAGATTAGGTTGCGGAAAGTTGCTTTATGCATAATAAAAAGTAATTAAAAATCCTTAGAATAAACCTGTGTCCAGCAATGGGCTTCCCGCGTCTGAGGAGAGCGTAAACAAAGAGAAAGAAATGACGCGACACTTCATAGGTATAGTTGCAACGTATATAGGCCAAAAGGAACTGGCTTATTAAGTCGAAGAAACGCAATAATGTGCGAGTATTCGATTGGAAAATTCTGGTACGCATTGCCTGTGAGTGTAATTTATCCCCGATATGGCGATAGGTACACCTCTATCACAAATTCGGGGCCAAAATAAAAGTTAGGGGTACTTTGTGGAGAACTAGTATCACTTCTACCTACCTTTTAAGCGAAGCCGACGTCCGCGTATGTGTCGCCAAAAATAATCAATAAATAATAATAAGTAAGGAAACGGTGTAAATTCACTATAATTATTCCAGTGGAACTACTGGGACTTTTCATTCCCAGTAGTTCCACTAAAATAATAAGTGGAACTACTGGGAATGAAAAGTCCCAGTAGTTCCACTAATTATTCTAGTGGAACTGTGAGTGGAACTACTGGGAATAAACCGCAGAAAGCTGGTCGGATGCGTTCACATATTCATACAAATCTGGTATTTTTGACGAATAAATCTGAATTGAGCTGAACAAGTGTGGTAAGTCCCTAAGTGATATGGCGATAAACACGTTAGCACATCTGTTTTGAGATGTTCCTGATACGGTATGTACCAAGTTATTACTATGGTAATACGTGTATAATCAGAATTTACATACTTTCCTTACGAGAGTCTGCCGGGAATCCCATCATTTGCAATATAAAAGATCTGACACCGTTTTCTCATATCCTTTCGTTAATTTTGCATGCGATTTTTGTGTTTCTTGACTTTTTTCCAAATCTTACAAATTGGATATATGTTATTTTTCCTGTTACATATTTTTATACTGATAATTTGTTTTCATTGTTATGAATATTATTGTATTATATTGAGGGGTATTATTGGTGCATTGTTTTAGTTCTGAATTATATCTGTTACACTGTAGAGTATGTCCAAATAAAATAAATAAAAATATACTATAAAAATATAATGAATTCATGAAAATATTTTCAGTGTCAAATATGGAATTAATCATTAGTCTATATATATTAACATTATAATTCATACATAACTAATCAAAAACATATCGGTTCAATATTATATGATCTAAAAATTAGACTCCGCCCCGAACCATACCTGGTGAAAATGTTCCCATTATAGTGGCAACATTGCGTTTTTGAATTGCCATTTATTTAACATCTAAAAATCTGGTCAAGGAATAACCATAACAGATCACGCCAACTGTTCCAACAAACGCAATTGAATAATAAAATTATTAGAAAGCCCATATTAGATTTGTCAAATTCAATGTATACGGCAATAAGATCTTAAACTCCTTAAAGACTTTTAGCATTTCTAAAGGCTGTATTATCCACATCAAGTTATTTTATCACAAGCAATGTCTATATTAAGGTACTGAGAACGTAATTACATACTGAATTAATGTTAGATAAACATATAATTTTATTAAAAGTGAAACGCGTAGGACTTATCCGTGTATTAAAGTTGCGGTCGAGTCAATTGCCTTGTCGGTAGCAGTCAGAATGTCATCCGATAATCTTAATGTGTAAAACAAGGTGCTGGACACTAAACTATATAATTTACTGCATGCTTTTATCGTCAAGTGTAAGTCTTAATGACTGACACATCGAATAACCATTTTGCAAACTGCTTTCTATTCCAAACTTGTTTGAGCAACAGGAGTTTATCCTTTATTTGCTTGGTTAATGTTTTATGACAGCCTCCGTGGCGCTGTTTGTTTCATGCTATACGATATACGATGGATATACAAGAGGCCGCGGGTTCGATCCCGCACTGAAACAAATGTTTGCGAGGCCCACAAATCTTTGTCTCGGGTGTGCGTATTTGTGAGACCGAAAAGTCTCTCGTAGTTTTGATACCCACGACACAAGTCTTATTGATCTTAATGTGGGGTCAGGACTATTTACGTGCCTGTTGGGTATATTTATTAGATATATTAATACACACATAGCGGATGCTAATACTATAATTAGCTTGTAGGATTCGCCTAATTTAAGCGTTCATTGTGTTTAGTATAGTCCTAAGTTAGCTTACGCAATTACTATATACAACCTTTAGATTATGAGGTTAGAATGCGGAAAACTATTAAAGCATTGAACATCATTCATTTACCAGTACTTAAACATTTTAATAGGTGTTTCTTCAATATACTTATAATATACATCTGAATATAAGAATGGAATAATTGATATAAGTTTTTAAGTTATGAACTACATAATGACAAACCTTACAGATGTTGATAATCTTTCGAAAATAACCTCTTTATGCTTTAAATATTTTATCATGGATAGAATCTACATAAAGACTAATGCAAATACCACAAGCGAATACACTCTAATCAAAACCGTGGGCAGATCTAGTTACGAAGATGATAACACTTAAAATATAGCAGATATATTCAAATTAATAACTAGTATGTACATAAATCGATATGCAAATGAACAAGTAACGAAGAAATCTAAAAGTAACTTGAAATTATCGACTATTAATAGTGTATATCATATTCAATGTAAATTGTAATCAAGAGCAGTTTTATTTTAATTTACCATCTTCGTTATACTGAACCGATAAAAAATACGCTGTGTGTAACTTGGAAAGATGTCGTTATACTTAATCTTCATTATAATACGATTTTGAATAAATTTAAATACTATAAGACTGATCGAGTTGCGCAGTTGGCTAGACACCGGCTGTAAAATAACAGGCCGCGGGTTCGATCCCCGCACCGAGATATATTTGTGTGAACAACAAGATTTTTATTTTAGGTCTAGGTGTTTGAGAGACGGAAAAGTGGTGAAAAGTATTTACTGATACCCACAATATTTACTCGATCTTAGTGCGGGGTCACGACTATATTATGTACATATGTGACTGTTAAGTGTATTTATTTATTTATACTAAATATATTTAATACTTCGCACATTTAATATCTCATAGTTAATAGAAATAACAATGAACAACACGGGATCTTTAAAACTTCAACTGATTTCCAACAACTGTAACTTGTATATGTTTAGAGTTTATAACTAGGTAACGATCTAGTCATCCGAGAAAAGTATGTTTCTATTAATTCACAACTAAATCTAAAGTTATAATACAAAACATCAACAGTTTCTTGACTGTAACTTGAAGCTCGAGTTATCTTCAGTACTTCGGAAGGAATAAACTGCTTTACTATTCGTATGATATTCGTATTCTTCCGCTCCAATAGTCGCACCGGTACAAGGCAGTGAATTTCCATAGTCACGTACAACTAAAACCTTCATGATGTAACAGATTTCGTTATTGCAAAAACTAGTAACAAAATAAGTAATAGCGTCATCTGTTGATACTAAATGTTGAACTGTAATATTTATTGATAACTAAGTTTCAGTATATAAAAAGAGAAATGTTCTAGAATAAATCAGTCAGATTGCAACCGCCATCCACTTTTATTAGTTATGTTAAACGTCTACTTTGTTTACTCACTGCACCAACCAAAGGTCGACTGGCAGAGAATGCCTGATGTTAAGTTATTTTTTTATGCTTTATGCATACTATCTCAAATAGTTGGATATTTTCTGGACTTTCCCTCCAAGTTAATAAATTAATTTCGTATTAATTCAAGGCTATATCTTAGACTGGGTTTCAAATTTAAATTACTTAACAATTTGGAGTTCCCCTAAAACCGAAGGCGATTACCACTACGGCATTCAACCAGACGTAGCTAAATCGACGCGCTCTGTTATAGAAGATAATCTACATTTCTTAAATTATTTTCACCAGACAGAATCCACTATTATCCAGCCGTTATTTGTTTTCATCCTTAATTACATCACGCAATTAATGGCCACGTCATTTGCAATGCTAGAGAATAAGAGTTTTTATTACAAAAAGTTAATTTCCTTAATTTCGTCTCCTTTCCCTTTCGTTTCTATTCTCAGCCTACTATAATGAGAAAAGCCGTGCTTATTCACGTTTAGGTATTCCCTTTTAACTTACATTTTCTTTTTGGAACGTAAAATTATTTCTGAATTTAATTTTTAGCGTTCGGCTTGGCTGTTCGGATTTTGTGAAATATTTCAGTGTCTGAGCACGGCTAATATCATTATACATTTGGCATGTACGTGTTCAAATTGTATCTTTATTTTCAGCTTCATTTTTTTTTAAATCGTTAAGTTCATTGACAGACAAATCACAATCCATTTATTTTTGTTGCCCTGTCTCTTGATTTCTTTTTTGATATGTGGTAAAATATTCTATCATTTAGTTTGTATGAAAATATAGATTTTTAGACTTTATGAGATATTTTAAGCAACAACTCCAGTAACGATCGTGTTTTGTTATGACTTACGTATCACCACATTGTATACTTGAAGGTCTAGCAAAGCACATTCAATTTCTCCAAAGCCCAATAATTACACTTCATCATCTAGATTTATTACATGTTTATTAGTTGTTACAGCAGACGACATGATAACTTTCATCAACGTCAAAGGGCTTTGATAGTATTTAAATTCATTAGCACGAACAGGACTTGAACTTGCGTCACTCTCGATAAGGAGCGTCTGGAATGCCTTAGTATTCATACTTGTTAATTAATATTGGCGTTTGCTATCTTCACGTCAACTCCAACACATGACGTACACATGATATAATTAAAACTGATTCTGTTATGTTGGAGATATTTGAGTTGTAGTCTGAAGATATGCCTCCCCATTGAATTTATTGAAAACTTGTTTGAATAAATATTCTTGCTTTTATTGGTTTAGTGGTATAAGATAAGAACTGTCTAGTTTGGTTACTAAGTCTAGAAATCAATTTTACAAGAGTGATTCGATGTAAAATAGTCCTTCAGAATTTAATGCACAAAAGCTCTCTTGTTTTGCAGAGAGACTGAAATGATGAATGGATGGAACAGCTGTCTACCCTTTTTAAAAGTCGTATGTACAACTGATTTAATTATAAGATTGTATCTATTATATTAACAGTATGAAAGTGGTAGACCTCTCTGTAGCCAGTTTAGACAACAATATAATTTATTGCGACAGCTACAACGTTATACAATACGTTTCACAGTGGTCATATAGTCGACCACACCGCGCTGGCTTGAAGCAAATAAGCGGACATACCATAGAAATTTGCTCATAACGTTTGCTTTCACGGTTATAGTGCGTGGTGATTGACTATCAATACACACCTGACCTGATTTGAACCTGTAACCACCGTGAAAATGAAGACCTCAATCTCAAGACTCCTTTCTACTGTGATGTATGCAAGCAAATGTGTAAGCAATTCATTTAACAAACTAAAGTTATAAACCAATACATCCTAGAGGATGTATATTGCTTATTATCTTTGCTGATATTCGCTTCGGATTTGATTTTTGTGAGATTTTTTTTTTTCCGATATTCACGACTTTCTATCCATATCTATCTTATTTGGAATTAGTTCAAGGCCAGCATAACGTATTGACAGTTGGGTGTGTTTAATTTAATAATGCTAATCAAGGTTTTTGTCAGCAACACCCCAATTAGCTTGGATAGCGGACAGATCTTCAAAATGTGGGTCAGTAGCTCAATGTCCAATGTCGATTCTGACTCATATACATAAATAATTAATTAGTTTTACTTTGAATTATCTCGACACAGATTTGGAGTCGCCTAATATGGATTTTGTCCGAATCAGCGCGTTCATTATCATATTAAAGTGGTTTAGGATTATTAACGCAAGTAACGGTATTAACAATAATGGTTTTACTTATGTATTAAAGTACGATGGGGTTTGCATATCCTGACAGTATTAAAACACCAAATTAAATAAAGATTTGAAAAAAATGGTAGCTACGATTTAAATATTCAAAAAATTCACTAAATCTGATCATCTGAACATTAATTCAGGCTTTTTGGTACGTTCTAATACTATCTGTTTCCACATTTAAATGGATTGATGTTTACCCACGTTCACCACCACTACGTTGTCCCATTACTATACAGGGTATATGAAGACTGCTACCGAAAACGAAGCCAGGTGGTAGTTTAAGCGACTTCAGACTTATCTACTATCGGTATCAGCCCATATACGTCCCACTGCAGAGCACGGGCCTACTCTACAATCGACAGTACGATTGAGAGTGGTTAAGCCATAGAGTCTACCACGCTGGCCTAGTGCGGGTTGGCGGACTTACATCATATACATAAAAATTCTTATAAACCGCTATTATATGCAGGTTTCCTCACGATGTTTTCCTTCACCGTTTTAGTGCGTGGTGATTGACTATCAATACACACATGACTCCGAAAAGTCAGAGGTGTGCTCTGGGATTTGAACCTGCGACCACCGTGAACATGTTGGCAGCCGCGTCTGGCCCGATTACCAACAGGCCATCACGCACTTTATCTACTTTATCTAATATGATATAGTTATCCTATAAATACAATCCTATACTACTTAAAGTTCATTTCAAATACCTTTGAAATCCTTATAGAAGATTTGCAGGCATCGGGCATGTAGGTTGACTCTGAATAGGAATGCAACTCTGAATAGCTACGTAACGTGGAAAAGTCAATACTGTCCGCTCAAGCTTTGAACTCGTGACCTCTGGGTTGGCAGTTATCCTTTCCCAAATGATATATCGTATGTTTCAATAAATACATAAACACGAGTCTTTTTTCTGATATTTGCTTCGGATCGGACTGTCTCGGTGGCGTAGTTGTACTACGGTACGCTTTCAAAGCTGAGGTCTCGGGTTTGAATACCGGGTTGGGCAAAGTGATACTGGATTTTTCTATTCATTATCAGCCCAGAGTCAGGAATTTGTGTAGTCAGGTAAGCAAAGTTGCCAAGATTCCCATATATCGCCTTGCATGTTTCGTCTCACGATGTAATAGGGAGCGAGCCTATCGCCACATCGGGCACAAATTCCTGACTCCGGGCTGATAATGAATAGGAAAAACCAATATTACTTTGTCCAACCCGAGATTCGAACCCGGGACCTCGGCTTTATAACCGTACCCTTGTACAACTATGCCACTAACGCAGTCGCAAAGTATATTAATAATACCAACACTTTATCAAGTTAAAAAACAGTAGACAAATAACTACTAAATTGTCTGAAACACGACCTCATAATAGCAATATTGAATAGTTTTCCACGAAGTGACAGTCAGTCCCTTCCACCCACCTAAGCACAGAGAACACATAAATAAAACATTATTGCTTTATCCTCCCATTTGTCTAGTAATATGAAGCAAATACATCACGGGGATAAATACCGGGGATTCTGATAGGTGAAATTATTTTTAGTTGGCTACCTAGAATTCTATAAAAGGACTCTGTTTTCTATTTACTGTAAGTTGGTGTTAAACAATTTTCTGTTTTATTTTCTACTTCTAACGTAGATATAGATAAAAATACTCGTATACATTAACAACTATTGAACTGTTTTTTTAATGGTAAATCCAGATAGCGTAGGTACTTAGTGATTCAGTCCACTGTGCTATTTTAGTCCACCTGTCGTAGATAACTCTTTAACATTAATATGAATTATAAACAACAAGATTTATTCGGTCTTTACTTAGTTTTTCCAATATTCCTTAATCTAGGATTAACTCTTTAAGGTGCATTTTCAAACACAAAAATATGCTCAATAACCCTGATAATTATTATAATATGTAAGTCAATAAATTATTTGAAAGAGATTTAAACAAGAAAATTTCAACGCAGAAAGCCAATTACTTACTGCGCCAATCTGTCCTGTTTACTTACAATGCCGTATTTCGTCGTAATAAATTTATTTCCAATACTGTAAACTTAGTAACTGTACCGGAGCCAACATGGAACTAATTAGATCGTTTTAAAGATACTAAATACTATTATAAGACTGTATAAACCTTGTTTACTTTGGCCACAACCCAACGCAGTTAGCTTACAATAGTCGGATTTCTGAATGTTGTTTTTCAGTTGTTTAAACACACAAGATTTGTCAATATTTTGAGAACAGTAGCTTCTACTTTCTGTATTGCGAACTTTTAAATAGGAGATAATTGTATTTTATTTGTATTAAAATTGTCTTCATCTTCATTCTGCATAAAAATAATATTTAAATTGACAACTAATCTTCTTACATCGATCTTATTCCCTTGTTGAACCGACTACGTTTAAGATCTACCAAACTTGATAGTAGAACTAAGTAATTATTTATAGTAAACTATGATAATTTGTTTATAGCTTCATATACCAAAGGGACTTAATTCCAGAGGCATTATCTTGCAATGAAGCGAAGCCGAGTTTCATTCGCAATGAAAAATAATTATACAGCTACATAATTCAACAATATTAATACATTACATGTATATAAATATATATTAAAAGGCTTGAAAAATTGCATTCACAATTCAAATAGAAATATAAATTTAACAAGTGAACTTATTGGAATACTTCGAATCTTCAAGAAAACTCAGACTACTTTCCAGTGTATACGGAAATGTAAATAGAACTAGGTAGTAACCTTCGTTCATAGTAAAAAGGAACCGAATTACTGCTCAAACCACCGCTATCGCAAACTGGTTCCTGACTTATGACGTAACAGCTATAATCCAACCTAGATGAGAACGTTAAGGAATGTGTGGTGCGATTTGTGTGACAAAGGAATAGCGTAGTAATAGCATTCATAGCGAAAGAGAATGTTGTAATAATCGAGAAAGGTTTAAGATGGTTTGGCCACCTAGAGAGAATAATAAAATAACAAAAAATAAATCTGTTGTCAACGGACATCATCGCGGATTTGGTTAAAGAAGAGTGCTCATCTTAGTATGAAATTTAGTGTCAATGCCTCAATGTAACCTATTAACATTCGCGAAAATCCAAGAAAACAAAATGACAAATAACTAATATTTATGTTAAAGTGGGTGGAAGATCTGTGTTAATCGATCACATCACAATTACGTCAATCAAATCCAGTGATTCAGAATCAAACAAGATGATTACTAACTAAAATAATGCGTGCCTTCTCGAAACCGAATTCACAATGGTTTAGGTGGCAATGTAATACTTTTCACCTGTCATTATTACAGCTTATTAGTATTATGTATGTGTATGTATGTATAACTTATAACTTATCTATCCACTCGTGCTACTAACCCAACAATAGCCAAACGTGAATATTATAACAAATATCAGACTGCCCCGTGACCACGAAAGCTGTAAAGTAATCGGGAGATTAAAAAACGAAACAAATCCGCGAAAAAAAACAGTTATTTTTTTTTTCAATGTGTTACTTTCGCGTTAAACTAACTATCAGACCACCAAAGAGGTCCTATTGAATATAATAAAATCACTATAATAAACGGAGGGAAAAAAATTGAAATATTTTAATAAGATTGTTTTTTCATTCTTATTGCGTTCAATCTAATCAAAAATTATTCGAATTCTTCATTCTAATCCTGCAATTTACATGTTATGGAAATATTGGAGATTTAATAAAAGCGTAATGAGTCTTCGTGTATCGTGTGAAGCTGTTTGCGAGTAAATATTTGATTTCTTGCTATTTTTATACTTGAAAGGAATTACGGATTTTCTCTTACGTTTATTATTTCGCTGTTGCTTCTTAGAAATAATTCTCCGTATTAGATACATACATACATACATAAACTCACGCCTTTTTCCCAGAAGGAGTAGGCAGAGGTGCCAGGGGCACCCACATTTCGCCAGTATTTTCCATCCCACTATGTGATAGGTGGCGAGCCTATCGCCATATCGGGCACACATTCCTGACTCTGGGCTGATAATGAATAGAAAAATCCAATATCACTTTGCCCAACCCGGGATTCGAACCTGAGACCTCAGTTTTGTAAGCGTACCGTAATACAACTACGCCACCGAGGCAGTCTCCATATTAGATACATGAGTAAAAATATAAATATACTCTAGCAATAGGATTAAAATATTTTTTTTCTATTTAAATAGCTTGTAGATAAAGTGGAGTGCATGTCAATGACACTACAGAGTTGGAATGACGTATTGGATTGACGTTAGTTGCAACTTAAGTTCGAACTAGATTGATATCAAAATCTTGAGTACATCTGTGTTGAGTTTGAGTGTCTCTACATACATACATACATACATACATACATACATACATACATACATACATACATACATACATACATACATACATACATACATAAACTCACGCCCTTTTCCCAGAAGAGGTAGGCAGAGGTGCCTGGACACCCACATTTCGCCTTGTAGGTTCCATCCCACGATGTGATAGGTGGCGAGCCTATCGCCATATCGGGCGCAAATTCCTGACTCCGGGCTGATAATGAAAATAGAAAAGTCCAATATCACTTTGCCCAACTCGGGATTCGAACCCTAGACCTCAGCTTTGCAAGCGTACCTTAGTACAACTACGCCACCGAGGTAGTTGAATGTCTCTAAAGGACATTATATTGCTGGTCCCGATAATTGTGGCAAATAAGTCGGATTTAAGGCTGCGTCAGAAAACATGAGGTGAAACACGACTGACTACCAGAAGACTACTAAAAAAGCCATTAAATATACAGCAACTAGAATTAAGCTAAATAAGCTTTTGTATAATGTTAGGAGTCACTCGATCTCATCATTGAGACTACTTAAATGATTAGCAAAATTATCTTCATAGTCAATGAGTTAATATTACTATTAGCTCAATGTTCGTAGTGCATATTTATTCTTCTATTACTATCTTTATAGATACAATACATAAGTAAGGTGAAAATATATAAAGAAAGTATACCCAGCGGCAATAAATATCACATTACCCCGGCTTCCATAACGCACGTCACAAGCGCAAATAGCTAACATTTGCGAGGCAAATTACACGGCGCTGGCCTAATGTTGTTAAGATTATTCCCTAACCGACATTTCTTTTTTTCATACAAGGGAATATTTTCGCGTCGTTTTAGCGCTAATACTACAGGCATCTGTGATTTCAATAACGCGGTTCGGGTCGTGTCGTATTAACTATTTGGAAGGATAATTTTGTCTATTATGTATGGTTACGAAAATTTTGACGTAAATGTGTCCATTAGGTTAGGGGGTTTATCTGGACTGTGTAACATTTGAGTGCCTGTTGGTAAACGGACCAAACGCCACTGCCAACGTTTTCACGGTGGTAGCGGGTTCGAATCTCAAGTCACGCATCTGACTTTTCATAGTCATGTGTGTATAGATAGGCAATGACTACTACAACGGTGAAGGAAAACATTAAGAAAACCTGCATACCATAGCGATTTGTAAGAATTTCTATGGTATGCTAAGTTCGCCAACCCGCACTAGGCCCACATGGTGGACTATATGGGCTAATACTCTCAGTAGTACTTAAATTTATAGAAGAGACCCGCGCCCTGCAGTGGAACATTTATTATGATGGTCTTACTTCGCCGTATCTGTCTAAAATATATTACATCCTGCTAGGCTTGCGACAGTTTGTTGTGAAAACTGTTGTGATGAAGAACGGTAAAGGATTAGATCTCTACCAATTTTTAATGGGCATGAATCAAATCGTGTACCAATCAAACCAGCAAATGGTTCTGCTATTCAAAACAATCGGCGCACACAAAAATCAACGGCCATATTCTTGGGAAATGGTTTCTCAGTTTTTGACATGAACTATATTTCCCGGCTTTATCGTATCTACTAAGCGATCTAAACCAGACATTAAAACCATTCCATACAAAAGATATTCTCATTATGCTTTCGTTTAGGTCGAATTTCTCTTCTCGTGACGATCTGTCCAATTAAAGCGATTTTACAGCTTAACTATTAAACCTAATCCAAAATGTAAAATAAAATACTAGCAGCGTTTTTTATGAATCTAACACTTTTATTACATTTTCAAGCAATACCTTATTCACTAAGTTAAAATTAAAAATATTTCGGCCCAGCGTCACATTTGATGCGACAAAACCTTTATTCAAAGCGTTCAGCATTACAATAATAACAAAATTACCCGCTTTATTACACGGCTGAGGCGAAGGGATTTTTAAATGTACGCAATAAGTTTCAATACAAAGGCCTTTCGTGTGACTTTAATAATTCCATAACCTTACAAAGAGGTTTTGTTACGAAATTACAGAGTTTTACTTTGTCTCCTTTAGAATTTGTTGCGGGCAATTTTCTATGATTTGTAACAAAGTTTTTTAACTTACAACTAGTAATATAAAGCTAATTACTAGTTAGTTGTAGGTTGCGGGACAATAAACTTTCTTACTCTTGAAGGTTGAATTAATTTGCGTGGGCTAGCCATGTTACCAGTCGTTTACATGAATTAGTTTTTTTTATAGTAATTCAGCCACAAATAAGCATGCGATTTTGTTAGCGGAAAATGTTTACCTCTCCTCAAAATACCTACCCCAAGGAACATGTAGATTCGGTCCCCGTTTTAAACAAGGATAGATGCGCACACAAAAATTAACGATTTCTGTACATAGGCACTTCGATTCGTAATTACTATACGACTATCAGACGAAGAAAGCACTAAGCTCAAAATTCTAAATTATCAATTTAAATAAAACATCATAATATATTATACAAAAATCTATCGATTAAAAAAACGTCTAATGCCTATACCATTGACTATAGTTTGTGAGTATAATTAATTTAATGACTTTAGTCTTTAATTAATATCAACGTGTCCACTTGACAAAGTGAGTCAAACCTTTAATTACATTTTCGTTAATCGATGCTTATTATTTTGCAAGGCTCCTTGACAGGATGGAAAGTCACATAATACTAGGACGGAAATTGTCCAAATTGCGTAACCAATAATTATTTTAAGTTTCCTTCCTTATAAATTTATGTCGAAACCTTCACAAAATAATACTCTAGACAAATAACTCCCCAGCCTTCATTTATTCACGAAACTCAAAAACATGATGTAGTAATGTTTCTAGAATTTTGTGACTCAGTATTAAAAGCCATGAACTATTTTACTGTCGACTACATTTTATACCCACTCGTCTGACACATATGTACGTCATGATTGGAAATCAGCTAATTTGCATGGGCGCAGCTAAAAATGCAAGAATACTGACTAACAGGATATTCCGTAACCGCTTGTTTTGAAACAATACTTTTAGTCACTGTTACCAAATGACTGTTTCAAGACTGCTCGCGGGTCTTCCCTTGGTTTGTGGAATGTCCCAAGCTTAAATGGACACATTGATTACAATTAAAGCGTAGCGGCTAGACAGTCTTGAGCTACAAGTGGTAGAGTCATGATGTTGTTTTCAATAAAACGTAAGTTTACCAGATCGTCGCTTTGCTGACCAATAAACGGCATGGAATGAATATAATTCCCAAGTCGCAATTTTTCCTTATAAAAAAAAACACAAAACCTTTTCAAGAGTTATGATGTACTTTTCATTAAAATTGAATTTATCAGGTTGTGGTTTTGTTGACCAATAAACGGCATTGGAGTGATGGTAATTCACAAGTTTGTTCCAATTTTCCATATATAAAATGCAAATCCTTTTTATAAAATTCTAAAAATCTGGGTATATCGACATCGTGTAGGTTTTAATGTTGAATAAAACTAAGTAGAAACAGCAATATTTATGTTAAGACTTGAAAGTGATTTGTGACTATCTGGTAAGATCAAGGCTAAAATACCAGACATAATAAATAACAACAATCCTAGACCCAGAATTTTAAACATCGCAGAACTAGCACTTCAACCACTGAATAAATAAATCCATCCACTCATACCCTTAAAAACGTGACTTGTAAGTACGATCGCTTTGTAGCACCTTATTTGCGTATGCGATGCGGAGCTCACGAGCTAATCGCTAGACTGTCCAATGTCCAATGATCAGGCTCACAATACACCGCCCCTGGGACGCCGGCTGTCTGCTAAAACAATACGGCTTTACTGAATTCGTCCATGACATTCGCAATGATCGACAAAGGACATGAACTTGAGCCTCGCTCATTGTTCACTATTGTTTGAAATGGACCATTGTTGATGGATTTTATGAGGGTTAATGCAAGTAGAGTATTTTTTAAATAACTCATTTAGAACGGTTATGTTGCTTGATATTCGTATTGGGTTTCTTTCTATCAGACCGTATAGTCCAACTGTAGGGCACAGGCCGCTTCTACAATCGAGAGTACGATTGCCATATAGTCAGTGAGTGCCATATAGTCCACCACGGTGTATTATTTTATTTTTCAATATCCTAAATAATACTTTGAGATTCAAGCTATGTTATGCTTCGCAATACCATTAATACTGATAACTTTATACATACATGTGCATGACTCCTGACTCCAAAAGAAAATAATTCACATTTATTCCCCGTTAGGGGCCATCCATAAATTACGTCACACTTTAAGGGGGAGGGAGGGGGTCGACGAAGTGTGACATTGTGTATCAAGTGTCCAAAATGTTGTGTAATTACTTTGTTTTAAATATATTATTTTATATCTAAGTATTACAACACTTAATTTAAATTACTTAACAATAGTTGCAACTCTGTCTAAAATTGCAAAATATGTGATATCACACTAGGTGGAGGGCGGAGTCCACAAATGAGACCAGCTGTGACAAGGAGGGGGGAGGGGCCAAAAACTCATGAAATTCGTGTGACGTAATTAATGGATGGCCCCTTACAACTACGACACGAAACTTGCAAGTAATTCTGCAGCTTAGACGTTCACGACTTTTTGAGAATCTTTGCTCAAAAACGCATCCCCGAGTCGTCGATGCTAATGTTCAAAGAATTCGGATGACATAATCTCAAACTATTTTTTTAATCACTGCCTCTGGTCGAGGTCAGAGTTATTGCTCCGTATATACGAAATATGTTCTTGACGCTAAACAACCTAAGATTTAGAACGGACTTGGATCATAATATAATTTAGAATTAAATACATGTCATTAAAACGTCCATCACGATAAATTCCGTCTTGTTTGTCAGAATCACGAAACTCACACTAATAAAATAATTAGTCCCAATTTAGATCTCAAAAGATACAATTACTGTTCCCCAATGAGCCATCTTGTTTGCTCTGTCAATAATAAAGGTTGTAAAAGCAAAATAAAGTAATAAAAAGGGACTGGCTGAGTTCCGGCCGCTTTGACCCGAGAATTATATTTTTCTCGTACTGTTAATTGTGATTAATGAACCAATGAACAGTTCGGAAAGACATGTTTGTTTGTCGAGATAAATTTGAACACCCACCAGGTACCAAATTGTGAACATAAACATCACATGCACCTGCATTTTGAATTTAACGGTGCGTTAATTGGCCATGAGAATTTATGTTCATCGGTGAAACATTAAAACTACATTAAACCGTAAACGTCGGATTTTATTTCAATGTAGAAAACTTTGAGTATTAACTTATACAAATTAGCCCATATTAAGATTCACTGATGGATTTAAGTTTTATTAATTAATTTTAAAGCAATAAATGTCAAGACAAACATGCCATTCGCCTGGTGGTAAGAAATACGACCACTCTGGCACAGTAGCAACACCAAAAACACCATGAATTCAAAGCAATGCTTGACAATCCACTAGGCTCGGCACCCGGAGACATAAGATGTTAAATCTAATTATCTCCAGTAGTTACTATGGCTACAATTCCCTTCAATCAGAAACACAACAGTGCACATACACTGCTGCATTTTAAGTCCAACTTTTTGAACAGTAACTATCACACTAACCCAATGCAGGTATGGTGGATGTGTAGATTAAATCAAAGCAGTGTCAAGTCTCGGTTGGTTTCAAATGTGAATAATACACAGCTTACAAATGATGATTTTAAATTTAAGCCAACAAGTTGGGTTTGGTGTTAAATTAGTAAATATCAAAGCCTCCATAAGATTTCTGGTAAATTTTTCATCTCATTTAAAACGATTTATGTAATTTTCATGGCTGCAAATAGTCATTATATTTATTTAGTAGTTGTAAAAACTATATGTAGGTACTATTATTAGCATTATTGTATTTCTATAAGTTATCTTTCCTTATAGGTTTTACTTAAAGCTCTGACTCAAAAAACCCCTCGGAAAGACCCCTGTTCATACGAAGCTACTAGATACATAGACATATGCACAGGCATTATCAATTTAACAAGATAAACGTTGATCACAGCCGAATCATGCATACAATATTCATAGCATGTCCGTCACTAATGCGATTGAATATTGAGTGCCTCCTATAGATGACCTCACATTTAAAACGCATAAACTTTTTATCGCCAACATAATCTATTAGGCATTTCCTTTCTATCCCTTTGTATCGAAGAATATTAAATTTATTGAAGATTTTACTTAAAGCCTGCGTGGAGCAGTTGGTTGGAGACTGGCGAGAGGCCACGGGTTCGATTCCGGCACCGTGATAAATATGTGTAAGATCTCCAAATATTTGTTTTCGCTCTTTGAGTTAGTGAGGCCGAAAAGTCTCTCAAAGCTTCCGATAGCCACGACATAAGACTTGATAGATCTTAATATAGATAAGAGACTTATATTGTAAGTATTTTGTTTTATTATTAATATATTCTATCTATTAAGCAATTCCTTTCAATCCTCTAAATCCCCCAACGTACAAGAAATATATTAAACTCGCGAAATCCTTTTAAAGGAGTAACGCGAAACTTCCAAATCACTTAACTTATATTGACAATACGAAATTGAAGCAAGATGTGCCTACACGGGCTATTACCGAATAAAATTTCATAGAAAGCATCGCAAACAGGCTGATGGAGCGGCCCATTAGGGGACATGCATAAATTGTTAGTTTAGTGACGACAAACTGCCTCCTACTGTTTGCAATGTTTTGATGATGATTTTTTTATGTCAGCCGGCCGAGTTCGGTGGGAAATGTGCTTTTAAAACCTTTATGCTAATGCCGTGATGTGGGCATATTTTTGTGATGGGAATAAAAGGATTTATCGTTCTGATTTTATTTTGTTTTGAATTAAATTACAATCAATACGCTTATTTAACAATTTGTCACAACAACCAATCACATCGTGGGACGAAGTATACAAGGCAAAATATTGGTGTCCTGGTAACACCTTTGCCTAATCCTTCTGGGAAAAGGCGTGAGTTTATGTATGTACACATATGTATGTACAATTATTTAACCCTTTACACCCGAGAGATGAAGTTCTTCTATGTCGTGTTTAAATGTTATTCCGTAACTTCCATAGTGTCCAAAAATTATGAGAAAAATATTGAAAAAAATCCTGGTGCACCTGGTTTGCAGCAATCAGACCCTCACGATCGTGACTCTCAGGAAATAATTGTAAGTGGCACGATCGTGAGTCTGTGTTATTATATGGCAATATAACAAGGAAAATAATAAAATAACCATTGATAATTATAAACATTATATTTATTTTAATAAAATACTATAAGATCAACGCTTTTTCATTACTTTAATCAGTCTTTTAGACGTAAGTTAAACAAAATAATCATTTTTTGAGGACATCAGTCGTATTTTTGGTAAGTGATTATAGGAACTGTACTTATTTAAATAATCAGCCTTATTAAAGTTTAATAGAAAAATAAACAACGTACTCGTATTTTTGACGTGATAAGACTTAAAACAATTTTTATTTCGTGACAAACATAAATATACATCACATTTCTCGCATCAAATTTTAACTACAGAGGGGCCGAGACCGAGATTTGTATGACCGAAACTGCTTTTAGCCCCTTTGTAAATTTCGAAATCTAGCATCAATCCATCACTTGTGGTAAGTACAAAATTTGCCTGACCTGCCGTAGCTTACAGCGTCCTGTGAAGGGGATCATCTGCTCGTCAATCGAGTAAAATCCTGGAACTCTTACCAACTTGTTACAGGTTTCTTTTACCTTGTCAATCATGGGTTGTACCTTTCATAGCGGGTTATCCACTTCGTTTGGAGCTGGTGAATCGGACTCGACAACATGGAGTGCATTACGAAGAGTAATAAACCTGTCTCTTGTCACCAGGTCACTGATCAAGCCTAACTTCATACCAACTCTCCAATACATTGGTACTCGAGGGTAAGGAATACAGCCCATAATAAGATGAATGGCTAATAATTTAGCTATTTCAGCACTTGAAGATTTAAGTTCATGACCCGTAGTGCGTAGGTTATATAAGTTGGAGCAATGAGAGATCTTTTCTAAAAACTATGTATCAAAATAATCTTGAAAATATTCAATTGGTCGTCTCACCGGGTTTATTGGTAAGGCAGAATAGTTGTGAGACTTTTCTGTAAAAGCAGTTTGTTTCCATATTCGCTTTCTTGTAACTCTAGGTACTGATGCTGCCCCTCGCCCTCTTGAAGGCCTTCTTCCACGGCTACTTACTGGCTATCTCGATCTGTCACTTGTAGATGGCGAACATCTTGATTCTCGCATAGTAGATCGCGATTCTCGCGTAGTCGTTCTTAAATTTGGCAGGACTAGCAATTTACATGGTGGTGACGGTGGTGGTACTGTTGCCACGGAGGTAGATGGTATTTCTTCGTCATCCTGTTCTTCTTCTGACACGTCGTCTGCAGGGTGCCGAAACAAGACGTCTGGATCGAATTCTGTGTCATCTTCGTCCAGATCCTCAAAGTCTGAGATATTGCCGTTCGCCAAAAGGTCACAAATTGTTTGTTCCGTGAGTATACGCTCTAAAAGCAAAAAAAAAAACATACATTTAAAAGCATTATATTACATAAATAAAGGTAAAAGACAGAGTAACATTTGTTATTAAGTTTCGTAGTACAACCGAGGTACCACGATCGTGCGAGTTTAAATTTCGGGGAATATTATCAACCGATAAATAAAGTAATGTACAATAAACATATGTAGTATTCTTTAACAACTAATAAATTAGCAACTTACATAAAAAAATGTTAGTAAATCATTAGCATTACGAAAATATCAAATACTTACTTGTTCGAGCGGCGTGGTCAAAAAACGCAGCCATCTCTCTCGTGTCTTCCGGACGACTGACAATTTCCAAACTGTACCTATAGTAATAAAGTGCGTTTGCGCGGGTTCTCAGAGAGTCTCACGATCGATCGACGATGGTTGCGTCCGCAAAAGTTGTTTCGTGTGCAGTGTAGAATTTTTCAAAGTCAAAACTCACGATCGCTTAAGCTCGGGTGTAAAGGGTTAAGGATATGTGTATTCCGCTTTTTATATGGGTTGTTGATATCTTTTCACGTCCTTGTGTAGAATAACAAGGTAAGTCTGTTTAAAATAATATAACTATTGAATTTACGATTAATACCTACATAATAATTAACGATGTAATTCTTATGAAACAATGTTGCAACAAAAGGAAAGCTATCGAAACACCGAGTCACAAGCAAATGATTCATTACATTTTATTAAACAGTTTATACTTGAGCATTCGATCGGTATACATTTCAGTAGCTAAGATAATTTATTATGCTGTACCAGGCGGTCCTTATAGACAATAAATCAATATTATAATAAAACAAGCGGGAGTTGTACAATGTTGCTTGCACGAAACAATAGTGAATACAAACGACATTTTTAATCTACGCACAATCTTTAAGGGCATATCGTTCAATAAATCACCGGGGATTATCATTGTTTTTGTGTGAAACCACACTATGAAGGAGAAATAACGTACATCGTTTAGACAGCAATATAAACACGATGATTAGCTGTGGTATGGCCAATCTCACGGAAAAACCAAATCGCGTCAAATTATTCTAAATTCAAATATACTTTTTTATGATTTTTGAAAACCGAAATAAAACTACTTTCTCATAGGAAAAAGCTTTAGTTTTGAAAAAGAACCTGCGGAAGAGTCTCCTTCTGCAACATTAACTTCTTTTCTTTCCTTTCTGTTCCCACTTTTTTAAAGTAAAGTGAACAAAATATTTGTCACGGTAGGGGAATTGCTCTGTCATGCTGAACTAAATCTTACTCTCGATTTATTTTTAAAGATTAACTATGCAAGATTGACGCTGCCCAAGAGTTAATGATGTACATAGGTGACAACGGTTGCATTTCAATAAATGAACTATTAATATGTATTTCCTTATCTATTTAAACTCAATGTTAATTGAAATATCCAACAATTAGTCCGAAGACTCATAAATACGTGACTCAAAGCTTTTTTCAATAAGTAATTTTTGTTACAAATTGGTTAATATATTGAACAATGCAAACAAACTGTACAAACCACAACAAATTGAATCAATCACATTGTAATCACACAACATTGTTGGAACACCATCATCATTCTATTTACAGCTGAGTTATTTTACTTACACATTCTATACAAAGTTCCACACCAAGAAACCCAAATATACATACATATATACTTATGAATTTTAACAAAAAATTCATTGATCCACAAATATAGCTGGACAAAATATATAGAGCGAAATTAGCGTAAAAGACTAAAGCCTAGCGGAATTCTCAATAAGGTAAATAGCGTCGGAAAAATATGACATATTTGTCCGATTGTAAAACCATATTAGAGGTATATAAAATAAAAGTATATTATGTACAATAACTACATACTTAAGCTTATGCCTATATTATCTTGAAAAGGTTAGCAGATGTGAGCCTAGTGCCACCATTCACCATGCTTATTTGTATCAAAGTTAGTGAAGACGTATAGCAAACCCGGCCAAAAATTTGGAACCGAAAAACTTATCTATGAAGTCCAGTCCATATCAACTACCAACATAATATAGTTTTCACAACACATGCGATATAAAGAATATTGTAGGTATTTTTTTTACACCTTGGGTTACATTATTGAAGTTTTAGTAAGGATCCCAATTTTTTTCGAAATATAATATTTGATTTGATATTTGTGTAACTTCCCAATAGTGAAAGAGTTTTTAATCCGTTCTGTAGTTTCGGAGCTTATTCAATGCAAACAAACAAATCTTTCCTCTGTATAATATTAGTATAGATATACGATCAAAGATATTTCAAAGCATAATTGTACTATTTACCCGTACAAGTCTATTTGTGTTCGGTGCGGACTAAAGACATGTTCTACCAATCCACAGAATGCATTCGGCAACGAAATCATTAAGGTTGCATACCACAAGCCAAAAGATACAGAAGGAAAACTACTCAAGTTGAACATGCAATTATGACATTACCGCATGCAATTGCTTTGGAGCTAAATTTACATTATCTTGCACATTATGATATTTATACACCGAAATATTTTAATTAAATATTAAATTTATTAATAAGAATTTCGTGTTCTGTTTTATACAGTTTCACAATTAATTTATATATGAGTTATTACGATACAAACTGTTAGTATAATTTGATACAAATTTATAATTATACAAATCGGATTAAGAGACTCATGTAATTAGAATCAGTGACGGCTTTAATTCCAATCTTACGCTACACAATACAATAAATTAATAGTGTAATATAATATTACTACTGAATCCCAAACAATTCATGTTCTCCGAATTACACAAAAGAGGATTAACCAGCCTGTAAATTAAATTCCATATTTAACTATACCCATAATAAAATGGTAAATCTCGTATACAATAACTATATTATAAAATTGGAATTTTAAAAAGGTTTCGTTAACTTTAATTACTGCAAGAGTAAAGCTCCCGAAATCAAGGTAATATTGTGTATAGATATCGAAAACACAAAACAACATTCATTTGTTTAAACATTTGTAAGTAATTCTAATAATCGCTTATTTTTATTTTTAGCATTGCAATACTTTATTCAAACCATTTGAATAAACTATTTTGGGTTTACGTGTCTACACCAAATGCTACATAAAAAAAGAAATAGATTTCTATCACGATTTTTATAGTACAAGATACCACCTGTCTCAGTTTCCAATAACAATGTCCACACGCCATAAAACGCAGCGGACAAAACTAACAAGTTAGTGTGGACCTTCTAAAGTTTTCTATTTTATGACCGCAAGCGATCCAGTGCGGGACCGATAACACAAGCGCAGTGATTTAGCACCGTTTGAACACGCCGGGGGTCTAGTGTCGACGTATTACGGAAATGTAGACCAACTCTATAACTTTGGACTAACTATTTGGAACGTTCGGTTTTCGTACTAAGAATACTGGGAATGTAATTGGTGTAAACTTGGTTACTAATTCATTATTTATTATTCATAATTATTTACCGTGCTACTGCATGGGGCTTCTGCCTCTAACTTGCGAGTTTTTAAAATTATTACAAGAAATAAAAAACAATGTGGCGGCATACGGTATATAAAATTCTATAATAGCTTAAATTATAGTTTTTAACTAAAGTCAAAGATAGAAGATTTTATTAAACTAATATTAATATACTACACGAGAATAGCCACAATATTTCTATAAGCAAAAATATATTGAACATTCTGAACAAGCCATAAACGGCTTTAAAAACCTCAACCACAATTCAAATGATTTTAAATGCACATTCGACATAAAGCAAAGAAACCACTTACGAGTAATTAATACAACCTTCATTATTTTGTGAGCAAACACGTTCGCTTTAAGCAGCGCCGGATCTAGGTTTTTTTCGAGGCGGGGCAAAAACTGAAAAATGCCGCCCCCCCCTTGCCTATATTTTTATCTTAATCATCATCATCATTTCTAGCAACCAGACGCCCACTCAACACAGGACATCGGGAAAGAACGTCATTTTACCACCATGTTAAGCCTTTTTACACGCTTTATATTAGCGTCACTTTTGAGGGTTAACGTCACACACGTCTGTAAGCTTTGACTCTAGTTTTCCTATACGTAAACCCTGGGTAGTGCCAAATGAGTGACACAGTTTGTGGTGGTAGGACTTAAGTGTCCGTCTTGGTGGCGATCACCGTCCACGGGGCGTAAAGACCGTAATAGTGATCTGATAGTGATTTTGTACGTATTTTTGATCGCTCTCGAAGGGAGGAGTGTTGACCCGCCGGCCAAAGAGACAGTACAGTACAAGAGCCCAAACGTGGCTAACCTTCACGAGGGGCTGCCTCACCATGTCGCACATAATCTTGGGCGGGTACGTCGTGACGGTTGGTGACCGGATGTGGCCGATATTTAGCGACATGCCGACCCTTTCATGCCGGTGCCCATTCGGCCTACTTAATGCCCGGACTTTGGCTTCTCGATGCCTCTTCATCAAACCCATCCCTTCAACTTCATGACAGCGCAATTAAACAAAGCAGGTCTTTCAGCGGTGCATAACCCCACCATCGCGTTCACTATGGAGTTCACCAACATCCGCGAACTCGGAACAGGTTGTAACAGGTTGGATGTATTACGGACAATAGGCGATGCGGATGAGCAAGTAACACCTAGTTGACTCGCCGTGCCACCCGGCGCACTTCCTAATATGGCTCCTCACAACTTAGGTAGGCATAGATTTTCTCTGCAACGGACGCCCTAACCGTGGGCGTCCGCTATGAAGCCACGAGTTCTGCCGCACATCTTAGAGTTTGCCAGCGACCCCAATGACCCCTATTAATCGCCTCTTACGCCAGGCAAAGGAAACCGTGAAGGAATTTTGCCGCCCCTTGACCACGGGGTGCATGAAAACAATAAATACCCAATTTGAAAAAAAACTATATTTTTAGCAAGGAACTCTAAAGACTATAATCAATGTTAATAGGTGCTTTTTCACATTTAAGCATGATTTTTTTATAATGTATCACTATTGGAATATTTTATAATATCCAAGTATAGATATTTACTTGGGAGTGTCCTACCCCGAATTGCCCCCGAACCAAGGTCTTGTTGCACCGGTTGCACCTGAAAAAGTTCTCTATAGTCTTCGTCGCATGAAGAACCGGAAAGCGGTAGGGCCTGACTATATTCCGATAGAGGCGTGGAAGTCGTTGGGGCTTCATAGTGTGGAGCTTTTTGCTGCGTTATTTAACCGCATCCTAAATACCAAAAATATGCCTGACTCATGGTGGTTGAGTGTGATAACTCCCGTGTAAAAGGGTAAAGGCTGTGTTCAGGAATGCGGAAATTATCATAAGCATTAAGGTCATGAGTCATACCATGAAGCTTTTCGAACGCGTCATCGAGTCCAGGCTCCGCCAAGAGTGTACTATCTCTGAGTGTCAATACGGCTTCCGTCCTGGCAGTGGCACTACCGACCCGATATTTGCACTCAGGATGCTTGGCGAGGCATACAGAGCGAAGAAGACGCCACTGCACATGGCTTTCTTAGACCTGCTGAAGGCCTTCAACTGTGTGCCGCGACAGGCAATCTGGTGGGCGATGAGAGTGAAAGTGATACCGGAAGCCTATGTGGACATTATCAGCGACATGTACCTCCGATCCGAATCCTTCGTTCGGACTGCCATTGGCGATACGAATCCTTTCCCGATTGATGTCGGTGTGCACCAAGGCTCGGCGCTGAGTCCATTCCTCTTCAGTTTTTTGCTCGACGTCATTACGTCTCACATCCAGGACCCTGCGCCCTGGTTGTTGGATGTATGCCAATGACATTGCACTGGTGGAGGAGGACCGGCGACTTTTGGAGCGCAAGGTCAACCGGTGGAAGGGACGCTTGAGAGCGGTGGTCTGAAGTTAAATGTGGCGAAGAACGAGTACATTTTTACTGGTGGTAGGTCTCTCATATGTGAGAGGCCATCTGGGTAGGTACCACCGCAATCTCTATTTCTCCCGTGAAACAACACTGCTTAAATGCACAGTGCATGCACAGTGTGTTTCGGATTGAAGGACGTTGTAGCCAGAGCCACTACTGGACATATTGAGACTTAACATCTTATGTCTCAGGATGGCGAGCGCAGTGGAATGTTGCTACTGTTATGAGCGGTCGTATCGCTTACCATCAGGCGAACGGCTTGCTCGTCTCGCCATTCAATGCAATAAAAAAAAAAACATGGCTTGCGGGATTACGGACCCCCAAAGCATTGTGATAGGGAACGAACTTGCCATGAAGACGGACAAGTTCAAGTACCTTGGGTCCGTACTGCATGAGTCCGGTGACAGCGCCCTTGACGTCAAAGCCCGTATAAGTGCTGCTTGGGCTAAGTGGAGGGAGATCTCGGGCATACTCTGCGACCGCAGGATGCCTACCTATAAAAGTTCTCCTGTATGGGTTTGAGACGTGGCCTGCCCTCAAGCGGCACGTCCAGGAGGTCCACGTCGCGGAGATGAAGATGCTGCGGTGGATGTGCAACGTTACGCGTTTGGTCAAAATCCGTAACGAGCACATCCGTGGCAATCTCGGTGTCCGCGATGTGTCTGATAAACTCCAGGAATCCCGCTTGAGATGGTATGGTCACATCCTAAGGAAACCGCAGGAGTGCGTCGGTAATGTGTGCCTGAGCCTCAATATTCCCGGACCTCGACCGCGAGGTAGACCAAAGAAGCGCTGGCTCGATGTCGTTAAGGAAGATATGAGGGTCAATGGCCTTACTATTGAGGATGCCGAAGATCGGGCGAAATGGAGGAGAATTTGCCGGAAGGCGGACCCTGACACCGGCTGGGATAACGCCAGGTAGAAGAAGAAGATCCAAGTTTAGATATTTAATAAAGTGTTTATTATTAAATTGTCAACGTGGAAACGTGGGAACATATTACTGAAATATTTTAACTATTCTTAATTTTCAAACCCCATTTTTTCAGTGTGTAAAATACTGCCTTTTATTATTTCAGTAAATCAAAACAAAAAAAAATGGCCCAGATTTGCCGCCCCTTCAAATTTGCCGCCCTAGGCTCTAGCCTACTCAGTTTACTAGTAAATTCGCCACTGCCTGTACCACATAAAAGATGTTCGATGGTTAATCAACTAAAACTAACTACTAAACACAAATTGGATATTTGAAACTAAACGTAATTGTTGAGATGGATAAATTATTATATATTCCATATATTAAGTTTTCATCTCTTTTTCTCGCGCCTCTATCGCATAATCACTAATTCGCGCACGGCGAAAAAAAAAGTGTAAGTGGTGTTACGTTATTGATGAGTTTTGTAGTAGTCTCCCAAGATTCAATATGCCGCCCCCTGAACGTGCCGCCCGGGGCACGCACCCCGACTTGCCCCCCCCTAGATCCGGGCCTGGCTTTAAGCCAACTTAACCTACATTTCTTAAAGAGTTCTTAACTACTGGATTTAACATCTAAGACAGGAAATGAAATCCGAATTGATACGGTAGCTTCGGAATTGGGACAACAAAAACTAATTAAAATATTTCTATGCAATTAATATAAAGTTATATCCGTCTTTCAAGTGATTAAATATTTATTATTTACATTGATTATTTCGCTGTCAAAGAAGATAGACATCACAATAATTGATGAAATGAATAAACAGAAATTACCTCATAAATGATGAAAACAATGACTTTAGTAAATCAAGTCATTAAACAAATGAGATCTGTTTTATTGTTAGCCGAATAATTTATATTGATATAGCAAAGCCTAAAATATTTATAGTAGTAAATAGCAATAAAATGGCTTTAAACTATATACAAAATATCTAAGGAAAACTAGTCTTTCAACTACGTAACATTGATTTATTTAGTCAAAGCATATGAAAACAAGAATACAAATACATGGTTCACAAAATGTATAGCTTGCTTCCACATAATTAATTACTCTTGTTGAGCAATAGAGTGTACGAAATACGAAATAACGTTGATAATAAATGTGGATACAAAATTCCTATCCATTTAGATACGAATGTAATAATGCCATGGGTATCAATCATCGGCAATTTTAATTCGTCGTTAAAAATAAAAAGTAGTAATTGATACAAACATAAACCATATTTCATACTTGACTTTTCATTAGCATTATCAATTATTGAAATGGAGTCAGTATCAAACCAACTAAATATTGTGAATTTGCATAATGAAATTTATACGTGCGACGGTTTTAAGGCGATATAACTTTTATTTTCACGCAATAAGGTCGTGTTTCGCTTAAAGCGGCGCCAATTGCATAGTTGAGATGAGATATCAGTCGCCCACGCGGTGTCTGGACGCACAAGAACTTAATTAGTCGCTCTCAACAACTCACAGAATGTTATTTATCGTCTGTCAGACAATTCAACTGATTGTTACCCGCGTACCTCCTAAGAAGACCGCGGGAAGATGAATGCGCGCGACATCCAAATCAAAAGAAATGATTAGACCCAACCAATATATCACGACCGAGAGATTGCTTTTTGAATTATGTGAAGAGTTTATTTATTTGTATACGGAACGTCTCGAGATATATTGCGCCGCTTACGTAATGCGTCGAGGGCTTATTTTATAGGAAGTATCATATTTCCATCTCAACCGCTGAAATTGAGAAAATTATTACGGTTTTATATTTAAAATATGTGCGTGTTAGACTGTGAATATATTATTGCTAGGTTGGGCGTTAAATGTAATCTAAACCCCTGGTACTGATTAATAATTAATGGGAAGTGTTGGGAAATACATTTACTTATTTTATGTTTGTTTGTATTATATTATTCAGCTTAAGACTTTATCACTTTACCTTTTTGCTTAAATTATATAGATTAAACCAACGTTCGAAACATAACATATTAACTATATTTAGCAGATGTTTGTAATATCCACCTTATAAGATAGAGAAACACTTTCTTATTTCAGCAAAAAATTAATTTCTCTAAGAGTTGCAAATGTTAAGAGGCAAATGGGGCACAGGTCAAAAGGTATGATATAAATGAAGAAGGTGTGGATACGAAAGCCATTACATAAGTGCTACATCTTATGATTAAAAAAAGATCGTGAAATGAAAATTACCTTATTTTTTTATTGCTATGTATGGCGAGACGAGCATGCCGTTCGCCTGATGGTAAGCGATACAACCGCTCATGAACAGTAGCAAAACCAAACAACCCCTTGAATTACAAAGCAATGCTTAGCATTCCACTGCGCTCGCCATCCTGAGACATAAGATGTTAAGTCTCAATATGTCCAGTAGTTACTCTGGCTACAATGCCCTTCAACCCGAAACACAACAGTGCGTTTACACTGCTGTTTGACGGGAGAAATAGACACTGCGGTGGTACCCACCCAGATGGCCTCTCACATATGAGAGACCTACCACCAGTGCCACCTTACAAATACCTATATTCAATTTTAACATAAAGGGAATAATTAATTCTCTAACAGTCCATTATTACGTTCTTTGATGTTATATCCTTACTTTTTTATAATTCTTCACAACTTTAAGCGTTCCTTGACACAAGGCCACAGTTTTACGAACAAAGTATTTCACATAAAAAACACAAAGGTAACCTCACTAGAAATATTTAATAACCTTAATTACCGAGCACGCCACAAGGAATATTTCAATAGAAATGTAACATTTCAAATGTAATTATCATATACAGAAACCCAAGTAATGGACATCACGAAATGCCACGTCGAGTC
Organism: Hyles lineata; assembly: GCA_030180105.1. NCBI lineage: Eukaryota > Metazoa > Arthropoda > Insecta > Lepidoptera > Sphingidae > Hyles > Hyles lineata. The sequence goes on from JARJEE010000024.1 coordinate 204,037, forward strand.
GTAGACATTTTAATCACAGCCCTTTTATTTCTGATATAACCGTTACTATATTCGACCGATTATTTAACGTGTCGATTCTGACAGAAAACTGCTATTTATTAGCTGTCATGGATGTCGTATGGAAATTGAATTATAATGCTAGTTTAATGTTTTTGTTTACCATTCAGACACATATCAATAAAATAAAGGAGCTATTTTTAGAACCGTTGCGATTAATAATTGCATTTTCAATATATTAAATGGTTTCCTAATTTACTTTTAAATTACATAACACTTCATTGTCTTAATTTCAATTGTTTTAATTTCGCTAGTCACTTATCACGGAATCTTTTTTCATGATGCTACATTATTGTTTTTAAATCTAAAGGGGGCAAGAATATTGTAAAGATAAGTAATTATCTTTGACTATAAAGCCTGAAGAATAGTAGATACGTGCCCTAGATAGTATAAAAGAATAAGGAAAGAGAATAGTAACGTTTATCATTCATCTATTCAACTGACCAGACGAAACGTACCATACATGTACCGGTTTTCTCAGACAGTAGCACATCGATTAATATCGTCCAAACAATAAAAACAAATTAAACTGTCACCGGTAGCTGTCACAATTCTTTCTTTAAGCTATCCATATTAAATTTGGAACGAAACCTGTTTGTTGTTTGTTGTCACTCTGATAATTTTAAATACATTCCCTACATAAACCCAAGCCTGTATCCCAAGGGATAACCACAGGTATGGATCGCTAGTACCCACCGCACTTCGCCTAGGTTATTCATGTTTAAATATAATAGGATAGACACAAATTTATAATTTTTTATAGCCTATAATGTGTCCGACTGCTGGGCAAAGGCCTTCTCTTTGTTACTCAATTTTATAATACTGGGCACAAATTCCCGTCCCGGGCGTACTAAAATTTACCAATCGAAAAGCTACCACTAATTAGAATGCCTGTTCTAGGATGAACCGAAGACCTCTGCAACCCACTGTACATTCACATACAAGCCTCGAGGCCAACAAGAGGAACGTACGAGAGAAACTAAGTAATAACTAAATTACATTCAAAACAGCAATTATTTTAATACTATGTTAGATAAGTAGTTGAGAAGCAATCAACACAATCTAAACTAGCACCCCAGGGATCATTTCCACATCCTAACAGATCACAATCTTTATTACTAATGAGTGTTATTTAGGGACCCACATTAATTTCAATCGTTATTAAAATCTATTAACTTGTTAAACTGCGTAAAGCACTTATCAAGTAGCGTTTAGTAAATTATTTGTAGCTGTGGGATTTCTTGTTTGTAATATTAGTTTATTTTATCAAGAATATGTTAAAGAAGAAATATATTTTCATAATTATTACATATTTATACATTTTGCAACATTGGCGAAATATTTTTAAGAGTCAATTACGCTTACAGATCTGTTAATAATCAAAATATTTTTAATTTATTTAAATTTATATCGTTATTTCGCATTTTGTTCACTACAATATTGATGCAATACATTATTTTTTACTGCGCATTATTTTATTTTAATGTCAGAAACTTTAAGATTAATTTTGAAAGGTGGGTTGTTATGTCGATTAATGAAATTATAAAAAAACAAGTTTTGAGACTTTCAGTTCATTATTATATTCATTATTGTACAAGTATTATCAGGAATTAAAATCGTACCTGTACCCACAAAATTTAACCTCAGAGATCCGTTTTAGAGATAAGACCACCTACCATCGCACCCTGTGATCGCACCAATATTAGCACGAAAGTGATTTCTTCTTGTTTAATTGTATCCTCATTGCAAGTTACCATAAGTACCAAATAGTCAATCTACGAAATCCGGAAAAAATTCTCTATGGAAACGTAAAGACGGTGGTCCTCAAACAAAACAATATAAGTTAAATTGAGACAATGTTTCTAAGTTTTAACGTACGTGACCGAGCACTCCCACGCCCCTTTGATAAAGACATTAACTCTCAAATTTATGTTAGACTCGCCGTGTTCGAGTCCAAAACTGGACGAATTATTGGACTGTTTTAAAATAGGGTCTTTCTGTGAACATTTCCTTTACATTGTATTTTATAATATAACTGTGTAAAGAGTTGTTTGTGTTACTCACGCTACTTTGCTGTATTTTGCGATATCTAAACTAATATTATAAAGAGGAAAGATTTGTTTGTTTGTATTGAATAGGCTCTGAAACGATTGAACCGATATGAAAAATTATTTCACCATTAGAATTCTGTATTATCCCTGAAAAACATAGGAGACAGAATATTTTCAAAACAGTGTATCTGCACCTGGGCGAAACCTAGCCGGGCCGCTAGTTTTTAATATAATATTTGAAGTGTTAGCCTTACTATAGCCTTTTTGATGTACAGTATGAAGGGAATAAAGCAACCTTTGTTCCTTCTTCCACTATCTTTTAACTTGACTTGACACTGTTTACTTTCGATCGGTTAATTCTATTACTGATGATTCTATAATAGGTGGTAGAATATTTTTTTCGCCTTAATATCTTTTGCCGGTACATAATAAAAAACGGTTTATAGTGACCCATGGAAACATATCTTGATTCGGTTTCAGTATGTAATGTCAAACTATCGCCCAAATACTGGAACGCAACTTAAATATAAATTGCGCTTAACTACGTTAATCCCGCTTAAATGTATCGGCTAAGTGGGCCGTGCGCTGTTAAGAGCGTCTTATTATTTGAATGGCGTTCCAGTATTCGGGCGTTTGTCTATCAAGCAAAAATATTTATAAACTGTAATCAGATAGTCATTCGTATACAAATAAACCCAGACATAGCTCTAGCAAGACCGATAAAACAACAAGCAATTTCGTAAATCAATAAAAAAATATTACTACTACGTTATTTTTAAAAACACTTACAGCATGCATTTGGACGTCGCGTCGCGTCGTTTAGCAAACTAATGAAGACAATCATTACAAGACTATTAAAGTCAAGGCGACGTGTATGGTAATTGTCCAGTGACATCATATTTACTGAAACATTGCTTTGTATTAACACACTGGATTGGAGACACGGAATTGGGTAGTCGCGAGGGTCAATAGCGTTTTATTATGAACAAAAAAGTAACTATGTACATTGACACTATAAAAATACTTTATTTTTTCAATAGAACCCTTATAGGATTTCTTCACTGGTTCTTCCACAAATCAAAATAACCTATGAAATACTTTCCATCGATTTACGTTTATTTTCGTGAAGTACTATGGCTTACAGCTACAGGAATAAATAAAAACAATCTGAAAATTTTTAGCTGTCATAATTTGTATGTCATAATCATGGTCATAATATATGGTACAGAACTCTCGAGACGGAAGTCCAACTCGCACTTGGCAGGTTTTTTATGCCTTAGCTAGACTAAGCACATTTAAGAGCTGTGAATTGTGATGGATGATCTACATTCAAAGTTCCGGTATGATGAGCTAATCCATTTTATGGAATTTGAAAAAAATATAACAGCTGACGTCATGCAGTTAACCAACCGTATAAAATCAAGCCGTTTTTAGCAACATGTACAATAAGCCACGATTTACTAATACGAAAGTGCGTGGTGACCTGTTGGTAACGGACCAGACGCGGCTACCAACATTTTCCCGGTGGTAACTGGTTCAACTCCCAGGACACACATCAGACTTTTCAGTCATGTGTTTATTGATAAGTCAATCACCACGCATTATAACAGTGAAGGAAAACATCGTGAGGAAACCTGCATACCATAGCGATTTGTAAAATGTTTAAATAATAATAATTTTTATACATAGGCATATTTTAAAAATGGACTGGTATTATTATATGTTAATCGTAGACTAACTTAATAGGACTACCACATTAATTAGAGACTATATACAGTCCAGACATCTTAACGACCGAGCAAGGACGTAGATTATGAATTTTATTCCAGTACGGAAACTGGTTCTGCAACTCTCAAATATTCAAGTATTTTGGAGACAAATCCTTATAATATTCAAATTTGAATAGATAAACACCAAACACGTATAAGTCCACCAAATTGATCTCATGAGAAGATAATAAAAGATTTTACTGGATGCTTAGTCATTACCATCGCATGGTCCTCAATGCTTATATCATGGTTGCATTTTATCCTCCCTGTAGAGGCAGGCAAAAGTACGAATGAATTTCAACTGTATGTAAACTCCGCCAACCCGCACTAGGCCGGCGTGGTGGACTATATGGCCTAACCCCTCTCAATCGTATTCTCGGTTGTAGAGAAGACTAGTGCAGCAGTGGGGCGAATATAGGCTGATTCAGATATATAAATAGATTGTAAATAATACCGATGTGTCAATTTACCTGGAGACTGTCCTTGCAAGTATCCATCATTGCAACATTGCAAATTAAGAATAAAGATTACTCACATTGCGTTGTATTGGCGTCTGAACTTGATAGGTATATCCACGGTATATCCGTGAATACGTGAGACATTAATTAGCCACGACATCGCAAGACGATATTAGCCTTCTGTGGATATCCCTATGATCTATATTGGGATTAATCACCCATTTACTTTAAGTACTACATGCAATTACGTATACAGATGTTGTACTTTTTATACAAATTGTTAATATTTATGGTTGCATAGTAAAAAATAGCAATTGTTTATCGTTGAATGAAACCGTACGCTAAATGTAATTTGAAAAACCCGTAGTGATACATACATATAAATCGGATTTTCTAAGTAGTCATGCACATCCGTTTTGAAGCAAGTATAATATAGTCAACAACTGAGAGATAATAATCTATACAACAACTGCAGCACACAATTTCTAAAAACAAACTCATAATGCCGTGCGATTTATTGAATAACTTTGCAACCAGCCGTCTGCTTCTGTTTTACTGAGAGGGAATCTATTAAGCTCCCTTTCTGGTACTCTGGTGTCAGTTGAAAGGAGAAGCTGGTGCAACTATATCAGCCCCCTTACTTCTTAGTTTGGGCGCCTGTCTAATATGTTATGGCTGCCCAAGGCAGATACACCGATCTTGGAGTCGCTTTCGAAGTGGGCGCACTAACCAAAATGCCCAACAAACGTAAATCCTAATAAGTATTCAAACTAACGCAATCGTGTTTTTCTAATTGAAAAACCCACACAAGTGATAGCCAGAGTTAGCCGAAACTAATAACATAAATAGTATTAAGAGATTAATGTAGTTAACCATAGATTAACTGATTGGTGCTGGCCATATTTCACGACCCACACTTGGTACATAATGAATTACTAATGTAATACAAAATAGCTGAAATATTTTTGAGGCCGACGCTATCAATCGCCATAAATCTACCGTTATCAGAGAGTTAAACTACAGTTTAATTCCTAATCTTGTAACGCGTTGAAACAACCTGTTATTTTTGTTCATAAATTATTATAATATTAATGCTAGGCGCCGTTTGCTTCTGAGTAAATAAATTCATCGTATTGCGTACGGTAATCTTGATGTTAAATAAATAGGACTCGTTTTGAAATATTATGACAGTCCTTAATAGAGCTCTAGTATAATATTCAAAATAGAAAAAATATGTACATATATTTTTAACACTTATAATACGATTGGACACAACCCAAATGAATATTAGGTACTTATTTTTTTTTTCTATTAACCTCACTGAATCCTTATTATTGTCATTTTATTTAAATCCAATACTGTGCAATTTACACCAATAATGCCACATGCACAAATCCCAAATATCATTGTTCTATCGTTTAAATCACAACTTCCCCTATATTCGATACGAAGCTATCAATTACGAACTTTTCTCCATTAGTACATTATGAATCACTGATCACGTACTAAAGATAAATTAAACGATAAACGTACCCTTATGATTTATTGCTTTTGACGAGAAAAAACTTGATTTAGATACACTCGAGTAAGTTAACTAAGTAATCTATATTTGATATGCGTATTAATGTAATAAATTGATTTAAATAAATTATTTTACCTGGGGTTTTCTCGGCGGGTACCAGGGTTCCCCAGTGGAGGACTGGTTATTCAGTATTCTAAATCTATGTGTTTGAAATACGTCAGTACCTTTGGTTTCAACACAATATAAAATATCTATAGCCTTGAATTCTAACAATGGTCTGGTGACTAGTCTTATAAAATCCATTTGCCCTTTAACATAGGTCATCGCCCGAAGTGATGACTAAAACCTAAATGACATGAATCGGGGGAGGGCCCCAGCGCGGATACCTACAATTACTGCTGTAGATTGTGAATATAAAACCTAATGTATTTACCTAACTAGTAATTTTACACTACATCCCGTTTACATTGAGATTGGCGTAGTCATATTGCCGAGGCAGACCAAGAAATAGCGAAGGCGCATAATAAGGGGTATGTATAATTTGTACTGCTACAAAAAATAAATTGTAAATAAATGTCAATGGCGAAAACCCTGTAGGGGTTGACGTCAGACGCCCCGTTGGGAAATAATAAACCAAAACCTTACACAACATTCATAAATATATTTTCACCGCCTTTACGCAAACGTTGGCTAACTCCGGTAGAACTGCGTAATTAAAACAAGAAACACAAGACAGACAATAAAATAAAAATGTAATAAAATGTATGTATAAAAATTCATAACTATCATATGAATTCGTATCTCCTAATTATTTTTTCTATCGGCTCATATCTTCGAACAAATCACGAATGCAGCGATGAAAATGCAAAAACGCCTTTCATTAATATGGGTTCTATCATGATAGCTTATCAATTCGTTATCTGATATGGATACATTTTGATTTATAATTTAAAATACTGATTTTAAAATGTTATATTTGGATACTTAAGTTCGATTTATTTGGTAGAATCGGCGTCCAAGCATTTCGAACTATGAAGTTTAGTGGCTGATTTCTTAAGTTGGATTTGATTTGAAAACGTGATTTGTACGAAAAGGACGTTTTGTCATTTTTATTTCATATCATTTCCATTCCGTTAAAATCATGTAGCGCAGATTATTATCTGTATGTGCTAACTGCCTCGGTGTCGTAGTTGTACTAGGGTACGGCTACAAAGCTTAGGTCTCGAGTCGAATCTGGGGTCAGTCAAAGTGATATTGGATTTGAATAATCATTATCAGGAATTTGTGCCTGATATGGCGATAGGCTCGCGCTCTATGACATCATGGGATGGAACATACAAGGCGAAATGTGGGTGTCCTGACACCTCTGCTTACCTCTTCTGAGAAAAAGGAGTGAGTTTACGTATGTATTATCTGTATATAGTAAGGACAGTCCCTTTATCATCCAGGATACTAACATTTGTGCAAAATATTCATACATTCATATATCGGAGCTTTTTATTTATCAATAGTAAGAATTTGAACAACTCAGACACAACATTTTCCCTGCATGATTCACGTTAACGTAAGTCATTACATACTTGTTACTCCCAAACAAAATTCCGAATCACCACACTGAGTCATCAATTAAATATTAACTTAATCGCAGGTGCAGTGTGACAGAAGTCACTCCAAATCGATTTTCCCTAAAATATTCGACTCATCGCCCTTAACGTTGGGGACCAGGCAGAGATAATTATTTTTGTTGACGACTGACAATATTTCAAAGGCAGATGTTTTGATTCACTAAGGAATTACCTCTCCCTCTCACAATCGCGTCGCAAAATGGGATATTATTACTTCCAGCTTACGGTTTTGTTACGGCCTCCAACATTTCATAAAGATTTTTATTAGAACAATAAACTCGAAATGATCGACTTATAAATATTCTTAAATGATCGTAAAGTTTCAACATTTTGGTCAATTTCTTTATTAGAATTGAGTCCAGATTGTGAAGGTATTACTATCAAAACCACATTAAAGTTATTGCCTCTGTTTTATGGGTTTAATTTGGTACATAAAATGGTATTTCAATTTTATCATTCCCATAACTGAGATTAATTTGTAAAGTTGCGTTGTCAATTATGGATTATAAATGTTCTTGTTTTTATACACAAACAATTCAGTTTTACAAAGTCCGTTCATTTATAGGTCATGAAAATGAATCCCCAACATACATCATATTCAAAGATATGAATTAGTCGGCGCTTTGGTAATCGCGCTGATTCGTGAGATTCTGATTACGAGTGCAGATAAACCTTGATAGCGTTGTGTGAATGTGCGATTGGGAACACGGTATTTGGTTTGCATTGAGTAATTTCCCAACTGACGTCAGATAGTCACAATCTGCATTTTTGTAATATATTTTATAAACAATGCCACACAGACTGTCCATGCTCATACTATGTATGTAAAGTCACGATATTCATTTTTTTTTCTTTAGTTTAAAAGGAAAATTAGGAACACATCAGTATATCGCATATTTTATTAAATAGTGTACCTTTCGTAATTATCAGTGGATAATTTAATTATACTAAATGAACAGCAAACAACTACAACCCTAGGAAACGGCACGGACCGCACATTACAACAGCCCTTTGAAATGTATCCGTAAGTGTGCTGTGGGGAACATTAAATTACACTTGATCCCTTTATTACTTAATTAATTAAACCTGACTTTGTGGTGATGCGGAATAAATTGTGTTAAATTGGGAAGTTTTTTTTTAGAAATATGAATTTAAATTACATTATTTGGCATCCTCCGTGGCGCAATTAGCTAGACGCCGGCTATGTAATAAGAGGCCGCGGTTTCGATCCCCGCACCGAGACAAATATTTGTATAATCCACAGATATTTATTTTGGGTCTGGGTGTTTGTAAGACCGAAAATTCTCAAGTATTTGATGCCCACGATACAAGACTCGATCTTAGTGTGAAGTCAGGATTATGTATGTGGCTGTTGGGTGTATTTATTTATTTTTATTTATATTTATAAAATTATTAAACTAACATCGTCATCATATCATAATTAAATAGCCGATTAAGTATTAACATACATTATTTAAATATTGTTAATATATGTCAATGTTATTCGCATTTCTTTTTTCTATCCATCTACCAAATTAAACAACAGTTTACCAGTTCCCCTTTCTTTTCTTAACTAAAAAACAGTCTGTGTACCTACTGAGTTTACAACTAAAGAGCTAAGAACTAAACTAACGCTAAACTAGCCACAAACTTAACTTCACCATACATCAAACAGTACTAAGCCGGTAGGACAGATTTTGATCCCAAATACGCTTACGGGATGAAATCTGCACGGTTGAACACCCACTAATTATGACCACGGTAAATGTGTTACCTAGTACAGAGTCCGTAAATTGCTGTAATGTTATTGTTATATTTTATTATAGTGGAAGTGTTAAAATCAACTGTAATAGAAAATATGAAAAAAAAAAATGTTAATTTAATTTTTAAGTAATTTGTATTAGGTACCCTATTATTTTTTAAAGCAATGGCCAGAATACAATATTATTATATTTTTTCAGAAATCTAAGTACTTACTTATGGGTGTAATTTAACATTATTTTATTATGATAAATAGGTATTAAAAATACTCTACGTTTCTATAATAAAATGATATACTCCTATAAAAATCAATTGTAAATCCAATAATACTCGTATTTCCTAGCATCCCAAATTCCGAAGCGATCAAACATCACACAATCCACCCAACAAATCAAAATCCGAACTAAAAGTAGCGGATAAGTCATCACTCATCAATAACCGGCATGATACGCGACTAGTCAATCAGACTCCATTAGCGCCGTGCAGTGGACAGTATTGGCAAGGAAATTATTGATTTGTGCCTAATTTCCGGTTGATTGGCGTCGACGGCTGCGGCCGGGGGGTGTGACGCGGTCAGGGCTGGGATGGGCGGAGAGTCCCTACGCGGATGTGTCTTTTAATACTGGATATTCGTATGTTTTTAATTGGAATGATAGTGATTTTGTATCTGACAATATACTCGTACATCCATACTCGTATAGGTGAAACAGAATTTGGCCTTCAATTTCAATATACATTCAAAACCAACGGCATTCAAAAAACCTTTTGCTAATTAACGTATTTATTATACTCGTATATCTGATATTGAATGCGTGATGGCCTGTTGGTATTGAACCGGAGGCAGCTCCCTAAACGGTGGTTAGGAGTTTCAGGCTAAGGGACTCTAACTTTTCATGAGTCATGCGTATAGATAGTCAATTAGCAAGCACTTTTACGGTGAAGGAAAATATCATGATAAAACTTTGCCTTGCTTGCATGCTATGGGATATGGGGCAACCCGCACTAAGCCTGCATAGTGGAGTCGAACTTTCGACTTTAGTTCCGTGCATCTAGTGCTCGACTATAAATTTATATAGAAACTAATTCATTAATTTCGTAACGGGGTAAGGGCACCACGCAGGCGGTTACGCGGACGTAAACCGGGGCACTTCTCAACCTGGGATGTCCGGCGCCGCCCCTAAATCGTGTGACGGTCACCAAAGAGTTTTTAGTCAGTATATTGGGGTAGGTTTTGTTAGGGATCTAGCTCGGCCACAATCCGCAGTGTGCCGAGCTGAAAGACCAAAGACACTGACATACTGTTTCAGCTACCGCCGGGGTAAAGAAAGGAGTGCTTCATAACTTTTCTTATTGAACAAAAAAAGTCTTAAGGTTACCGAGTGATGCTCGGTGTCAATTCTTGTTGTGCCACAAATTATCCTGGTTAACAATAGTCGCAGTCATGGTTGAGTGAGCGAGTTAAACTTAACGCGGTCCTTTTTATGGTAAACTGGCATGATATGTCGGAGCCATTACAAACAACGTGTTGGATGCGTTTACTATACTGGATATTATTTCAACGTATACCAAACCTACTTAGTTAGGGTAACCCAATCGTGAAGGTTCGTTGCGGAAATAAAAATAATAAATAGATAGTTATTTAATACAAATGTTTCGTACCATACAAACGAATAGGTACAAATGTTTTATACTGTGAAATTTGTTACTTGTCATTGAAACATAAAGGTAAAATTATAGAAAGTTATTTGTATAGTTATTTTGTAATGACGATATATATTTTTAATATACTCGTAGATAAAAAGATCAAAAAAATACAAACTCAACATTTTGAAAAATTCAAAACGGGTTAAGAAGTTTATGTATAATGAACATATAGCTGAGATTGATCTTAAAACAATGATATTGTTTTTAATAATACTACGGTCTGAACGCTCTTAAATTTATAATTTATGCAAATTCCAGACTAAAAAATGCAATAAATGAAACAAGTTTCCAATGTCTTAAACTTGATATATTACATAAAACGAATACCATTTTTGTACCTGGTATCTTTTTATTTTTATTTTACTATGTATGTGACATTGGACACTACTCGTAATTAGGCTAAGCAGGAAATATAAAATCAAAAGAACTAAAAACAAGATTAAATTAGTTTTATTAAAGAAAGAATTAAATAAATAACACCTAACAGTCACATACATAGTACTGAGCCTACACTAAGATAGAGTCTTGTGTCGCGGGTATCAGGAACTACGAGAGATTTTTTTCAGTCTCAGTAACACCCAGACCCGAAAGAAATATTTGTGGGCTGCACATACATTTCTCTCGGTGCGGGGATCGAACCCGCGACCTCTCGTTTCACAGGCGCCGTCTAACCGCCTGCACCACGGAGGCTGTCAATTCTTATCGCAAAAACTATATTTTCCTTGAATTGATAAAGTTTAATAGTTTTTTGAAACACGATATCAAAAAAACAATCACATGCACAGTCTAGACCCCACACTAAGATCGAATCTTGTCCCGTAGGTGAAAAAACTACGAGAAACTGTTCGGTCTCACAAACACCTTGTCCGGAAACAAATACCTGTAGATCAACAAATATTTGCCTCGGTGCGGAATCGAACCAGCGGCCTCACGTTCAACAGCCGACTACTCAGCAAATGCGCCACGGAGACTGTCTTATATAGCTGATAATGCGTTTTTTATTTGAAGAAAAAACGCAGTCTGATATAAAAATATTGTGAATGTAAAATAAGTATTTTAATATTGTTTACGAGAAACTTATTCAATTAAAAGATTTTTAAACATACCAACAAACTACTCTGCTGAGTTCTAATATATATTTAGACAATTTGAGCAAAGTTCATATACTAAATTTCGATGACAATTGTCATGTTTTATTTATTTCGATTGTCATGTTTCAATAAATTCTTGCAACTTTACCCAAAACACTATAGGTATCTTGTTAACAGGAAAAAACATTGAATATCTCAGAATTGTAGACCGAAACTATATATTTTGTAAATAAACACTTGTTATTTGTTATTGTTAATTAATACATTTATACCACATTTATAACAATTATTGATAATACGGAGAAATCCTTCGTCACGCCACATCAGCAGTCAATACTTCAAATTATAGACTTGATCTGTATCAGCCCATAAACGTCTCACTGCAGGGCACAGGCCTCCTCTACAATCGAGAGTACGATTAAGAGTGGTTAAGCCATATAGTTCACCACGCTGGCCTAGTACGGGTTGGCAGACTTTCGCTATACTATAGCGATACTATAGCGGCTATAGTATGCAAGTTTCCTCACAATGTTTTCCTTCACCGCTATAGACTAGTTACCTATCTACATTCTATTAATTTATTTGATGATTCATCTGGACAGTGAAACTCAAGTGTAATATTTTTATTATTTTCCATTCAAACTGCCGGGACTTTACGCAAATCTGGACGACAAGTTCGTTAGCAAAAAATTTCATCTATAATATACTACAACTATGTATAATAAGAAATAAAATAAATAATTGAATTTAACTAAATATAACAAATCTCAAATATAGAACATTTATATTTAGTTAATATATTTAGTCTCTTTGTAGAGAAAATAATCAAAACGCATATTTTTTCTAGTTGCAGGGCAACCCTTAGTGTTCGCGGCGCACCCTAGTTAGTTTCGCAAAAGGTTAACTATCGGCCGAAAGGTCGGACAGCAAGAATCGGTCATATCATTGTGAAACTAATTTTAAACCTGTTTTCTTCAAGAATAGTTTGTTTTGGAATACGTGCGTTCATACCTACTGCTTTGCAATTAGTATGTGTATTCGTTTTGGTCCCTATATAACTTTTTTTATATCTTTAACATAACTGTTTAATTATTATCTTTGAAAGTTTATATCTAAACGTAAAGAATAAATAACGCAGATCATTTTATTTATTTTTCAAACCAAATAATTTAGTTTTTTCGAATTCTGCTTTGTTGTGATTTCTTCATTACCTACCCATGTTTTAAAAACAAAATCGGTAGTTTTTTCTTGCACACTATTTTTATTATTATTCTAGAACTTTTTTATCTATCATCAATGCCTTTTTATCCCTACAAACCACAACCATTCTTATACGATGGTTGTAGAGTGTAAAGATTAAACGTACGAAGTGCAAACTTGCTCTAAAATTCCCGACCTGGTGTTAATTTAATAATATCATACAAATAATTTATTTGCTGTTAAATAACAAGCGTGCAATGGGTCTTACATAAGTACCGTTTGTAACATTTAATTACGTGCTCATGGCGGCTGAATGGAATTATCAAAATCTATACAAAGAACTAGAGCGCTTAATACACATCAAGGAGTCTTAGCAACTCGACACAGAGAAAATTACATCTCGCCAGCCACGACGAACAAACTCGTAATAAATCGTCGGAGCTGAAGAAAAACACCGGCTCCTACATTTATGGAGTGATAGATAGTACGTAAAAACTTGAACTTCCTTATTACAAAGTGTTTGTACTAAGTCGCTTCTTTAACGTTTACCCTAAATTCCAAACATCGTTGCTATGGCGAAGAATTCGAAAGCCAATTTTATCTCTACATTATCGCCGCCGTATTCACCTTATTCGTAGACTATAGGAATTCGATAAATACCTTTACGTTATCGATAATTTACTTCCTTGCTATGAGATAACGGCCTGACAGATTTGCATACAACTTTGATATTATAGTACGTAACAAGGTTTTTTCGTGGGCAAAACTTTATGTAATAAAAACAAATTGTGCTATCTGTACGCAACTTCCTGATAACGTTAATTTTGGACGATTTATATCGAAAATTTTGGATACGTAGGTAGGTAGATAAACATAAACATTGAATCGCACGCAGATATCCGCTGATAAGACGCCGCGAGAGCCGATCTCGCCTTCAATTCGCTCCGCGCTCGCCGCGGCGATACAATCTACATGCACCGGTTGAAAAAATATTTTTAAAAACAATGAAGGGCATTCACTTTTATCAAACGCATCGTCGCCCAGGGGGAGTTCTGAAAGGGAGCGGTGAATAGAAATCCCTACGGCAACGCCGGCAGGCTATCAGTCGAGTGAATGGCTATTAACCACCTCGGGGCGACGATAACGATGAAAGGCGTTACACCCACAATGTTTGCCCTCGCTCATTACCTCGTCGGGTGACTGGCGCAGCGTCATCGGCGGCCCCACGTCCCGCTCCTCGTGCACTCCAGAACTGCCACTCTCACTCACTGCACTCACAGTACCACCCTCTGCGTCCCCTTCGATATCGGCCCACGGCACGTCGTACTCGTACACCGCCACGTTCATCAGCTCGGAGCCGGCGTGGAACTTCCACGGCAGCTCGGAGCCGCTCTGCCGAGGCCGCCGCCGCTTATGCCTCACTTTGTGCCGGGTGAAGCGGCCGAACCCACCGCCGTGACTCTCCTCCAGCATCGCGTTGTACAGCGAGTCCAAGTTCACTTGCAACTTGTGCCTTTTGGTGGCGGGGGGCGCGACCGTGGTGATGGGTTCCCGGGACAGGCCCTCGGCGTCCCACAACTGTATCCTGAGTATGTTATCGTGCGAGGGCAGGTGGGCGCGCGCGGTCGCGAGCGCGAGTGTCGCGAGCAGCAGGCGGAGCGCGCGCGTGGACGCGACCATGTCTGTCGGAGGGCGCGAGCCTACTGAAGCGAGCGCGCCTCGTCGAGGTTTTCCCGCGCTTTCCCGATAACGCTACGGAGCGGATACTACGAGCGCGGCATTCGACATCGACGCCGCGCCTTCGTTTCCTCCGTAGTTTATCATGAAACGATTTGCTTGATAATGCGTGACATCGATACGCGATGCGATATCGGTGCGCGTAACGTGGGGTATTGAAATAAAACAAAATATTTCCAACTAAATAAATTCTATTCCCACATTGTAACACAAGCGTTGTGACAACTATAAATTAATTACTTTGTACTACAAAATTAAATTGGTTTCGAAATGCAACCGAATCACGACACGTTTACAGCGAAGTGTTGTTCAAACAAGTTTGTTTTGCGTAAATTGATTCGGGCTTTATAATTTTACCTTTCTCTACATTTCACAAGAGTAGTTAACTGGTATACAGATATAGACACATTGATATGGATATTGTAAATATACATTTTACATTTATGTTTAACCATTAACAATTACAATAAAACGTGTTCGTTACAATGATTTACTCGAAGCACATCATTAACTAGATGCGAAATCGATATGTTAACATACAAGTACACATTGAGGAAACAATACTTATAATTACAATTATTATACTTTTAATGGCAAGCGATAAAGAGGTAACATCTTTAAACATTACCGTATGCAATTAAATAAAATTAATAATGGTCGAATGTAATTCCGAGAGTAACAATGCAAAGACACAAGAAATTAATCCTACTAATATTATAAAGGTGAAAGTTTGTATGTATGTTTGTTACTCTTTCATGAAAAAACGGCTCAACAGATTTTGATGAAATTTGGTATAGTGATAGCTGACACCCTGGATTAACACATAGGCTACTTTTTATCCCGAAAAATGTAGTGTTCCCGTGGGATGAGTCAGGAAATAGAAGACGGGACGAACCTGAAGTCCACGCGAACGAAGTCGCGGGCAAAAGCTAGTCACATCATAAATCATCGATAAAATACGAAAGTATTGAACTAAACTTTAACATGCTGTAAACACATTATTTAACACGAATCCGAGATGTTTCGTATTTGGACGCTAATCTTGCGTTGTAGTGTCGACAATCTAATTGTCACTAATTTGGTGGCCATGATTACATTCGTTCGTATTATTCTCCGTGCGAAATGACGGGTAAATCGGCGATGAAAACACAAATTAAAAAAAACTGTTTATTTCCCGCACATATCCATTGACTTATTCGGTGGCAAAGTTTCCTACGGTAAGATTATAAAGGTCTCGAGTTCGAACCTTAAGTCGACAAGTGATACTGATTTTTCTATTCATTATCAGCCCTGAGTCAGGAACTTGCGCACCTTTGCCTATTCTTTCTGGGAAAAAGACATGAGTATGTATTTGTGTACATTTATAAATAGCCACTTTTTATGAACTTGGCAAAAATTATTTCTGTTCAGTAAAATGATTTAATGCCAGTGTCACACAAGGCTCTTTTATTTTTTGCCTAGTCTATACTGTCTCCATGCAGGACCAAGGCCACTTTACCATTCCCAACCAAACTCTATTCACGACTTTTTTCATCCAGATTTCGACGGAGTGGACCAAATATGTAGTTCCTCATCAATTTCGCGATTATATAATTCGGTTTTATTTCTCTATTTGGAATTATGAACAGCAAAACATCTCGATACCAATGTTATATAATATATGTATTATTATATGCTTTCCTCTATCGGTGGAATCGAAAGTTCCATAAAGATTCATAATCATACGGCTTCTTGTCTAATTATATGACGATTTTAATGTATATAATTATGAAACATTCCGACCACATAAACAAAAGAAAAAATATTAAATTACAATTTATTGCGATTATATGCATTTTGCATTGTCACTCTCGGTCATTTTATTCATACAACTAACTTGTAATGGGTGCTCGATTAAGTACATGAACGTACAAACGTACAATATTTATCGGGGTTTTATATATCGTTATAAAGATTTATACAGTAGACACGTAGACACCAATATATAGGAGACCGGCACTATAGAACCATATTATAATCAGCACGTTTCTACATATTGGAAAGTTAACAATGCTTTTAATAAAATATTCATATTATAAAAATACGACGATTTCAGAAACTCCATGTATTTTAAATAAATTGAAAATACGTTTTACTATAATATCGCACCTTCATAATTAAAGTGACCTAATCAAAAAAAAAAATAGATTTTGTCTTTTAATCTTATATTGGCTCAAATTGACTATCTCCATCGAGCCTTAAAGAAGGACCTATTGACGCGTGAAAGACAGAAATATGTATACTTCTGTCTTCTCAGTCACAAGTCTCAAGTACACAATTTCTTATATTACAAATCTTAATTGAAAGTTTCCCAAAAAATAAAATTTTTTAGTCAAGTCACTTTAATTCTAAAGGTGCGATATATAGAAACCGTAAAATTATTTATTTTTTTAAGTGGTGATCAAGAGTTAAATTACTGCAAAAAATGAATAGGCTTTTTACTATGCGAAAACGTGTTGCATAGTAATACAATTATATTGCTAATACCCGATCTCCATTATTACAAAATCGTACAATAAAATATACATAGATATATGTAAATAGTTCACTAACATCTAAATAGTTACAAATACAAAGAGGACAGAGGTAAAAAGATAAATTTTCTGTTCGAAAACGACATATTTTTCTAACAATCATAAAATACGAATATTTTTTTACATTTATGTATTTCTAAAGTAACAACCTCTCGGTGCTAAATGTTGCGAATAATTACATATTTATAAAAATCGATTAATAGGAATGCAGTTGTGGTTTCATTGGGTAACGTGCCTAATTATTTTTCGCATTGCTAGATTTGTTTTTAATTATTTTTAAATTGGCGCGACAAAGTGACCTTACAGTTTCGAATAGTGAGTTACATGCGTAATGATTTCTTAGATTAACGCGAATGTTACAAATTAAATTAATAATATTTTTTACAGATTTTATCGCGGAATCGAATCGAAACGTTAGTAAGTTAAAATATGTAAGAATTACACCAAATTCGTGAAAAAAACCGTAAAAAAATAGTTTACAAATTATATGCGGTCAAAAATATATCAATTGGTAGTTGGCGATAGTAATTATTGGGCTTTAGTATGAACACGAACTCTGACCACCGTCGTGTTGTAGGCCTTTGAGGCAAGTATAGGCTCTTTCTTTCCAGTCTGTAGGTACCGGTCTGGAAATATTGCTATGAACTGACTATAATTTTTGCAAATTCCATCCCCCTTATTCATAAGAAACCGCTACTCAACCACATAAACATAGATAAGTTAAATCATGTTAAGAGGCGATAAAACGTTAATTAAGTTTTGCTATTTATAATAGTTTTAACTACATATTTAATATTGCCAATTCACACAATAAAAGGGATTTCATTCACTTGACAATAGTATCAAACGTCCAGCTACAGACATCCGCCATTTTTATGATTAATTATTTTTTTTACAAAAGGGCCTCGGCCATTTTAAAATGAATAAGCCGTTAAATAGCTGATTAGTGATTTTTGACATCTATCTACATAACGTTTTTGAGTCAGCACATATTAACGGTGTTTGAAAACTGCGTTAAGTCCTTATGAATAAGTGTTAGAATTTAGCCTGCAAGTATGACTAAAGAGAAGACAGACATTATTGTACTTCGGCGAGAACCATATCTCACCAGTCAATATTCCTGATATCACAGAACTTCGCTAAGGAACACTATGGTTACTTTGTCGTGCCACCTGGGTCTTATTGAATTTCTTGTAATGGTGTTCCAAAACACCTCATGACCATCTTGTAATAATAAAGTGATCACAATGTATACAAGTTAGAAATAATAAATTCTTTTTACACAAATAAACCAGCACTACATCAAGTATTTACAAGCATTAAACATGATAAAAATACACGATTGTTACTTTAAAAATGAACCAGAACATCAAAATAAGGACGGCCATTATTTGGCTTACGAAAGGCTATATTTAAACATCTACCATTATTGTCGTTTTATAACACACGTGAGCTAATTTTGAGCCGATGTGATTTTGATCCAACTATCTTCGTTCGGGCGATAAGCCAATGTCGCGACATTTTCCTTAAAAAAAACTTGTTGAACAAATATTATCGATTCTAAGAATATTTAATCCAACGCATACTGAAGTGATATTTGTTGGCATCACACGTAAATCTTGGTGAATGCTAATATACAATATATTTTTCTCAATCAAAGACATCAATTTACGATTTAAAGCCGATTGTAGTACTTTAATATTTCTGTTTTAGGATAAGTCTTTTATACTGCCGTCAGAAAGGTTCAAAGCACCAGTAATAAAAATAAATATAATAAGTCTGTTTACGCCAACCCGCACTAGGCCAGCGTGGTGGACTATATGGCCTAACCACTCTCAATCGTACTGTCGATTGTAGAGTAGGCCCGTGCCCTGCAGTGGGACATAATATATGGGCTGATACAAAGTCTGTATACGTTCCTTTGCCGATCATTGGTATCCTCTATAATTGTGAGTGGCTTCGGACATAACGAGCTGCTTGATCAGAATTGATAGACTTTCTAGTTATAAACGCAATATTCATTATAAACAATGATTAGGCTTCAAAATTACACCCTTACTAATTTAGTACTTCTTGTCTAACCACAACAAAATAAAACAAAATAAGCTTAATAACAAATAACATACATGGTATATGAAGACTGCTAACGGAAACGAAGCCGGGTGGTAGTTTAAGCGACTTAAGACACATGCAACAGAAAATGTTGCAAAAAAGCGACGAGTGTTTTTGTTATTTTTTCCTATGGTAATATTGGGATGGTAAATACTTTTCTTTCCTAAAAAAATAGGGTGTACCCGTTTATTTATAAAGACACTAAGGTATAAAAGAGGTATAATTTTTATTTTAGCAAAAACTATGGATTTACCACCCAAATGTGATGATATTTAAAAAGTCTTAAAAAAAATGTTGCGATTCTATGCGAAAGTTTTAGTTGCATTGTGTTTGTAGTCACTAAAACAAGCACCCTTCGTTGCTTCATTTTCGGTAGCAGTCTTTATATACCCTTTATTATCTATGAATGTCCGATTTCACAGATGCTTTCACTCTTTCTGACAATATTAAAGATTTTAAAAGGCGTGCAGTTGTAATATCCATCGCTTAATGAAGGGCATGGGAGTGACAAACAGTATACTAAATGTATACCTTTCGAATGCTAATTTTAAAAAAAGAAAAAGTTTGGTTATGATTTGTTACACATGAAATATATTTTAAAAATATTAACACGTTTTTTGTTTTTTAATATTGTACAACATAACTGCATAGTACAACAGACATTATCTATTTGTGATTGAATTAACAAAAACTAAAATAGAGTCAAAAAAAAATTCGATGGGTTCATTATCTTGATAATTTTATCAATAACTAAATTCTATACGAAAATATTGACATAGAATTAATCTCATAAAGGCAAGTAATCAAAAAATACGGTAATGTAAATCACAATTTAACATTTTATTATTTACAAAACACCACAATTACAATTACTAAAGTACAAGAAACAGCTATTGTTACATTTTAGTGATTTAATTATTAAATTGGTACATTTGTAATAAATTCAATTTACAGCGCATCTACCTTATGATAGCATGTGGCGAATTTAGGAACTACAAATAAAATTTAAAAAATCTGTTTGACACAATGCTTATCATATGTTTTCATAATTAAAACACGCATTTATACTCGTAATCTATTAATAATAACATATCCATTGTAAAAAAATACAAATAAGAGAAAAAATATTATTCTTATTACTTTGCACATCAGCGCTTTCGGCGACAAAAGACCCTAGACGACCTATAGCCTTATAATAACTTTATTTTTTAATCTCAAATACACAGTCGTATTCCTCGTATTTTTAAGCCAAAATTTAACAATAATTTTCTCCAACAAAAAACTGAAAATAACTTGTGCCAATATTGGAATGGTTATAACAATTACAATAATAGCATACAAATACACTACTCGTACATATCGTAAACATCACCTCATTAAGCCATACACCCGAATATTAAGCCGTTAGAATTGCACTATCAATATACAAATTGTACTAATAAAATCACTCATTTTGCACAGGGTATAAGTTTGAACGAAGGACTTATCTAATCAAGCAGTAATTTATACTTATTTATATTTATAGTATTTAACTAATAATATACGAAAGGCCGAGAAAAAGTGAAGCTAATTTTTACAAAAAAAATCACACAACGTGTGGATAACTTTTACTACCGCCTTACTTAATCTATATTTGTGACGTCCCTGTGTATTACACAGGGACGTCTCTAAGGTATTTTCGAGAATATTCTAGGGAAAATCGTGATATTTATCCAACCATATGTTTTTTGATAGCCAATTTTGCGTTGTATTCATAATTAAAATATTTTAACTGATCATTTCATACAAAGTTTCATAGAAAGGCATATTGCATTAGAATCTAGAATCAAATACTTAATACATTTGCTTGATAAGTCCTTCGTTTAATCTTGCATTCTGCATAGTGATAAATACTAAAGCTTATCAATACATAGATATAAATGCTATCCATCTATCGACGGTAGCATTTGAAAATTATTTTTATTTGTGAATCTGCCAGTACCATAGATAATATTTTATACTATAGATAATACTTTTCTACACAACAGTACAAAGCATGCGTCATTTAGACGTTGATTTTAATGAAAAATAGTTATATACTTTGTGAAAGTTTTGGTTCACACATCGAATTTTTTTACGAATCACATTGATATTGAGTTTCTGAAACTTTGTATAAATTCAGACTACCATAAGGATAGGTTAGGTAAATTTTTCTACATGATAAAAATTCGACATCTGCTTAATCGCAGTACTAAATTGGAACCTGACACAAAATGGGTGTCCGATTCGCAGACTTTATCAAGCAATGATACATATCTAATTCATTATATTGTATAGATATAGAAGCTCGCCAATAACTTTTATTATAGCAAACATTGCACTGGGAATTCATAGCTGAACACTTTTATAACAATATTTGTAGATATTTTCAAATACATTATGATAAATTTTGTTTATCAACTACTTTTAGTTAACAACCAATGTGACCAATTTAAAAAATATTATATGTTAAAGAAAATAATTTTAGAAATGATTTCAACTATAGGTGAAATGGATACAAAATAAATTATTCCTTACTTAAAACTTTGTACGTTAACAAAAAAATATTCAAAATTCTACTACCCACAACCAAAATTTCTAAACTGGTAACACTTACCATAGATTAAAAAAATCTAATGCGGGCTTTGCAGGCAAGTGACTAGTTATATCTTTACATGGCAAATTTAATTTGATAAAGCATACAATCTACAAGATGTATGATCAAATATTAACTTCAAAAACATGTATGTATTCATTTTTCCAAGAAATAATATAGAGACATTTAAAATATGACAATAAGCATCAAATATTATTTTTAAACAATCAAAATTACACTGTAAACAGGAATGGTATTAATACGTAGATTTTATTATACAAAAATAAAAAAGGACCATAGATTAGCACGAGAGTTTACATTACACCCGATAAGGGGAATTTCAAAAAAGTATTGCACCTCAACACAGAATACGCAGTCAAAGGACATTATGAAAATGTACAGTAAATTTCTATACAAACATAACTCATCATGAATACACACACGCTCATAAAACTTAATTATCTCTTAACAGGTACTGTGAAATGTTAAAATAATTAAAAATAATTGTGACACTGCAATAATGTCTATGAATGTTTCAATCACATGCCATGTGGCAAAAGTCATTCGCATAGTATTTGCCAACTATCATTGAACGTGCAGAAAGTATAGCCTGATGGGCATAATAGAAGCTTTGAATTCAATTGTGTGTAGTCCACCTACTGGTTGGTGAAATTCGATGTAAATAATCATTAAAACCAACCGAACGGAGACAGGTATGCTTATTCGCTGCATTTTGTCTAAACTATGTCTTTGTTGTGTCATCCGTCACATGTATCTGTCAAAATGACATTGACATTGACGTTTCTGTTTACACAAACTCGACTAAAATCATCAACCTAGTAGTAGACTAGTACTAATCGATTAGTGACATGAGTCGGTGATAATTTTATAGATTCATTTGTCATGATTTATTTAGCCAGATTTTATTAACACTGTACTGTATACGTCACAGATTTTTATTTACCTATCCAAGCTATACTTTCCGCACAAAACCTATACATCCAACTGAAAATCCCAATGTCCACATACCTAGATACACAGCACAGTCTATGCGTGGTGGTGGCGCGCTGGCGAGCCGGGCAGGTAGCTCCTTAGTCAGTCGATACTCAGGTCGTTGGAGAAGTGGCGCGACAGTTTAGTCACATCTAGTCCGGTGAAGTCAGTGAAGATGTCGCTAGTGGCGGTGGAGGGTTTGGACCGACCTGGAGAGGTCGATGTGGATGCTTGCTCGCACGGGTCTATTGTTACTAGTCGGTCTTCTTTGCTGCTCACTTCGAATGGCTCTGATATGCCTGGTGGAGAATGAAAAAAATCGGGGTTATTATTTATTTATTTATACTTTTTTGCACTGTACAGGAAATAACTAAGAAATCACATAATTATAATAATAGTACACGTGTACATTAGATAATTTCTTACAGGCAACCATTGGATGGATATTTAAGTAAAAGAAAGAAAGGGCAGTCTAGGGCATAAATGAAATAATAAGAATCTATCATGTAGTATAGACTATATGTAAAGTCAGTTCTAAAAATATTGTACTAACAATTTCTTGTATTGTCCTCCCTATCTACTCGTAGATAGTTACGATAATGCTACCAGCTTTTGGGTCCCCGAGCATTTCATTCCTCCAACGAGACTCAACAACAAAGCTATTAATTGACGTCGCTTTTGTATGAGCTAGAGAGACCACAAGGGAGGAGCTGATTCATGAATAGTTTTAGCGACACAAGGCTCCATTTTTTCTTTTATTGAATGGCAAGACGACCATTCGCCTAATGGTAACCGATACGACAGCTGATGGACGGCATCAAAAACAAACTAAAAAATTGCAAAGCGATGCTTGGCATTACACTGTGCTCGCCATTCTGAGACATATGATGTTAAGTAGTTACTCTGTCTACAAAATCCTTCACACCGAAACACAACAATACATTTACACTGCTGTTTGGCGCGAGAAATAGACATTGCAATGGTAGCTACCCAGGCGGCTCCTTACATAAAAGATACCTACCAAGTACCACCAGTAAAAATATCGTGTCTATAAATGGTATTGTTGAAGTAACTAAAGCGGGTGCATTCCATGTATAAAATATCAATTATGATAACGCTGGTAACGCACACTTAAATTTTAGGAACATTGGCTCAATATATTATACTTTAATACCTGTTCCACGTATTTATCAAGTATCCCTGACACTACAATTAAATTCAATATTTATACTAATTACAAAACTTCAAAACTTACCCAGCACACTCCTGACGTCATTATTCGGCTGGCTGAAGTATATGAACCGGTAGAAGCCGGGCGTCCTCACTCCACTGCCGACCGGGAAGCTCAGCGTGATGGTTCTGGGCTGGCCCGTGCCGGCCGGCTTCTCCGGAAGACCCACCTTGGCCAAGTACTCGTACGCTATGTAGTCGTCCAGGTTGTGGAAGTTCGCCTGGGGGTAAGGAGAATTGGTGTGTTGAATATTGTTTTCAAAATGTTGGTCTTTACTGATGGATGGCATCTTATAAGGCCGGCATAATTGCATCGATTGGCATGGGACTGCCATCTGATGCCAATCGATACTCTGCCTGGACGGCATTTGTGCTTACCATCAGGAGCAGGGTGGTCACTATGCCGGGCCAGAATAAAAAAATGGAATAGTATGGTGGAATTAATTTAACGTACGTATAAATAAATAATCCCAAAGATAATTTATACATACATACATAAACTTACGCCTTATTCCCAGAAGGGGTAGGCAAAAAAAAAATATAGATCCAAATTAATTTACAAATCTTGCTGACTTTACAAATAATATATTTTAGTTCTATTCCCATCGCAAAATGTAAATTCTGATTTTCTTCTCAATATCCAATTTCGCCCGGATTCTTCTTTTAAAAGAAGAATTTCAACACTAGTATCTTTCTCGATGACTTCAAGCCGATTATATTGGGCGTATTAAGACATATTAAGACCCAGGGGTACGCTAACTTTAACTACATTATTTTCTTCATCTTTTTAATAACTATCGTATACTTACATCATAGATGCCAATCCAGTCATTAGAATTGACCACGACGTCATGTGAGAGCGTGCACTGGGTTCTGAAGTCCGCGTCGCCGATGTACCAAATCCTTCTGATTGGAGCAAACTCAACTGTCTTCTCGGTGTAGTTGGAGAACGCCTGGTAACATAATTATTTATTATTCGATCAATATTTTTGAAAATGTTTAACCAACGATTAAAAAAACAATTTTACTAATAGTAAAATTGCTTAGCACGGAACTTAATTGCAACCGAACTCATTTCTATTTCTCCCGCCAAACAGCAGTGTAAAGACACTATGGTATTTCGAATTAAAGGATATTGTAATCTAAGTAACTACCGGACATATTATTATTATTTATTATTATTTATTTATTTAATCCTTTATTGCACAAAATAAAAATACAGTAAAGAAACAACACAATAATAATAGTACAAGAGGCGGCCTTATCACACTAGGTAATTTCTTCCAGGCAACCTTTGGATGGATATTGAAAGTAGGAAAAATGAGCGGGCAGTCTAAGGTATATAAAATAGTAATATATATAATATATACATACATATATACAAATACATACCAACAAGATATATTAAAATACACATACATACCATTTACCATATATATAAATATATACCTATCCTAACATTTACCAAAGAGGCGAATGGACAAGATATTCCTCAGCTATGCTCCAGTTGAGAAAGGAAATGGTCTTTAATCATTTTTTTAAAAGACATATTGACATATTGACATATGAACATATTGAGTCTTAACATCTTATATCCCAGGATGGTGAGCGCAGTGGAATGCCAAGCATTGCATTGTAATTCAAGATGTTGTTTAGTTTTCCTACTGTTCATGAGCGGTCGTATTGCTTACCATCAGGCGAACAGCAGGCTCGTCTCGTCGTTCATTGAAATAAAAAAATGAAAACCAAGAGGTCAATTTTGATGGTGTGTTACAATAATTCACACCGGCTCATTGGTATGCTTCATTAGCACCGCTGAATATTAGGTATCAAATCATATCATAGTGACTCGCGCAAGTGTATCGCAATCCAAGATCAGGCAGTATACGAGTATATCTGGCCCATAGAATAGTATTACTACTTATATAAGTCTCAACATCATTTTGCACGAATAACATGCATTTATTTGTAAGTCATTTATGACCTTATTCAGAGACAGTTTTAAAATATATTTATAGCGATCGAATATATATTTTGATTTAAATGTCTAATACATTAACTGCCTCATTCAACGAATGTCTTTCGTTCGGTTTGAGCAAAGAAGACAAAATATTTTATAACTAAACCAGGTTAATAAATTGTCTATGGCCGTAGTAATAAGGCCGTAAAACTATATGAACGAAATACATGCAGAAATTCCTATTATACAATAACATTAATTTCATAATGTTGATACACCTGGTGATAATAATTTACGCAATAGTTTTCATGATGCCGCAACAAGCTAGAAGGCAATATAATTAAATTTAATAAGCGTGCTAACATTACCTCAACTGCTGTTGCATCCTCGGCAATCTCATCGACGAAAACTCGAGCAGAGTGTAATGATACGGAAGCTTTTTTAGCAACATGCTGGGGTTCCACACTATCTTCAAATGATTCGGGCAGTATCATGGCAGAGCGCATTTTGATGGCCGATCTAGCCGCCCTAGGCGACTCGGAGAGAACCGACAGTGTGAACCCGTGTCGCGTCTAATGTGCACGGTGCAAGCAAATTAATATGTTAATTACAGCTGATGATGACGAAATATTAGTCATGATTGTAGTTTGCAACGTGATGTGACTTGAAGTATCTTCAGATGATGATAGAAAACATGGTTCTTTAATTCTAAATGTAAATGCATATACAGAAAATATGCATGCAATAAATAGAACATCAAATAACACTATGCAAGAATTTTTTGCGAAAAAGGAAAACAAATACGCAATTGCTAAATAATTGCTAAATTCAATAACTAAATCTCATTTCATTGAACCATAAATATATGTATTGAAATAACTGTAAAGAACAACAACAATAAAATAGTAGCGGGCAATAAAGATAAACAAAAGTTTATTGTACGAACTATAGATAGCAATAAAGAATTAACCACTATTGGATTAAACGGTATGATTGATAAGGTTTTAAAAAACAGTATTAATTCTACACAATACTACTATTGATTAAAAACATGTAAAAACTAATTCTAATGCAAAATGCAAATATACGATATGTAATAAACTAGAATTTAGAAGATACGTGATCTGGTTACCAAATCCAAAGCAATGGACATCTTGATGAAAAGTTTGTTACAACCAAAGCAATAGGACTAAATCTTGCTGAAATGGTTGTTACAATCAAAGCAACATAACTAAATCTTTGTGAAATTGTTGAATAATTGGTTGTTACAACCAAAGCAATGGAGCTAAATCTTAAGTGAAATCGTTGAACAATTGGTTGTTACAACCAAAGCAATAGAACTAAATCTTGCTGAAATGGTTGTTACAATCAAAGCAACATAGCTAAATCTTTGTGAAATTGTTGAATAATTGGTTGATACAACCAAAGCAATGGAACTAAATCTTGGTAAAATTAATGAACGATTGGTTGTTACAACCAAAGCAATGGAGCTAAATCTTGGTAAAATTAATGAACAATTGGTTGCTACAACCAAAGCAATGAAACACGATCTTGGTGAGACGATTAAATAATTGGTTGATACTGACCTTAATATTAATTTGCGCGACCACAGGCTTGTGATCGCTGACCGTGTAGTGTGGCATGTGGTTGTATGACACTATATCTGCTCGGAGCGTTACGTTTTCGTAATTGTTGGCGACCACTTTGTATAGCACTCGGTCGGTCCATGATGGTTTCCTCCTTGAATGTTAAACATTTGTATTTAGAAAAATATTTATTTTCATGTTTTTTTGGGGAATCGATGTAACATTTATACTAAAGGTTGTGTTGTAAAGATTTCCTATGTAATTTGTGGTTGTCTAATATCAAATCTTGTTTATAATATTTCAGTTATGATTAAACATTTCGTAATTTTATAAATAAATAAATAACATAAATACATAACACCCAACAGTCACATACATAGTCCTGACCCCACACTAAGATCGAGTCTTGTATCGCGGGTATCAGGAACTGCCACGGAGGCTGTCAAATAGTGAATCGAACACTGATTTGGGCAATGAAGGAGCAAAAGCTCTATAAGGATATATTAAATGATAAAGCACTTAATACTAGTTTCTTATGATGACATCGATGTTACTCATAAACTTAGTTCTACTCAATTTATCAGTAACAGTGAAGTCTAAAACTTCATAAAGTTTAATTATTTCTGAGCCGTCTAATGTGTAAAATAAAGTTATTATTTCAAGGCATTTAGATAATAGTCTGGTATAGTAATTAAAACTTTTTATACTACCGTGGATCGTCGGTTTAAGACTCAATTACACTTACAACTTCAAGATAATAAATAAAATATTCTTATAAATTACTTTATAGTGCACTCATATAACGTACCTACGTGCTGTCAATAATTGCTAAGGTGACTTAGGTTTAAACGTTTTTTATCACTTATGCACAAATGTAATTATTTTGCGAAGATAAAAAGGTGAATAAAAACTTATTTTGAACAAAACCAAACTACGATTATTACGAAAATATGGCCATCCCCGTATCTTATTTTAATCAATCTAAGTTTGCGGTAAATTAAAAAGGATATAGGAGATAAATTAAGTTGTTGTTATTGTAAATGGAAGCATATATACTTGATCATAATACTACTTACTATTACTGAAACATAAATGTGCCAGGCTCGTCAAGATTCAAGACAAAATGAAATAAACTGTGTACTATAAGCGTGATACTTTATCACAGTATAGGCCACACACAAAAAGCAACATTTAACCTAATAGACAGTTACAAATACAAGTTATACGCGCACTTACTTACAAGCGTTCTACGTTTTGTGTAATTAAAATTATTAAAACATTACAAACAGGAAAATGTTTAGGTTATTCTACAAAAAGAAACAGAAAATACCTTTTAATACGTCAGAAAATACAATGGAAACACGTCAAGACAGCACATGAATAAGATAAGATAAAAATGCTGTTTAGGAAAATTGGAGGTCGAAATTATATATCAATTGCACATCTTCTATCTTAAGATAATGTGTAGGACATAGTGATTGTGAAATGGTGACATAGATTTCGTAAAATATAATACATGAAATGAAATGAAAGTGAAAATAATTTATTGAATCCATTAAAATGTTCAACATCGTTTAGATTCAGTCATTTTTTTTTATCTACCACCCGGTTCGGAAAGCGGTTTTCACTAGAGAAGAACGGGCAAGAAACTCTAGTGTTGCTCTTTTCAAAACCAGTTTACAATGTAGTGATTATTACATAATATACATTTAAATCATAATAATCATACAGGCGAGGCATTAAAAAAATCCGCCATAACGATTTCCAATACACTGCTAGTACTATATGCATTGGCTCCCTTTGTCTTGTCAGTATAGTAAAATCAAACTTGTAATGTGGACATATCGTATGTCTATTTTCCAATCAAAATAAGGATAAATCCAGAGTATAATAAACTTAGAAACTTAATAACCAATTTGCTTTGATATTGTAGGATGCCCTTCTGCTAAGTGGAGAGACGATTCTCGAAAGGTCACTGGCAGAAGCTGGATATGAAAAACCGAAGACAGGGTGGGATGGCGTAATTTAGAGGAGGTCGATGTCCAGCAGTGGACAAGAAAAGGCTGATGATAGTGATAATAATAAACGAGACTTATACCAAACATATATTGAGAAATCATTGCGATAAAAACAGATAATGTACAGAATAATTAAAACAGGTAGAACATTGGTGTTATTTAATAAAAACTGGTTTTATGAAGTCATCAAATGTGTGAGAAAAATAAATGTTCGCGTGTAATATTTTATGATACAACAATAGCTTACAATTCAATGTTAATTGCAAACTGCGTAATGCAAACATCAGGGACACAAGGAAGGAAGGTAAAACAAAATGTTAAATCAGCTGGAACTTTACGTATATAAATACTTTGCGTAAACCTTACCATAATGTTAATATTATATTGTAAATAACAAATATTGGATGTAATATATTCGTACAAATTTATTTATTGTGGTCAATACAATGTCGTAACATACAGCAGTCAGCAGTTAAATATTAAATTATATCCAACGGTATATTGTAACATATTTTGGTAAACTGTGAATTTATATATTTTTTTGTATCAACCCATTATATACGTCTCAATGCAGGGCATGGGCCTCCTCTACAATCGAGAATACGATTAAGAGTAGTTAGGCCATATAGTCCACCACAGTCCACAGATATATAATTTAACCTGTTTTTTATTTTGTTAGGACTGATTTCATTTTGTAAGGAATTTGATTGACTATTAGCGATCTTGTTGTAGTTTAAAACCCTACATATATTTTTTGTTTCTTTCGAAGACCATAAAGTCATGTGTATAAATAAATGAAGTGAGCAATATTAATTTACGACGCTGACGAACGAGACAGTTCGTTCTCAAGCCACCAACAATTGGTCAGTGCTAATTAAAAAAAAAACCCGTTAAAACAAAAAAAAAAATGCTAAGTTATATTTTCAAACTTACAACGATTTTGTACCTAAATTACCATAAATCTACTAATTAATTTAATAAACTATACACTACGGACTACCCAACACAGAAACATTATTCAATAAAAAGAATGGGTAATACAGCTATTTTAGTTACTTACTTCAAATCGTAGTCATCTCCTCCAATAGAGAATTTGTATGTAGGCGGGAACCGTATGTCGGCCTCTATGAACTCAGAGAATGCTTCGCCTGACTCCATCACTGCTAGAAGTTGATCATGCTTCAGTAGATTTGCATACTTGTCCTTTTCAACTTTCTGTAGGGCAGCTACGATCTCTTCAGACGACGGACTGCTGCCAGATGGATGGTCGGTACGGAAGTTTAGGTCACCGATCCAGAACACGTAACTAGAAAATGGAAATATTTACTTATTAAACGCTGAGTCAGATGTATGTCGTAACAACCCATATGTGCCACTGCAGGGCACGGGCCAACTCTAAAATCGAGAGTACGATTGAGAGTGGTTAGGCCATATAATGCATACGCTGGCCTAGTGCGGGTTGGCACAGATGTTGACAGTTGGGAGTCAGATGTATAAAATGTTGTATTGTTTATTACAAAGCCTCTGCCATGTAATTTCAGTTAAAATAATACAATAACTGACCCAAATTTACATTGTGGCAAAAGGAGTATATTTAGACCATTGTTTTCTTTCTGTGTTATAACCACAATGTATTTCAATTGACGCAGCATGAAACGGTTGATGAAAACTCTGAACATACTAATTTAATTTAATCATCAAATATAGAGACTTAAGTTAGCAAATAGGAGAATAAAATAAGCCTTTCAAAAATAACTAAAGGTATTTGGAGCGCGACAATTAGCACCATGAAAATCTGATTGGAAATAATTATATGTTTGCTAGTGGTATGAACCTTGAAGTGGTTATTTCGGTTGCTTAATCGAAGAATGCACATTGTGTGCACTTTTCATAACAAGCAACCAGATAATGTTTTAATACCTCTGAGATCAGTAAAGACGAAAATAAAAACTAAATATTTTCTTCATAATATGTACCTAATATTAATTCATAATGCGTACTGATAGTCAATCACCACGCACTAAAACGATTAAAACAACGTGAGGGCACCTGCATATCATAGCGATTCATAACAATGTCTGTGGTATGTAAAGTCCACCAACCAGCATGAACGGCCGGTCTCTATATCCAAGCTGTCTTTAACCAGAGATTAAAATATGACTATGTTTACACAATTCTATACTTCAATAAACAAAGATAGAAGTATACATTAATGTTGCCTAGGTATTTATAAATATATGCACCATATCTATATATCTCTATCTGTGTTAACTAAAACATAAAATGCATCAAATTATCTGACGAAATCTCTAGTTAAAGATACATAGAGTATAGAAAACGGCCATAAGACAGCGTGGTGGACTATATGGCCTAACCACTCTCAATCTTTCGATTGTATATAGACTGATACAGTATGTTACATAAAAATGTTACGCGAACCCACGAGAAAGTAAACACGAGTAGAGAAAGGATAATTTCACCAGCATCAAACAAGTTTCAGATTTATAATTCTATACGCAAAGGCGAACCTATCAAAAACTACAATATAACAAGCATGAGAAATAAACGTAAACTGTGATTAAAACGTGTTTACTGACTATAAAATTGTTCCAACATGTTTATTCAAATCAGATTAGCGTATAAATAACTAAAGTAAAACATAATTACAAGCACGCAATATTGCAAGTATAACATCCGAAAGGTGACTTTGACCTGAGATGTATAAATAATTAATACACAAGTCACGAATTCTTGGCATTAATTTTACCAGTTTTGATGGTTGTAATAATTATGTTGATATGAAACGTTACGAGAATGCTTAATATAATATTTAAGACTAAGGAACCCGCAACCAGCGTGCCATACACGAAAAATATTACAAGGATAATGTGGTTAGTATAATGTGAATGGATTGCATCAGGAAAGTACTAACCAGTATGCAGATTGCAGCATGATATAAATTCAAAATGTTGTATAGCCTAGCTCGATGTCTTTCCTCCTAAATATACAAAGTTACTGTTACATATATGTATTTACTGGAAAATATCTACTTGCACGTATATAAGGTCTTCTTAACACGAACATACAAAACTAGCATTGCATTCCGATCGAAACCTTATGACTGCCTATCGTGACCGCTAGGTGTAGCTTTAAGAGAAACTAAAACTATAACAGATATTAAATAAGATTTTGACCTAACAGGGCGCAGATTTTAAAATCATTAAGCCTTTTTAAAACAATATAGTGTACATAACACTATACAACAATTTTGTGAAAGTATTAGTACGCGTATAGTAAGGTTCAGTAAGAGGACGTAAAGATATTCTTCATCATATAAACGTGGGACAATCAAAATTAAAAAATACAATGGTAACGATAAAAATCCATATCCTCTTATAGCCAAAATTATAAGCGATATTTAATACACAAAAATTGTACCTGATGACAATTTAATCAATGAAGTCAAATCAACATTCTCAATTGATTTTAACTAATCTATATCTCTTTGTATATCGAAGTGTTGTCGGTATGTTAATCATAGATAAAATTCAGCCAGACGGCTACTGTTGCACTCAAAATAGACTATCCAATATCGATTGGAAATAATGTATTATTAACTTCCTAAACTAAACTTGAGGGGTAACATTAAACCGAAGACATGCTGTAAAGCTTTGGGAAAAATTCTGCAACATGCATAAAAACATATTGCACGACCCCATATACATTTAGGATAAAGGTAGACAAGAACTTTTCCATAAGGAACTAGACCAATTTGATAACCACAAAAGGTAATTTTATACTTGGGATTACGCATACAAAATTCGTAATCTAAATAACAAACACTTCACTTCAGTAGATAAAACTATCGGAAGCCGCATGATAGGTTTCTTAGATGTTTTATAATGCTTCAATGATACATTACGAGCAGATGTCATTGATATGAATAGTTCTTGCGTAAGATTGAATAGGTATAACTAATAAGTTCCTATCGATTACGACATAATGAAATCGAAGTAGGTACGTAATTGTCATCACAATTACTTATAATTTTTCCGACTGTAGATTTCTGAAGGTACATCGTTGTGGAATAGAGGAAAATTATTTTCTAACTATATTTCAACGCGGTGACTGAGCAAGACTAACTTTTCAATCAAATCAACTACTAATCCAATTATAAAAAAGCTACACGAAAAATCGATAGTTAGGAATTTGCGAAACAATTTTACCGAGAGGAACATTCCAATTTGCACAGCGTAGGGTGTTTTAACTCGACACACTACGAACTAGTGTGAAATTCCATTTAAAGTTTTACGTGTGTATGCGACAAGGGTAGCTCCTGTGTTTATTCATGCCGCGTTATTATAGACTATAAGTACTTTAAAACCTCGTTTTTTATTGCGTAGGTCTGTCAAATGAGGAATCACAACTTATTTATCGCCAACCGAAAGAGGTCCGCTGATAAACATAGGCCGCCCCATATGAATAAAATCAATAATTCTCGGAATAATCCTTTCTACCTTACCATTTCAATCATATTACGTAGTAAGCCGAAACCATATAGCTAAATACTCAATATATGAAACAAGCGCGCAAATGTGTGTTCCGAATTAAGTAGCTTCTGCTTCTACAAGTAAATATATTTGAGGAAATCATTATTTCTCTGTAGAGATTACTCATTATATAAACATTGCATTTTACTAACGCACATTTCACGTTAAAAAATGCTTGCACACACCTGTATAATATTTTAGGACTTTATACAAATATTTAACCGTACGAGAAATTCTGCCAATTTATAGAATTGTAGACAGAAATATCGCAATAAATAAATTATAAATAAATACACACCCATATTCACATACACAGTCCTGCACATACATAGAACTGAAAACCTGAGATCGAGTCTTGTGTCTTGGGTATCAGGAACTAATAAGCGATAGGAAGAAAACGAATAGGTAGAGTACTAATATTTTACGAACGAAAATTACAAATGGTAGGTATAGACTAAGGCTCAAATGCACAAACTTACTTTGCTAATACCTTTGACCTTGAAAATGTCAATCCCATTATAGCAAGGTCAAATACGTCTCAAATGTATGGCGATGACAGTTCCAAAGGCAAAGGTATTGGCAAAGTTAGTTTGTGCAACTCAGCCTTATATTCAGCTGCATACCTGTAGTGCATTATACGCTGCTTGTCGCTTGACATTGACCTTAATCTTCAACACATTGATATATCTTCCACGTCCGCTTTACATATGTTATATCTACGGTACAGGTAACCGGGACGTAAATAAACGGCGATTATATTTAGTTTACACTCATTCAGTTCGTATATTAGATCATAAACAAATAAATACACCTAAAGATGACACATTTAGTCATAGTCCATAGATCCGACTATACATTACGATATATTTGTGTCGGGGTTACAAAACTATAGCCAATTATTTGGTCCCACAACGCCGAAATTCGCAACATAATATTATAAGTATTTCCAACGGATTTCATCCTGCCTTGCCAAATGCGAAACATATACAATTATTTATTGATAACACCAATATTTTCCATAAAGCTTGACCGAATCCGTTATGACAATCGATATTATGTTGTTATATTCTGAACCGGCAAAGAGCATTTCACCTGATAGCAACTATAATACAAAAGCCTCGTCTGTGAAATGATTATTTTAAACAATTATGCCGACCTTTTCAATAGTTTTTTCACTAATTGATAAAAGTACTAAGTAACAAAGATAAAAGCGGTACAGCCACGCTGTTGTCAATAATGACTCAGCATGAATGGGCAAGCTCATCCGGGGCGGTACCACTGTCTCACAGGAGACCGACGTGAACCGAAAGCTTCGCTATCACGTTTCGTTCGGTGAGTGAGATTGCCGGGTGTATAATACCCCTTTCCCCTTCCCATCATTTTTCCATGTCGGTCACCTCCCGATTTGATAGTCTGTCAATTCGACATCTATTATCTATATCTTCTATCATCTATAAATGAGCACACAAGATGACTCCTGTGTGCTAATTTGCCAGATCCTTTGTATTTTTTAATTTTTTATTGCTATGAATGGCGAGACGAGCATGCCGTTCGCCTGATGGTAAGCGATACGACCGCTCATGAACAGTAGCAAAACCAAACAACACCTCTTATTACAAAGCAATGCTTGGCATTCCACTGCGCTCGCCATCCTGAGACATAAGATGTTAAGTCTCAATATGTCCAGTAGTTACTCTGGCTACAATGCCCTTCAACCCGAAACACACTTCTTATTATACTTATATACTGTATTATATATAAAAAGGACACGGAATTATAGAAAGGAACACTCAGGCCAGAAAACTTATCTACAAATAGCTAGCACCCGAAGTATCTTTTTGTACTCATTAATCTACGAATGAATAACATTATTTTAATTAAAACAGAGATGAGAGATGCCTGTAACCCACGCTTGCTGTTAAAATAGTAAGAGCACATTTCAACGAGTGACCTACATTACATAAAATTCTTTCCCGCATGACGTAATAGTCGAGAAACCTAATGTTATATGGTGAGCTGAAATTGGACAAATTACGCAATAATTCACACATTGTGGGACGAAACATACTAGCGAAATGTGGGTGCCCTGGCACCTCTGTCTACCCCTTCTGGGAAAAAGGCGTGAGTTTATGTATGTATTTAATTCAATCAACATACATAATGGTAAATGAATGAAATGTAATTAAATCTAGGCCTTTGTAATTCACAAGTTTTACTCACGAGACGACATTAATAAACTTCGTTATCTAAAATGACTTGCATTTCAAATTCACATAATCCAGTTTAATAGGATTTCTATAATCTTTACAAGTAAGTCGATAACTTTATTTACTATGTCTTAGTCCTATGCCTATATGAAAACATATTTACGATAAAGTACAATAAATAAAAGCGATTTCGTGAAGTGTCATGATATTCATTACTTATCAACATTTGATGTGACATACACTGCGGAAATAAAAATATACATACATTCATAAACTAGGGCCTTTTTTCTCAGAAGGGGTAGGCCGAGGTGCCAGGACACTCACATTTCGCCTTGTATTTTCCGTCCCACGATGTGATAGAGTCAAGCCTATCGCAATATCCAGTACAAATTCGTGACTCCATCGTGATAATGAATAGAAAAATCCAATATCAATTTGCCCATCAATTTATAAAAAATTGTTGACCATTAAAATCATATACCATGCCTTAAAACTTACAAATAAAAAAGGCATAACGTTATATTACAGTATGATTTTCCACTTCCCTATTGAAAAAAAATCGTATATCCCAAGGAAGAAAGGCAGGGAAAAAAAGAGCAATTCCCAACTAATAACCAACTCTATTTCCAACAATAATTTTACACTTTTCGCTTGGCAACACTTAACTAGCTTCCCTGAATTCAGTGATAAATAGGATCAGAACAACAGACAAGATCAAATCTCTTCTCAAAATCGTTATCTTTACCTCATCGTGTAAAAACAGAGAAATAACAATAAAATCAATAATCACAATACTTAGAAACATTTATGCATGTTTCCGGTCTTTGTATTAAGATGAATTGTAAGAAAGCCATTTCTTTATCACTTTCCGAAAAATAAGTGATTCAACTTTATTTTTAGTTGACAAACCGATCTTTATTTAGAACCAATAATCTTAATTCATAGAAAATCGAAATACATGTAATATAATATAATCGTAATACATCACAATAAAATTGCATTCTCAGACCGAGTACATATGATAATTTTGAATTGACTTAATAAAATTCTGTCTAATTTCGTTTTAGTTTAACAGAAATCAGTTTCTTTCTAATTTCATACTGCCAATATCAATTCATTCGAAGATTCCTTACCGACCTTTGAAACACAAGAAGAAATGACAAGACCAAGGAACGTGTCTTAAAAGCCACACACATTTATACATATAAATTAGAAGAAAACTACTCACTCATGATACAAGATGTTAGTAGTCTCTGCGACGTGGTAGACGTGTTGTTTTATAATGGTGTTGTAGTCGTTGATACGGTCCGCTAGCAGATGCTCGTGTGCAGTCAAATGACAGTTCACCACGCACACTGAACACCCGTATATGTTGAACCTTATGCTCACTGCGCCTTTGTTTCCCTGGAAAAAATGGATCTTACTATAAGGTCGTAACATATCCTAATCAGCAGAAATCATATGTATTTACGTTATATTTCGAAGCAATTCGGTGGAATTACTATAGTATGTAATAGTCGGCCCACCCGCACTAGGCCAGCATAGTGGAGTATATGGCTTAACTATTTTCAATCGTACTCTCGATTGTAGAGAAAGCTCGCAATGGGACGTGTACGGACTAATACAATATATTACAGTATAATACATATTGTATTCATGGCATAACTACACTTTTTGTTAAAACAAGTACAGTCATATATATGTTTCTCAGATAGTTATGAATATTTTGTAATATCTTATAGGAAACACTTTACTTGTGGTAGGTCTCTCATATGTGAGAGGCCATCTGGGTGGGTACCACCGCAGTGTCTATTTCCCCTGTCAAACAGCAGTGTAAATGCACTGTTGTGTTTCGGGTTGAAGGGCATTGTAGCCAGAGTAACTACTGGACATATTGAGACTTAACATCTTATGTCTCAGGATGGCGAGCGCAGTGGAATGCCAAGCATTGCTTTGTAATTCAAGGTGTTGTTTGGTTTTGCTACTGTTCATGAGCGGTCGTATCGCTTACCATCAGGCGAACGGCATGCTCGTTTCGCCATTCATAGCAATAAAAAAAAAAAACAGAACTCATGAGGCCAAGCACGGTGGTACAATCTTCTGGATGGCTTGCTTCTGACAATAACATAACATTTTTTGCGCATTAACTAACTAACATAGGACATGTTAGTTACTGGTGCTAGGTCTCTCACAGATGAGAGACCGCCTGAATAGGTACCACCGCAATGTCTATTTCTCCCGCCAAATAGCAGTGTAAATGCATTATTGTGTTTCGGTTTCAAGGACATTGGTTTTGCTACTGTCCATGAACGGTCCGGTCGTATCGGTTACCATTAGGCGAATGGCATGCTCGTCTCACCATTCATAGCAATAAAAAAGGGTCCAAATGAATTGATGTTACATCTTGACAAGTACAATGTTTATGTAAATATTAGCGTAAACATTTTACATCACACATAGAGATAAAGTTAATTTACATACATAATCTAAATTCTAACGGCTACAGTCCTTTGCGGTAACTGGTAAGGAAAGGCTAAAGGTTGTAGCTCAGTTACATAATTTATTTCGCATCTACCAATGTAACTACACACGCCGGCAGAATTAAAGGAACACGCGTTAAATATCGAATTTCTTATAAAATATTATAATAACTGAATATTTTTATTTTTATATATTTAAAGTGAGGCAAAATCTATAACAAAGTACAATAATTGAGTTAAAAATAGTTTAATTAATGACGCCAATGCAATTAAACGAAAATACAGTAAAATAACATTTCTGTGATTGTGAAATGTAATCGTGTATATTCAAAACTTACAGAACTAATTTAAGAAAATTAATAACGCGTATTGCTACCACGGGCTCTGATAAGAGTCTGAATACGTTCCTTCATGCTTTTAATGATGTCATCATTCATTTCTTGCGACAAATTATCCCACTTTTGCACTAAAATGAAATTTAATTCTTGAACGTTCTTAGGGGCTGGGTTTCTTCCATGTACCTTCCTTTCAATAACGTCCCATACGTGCTCTATTGGATTCATGTCTGGTCATCTTGCTGGCCAATCCATTTGCGCGATTTGGGCCTGATTTAAGTAGTCCCGAACCATTTGCGCTGTGTGGAGCCGCGCATTATCATGCATAAATAAAAAATCTTCACCTATGGATGGTGCAAAAGGCAATACATGGGACTCTAGGATCTCTAAGACGTATCTTTGCGCTGTTAAAGACCTGTTTTCTATAAGTATTAACTCCGTGCGTGCCCCCAAACATATACCACCCGATACCAAAACTGACCCTTCACCATAAGACACTGTTTCAGTAAAATTTGTATGATTATAGCGGTCTCCTCGATACCTTCAGATCCTCTCCCTTCCATCTATGCAATTCACACAAAAATGGCTTTCATCACTAAAGAAAACTCGGCTCCACTCATTTGTCCAGTCGTGGTGTCGATGAGCAAAACCTATTTTGGCTACTCGATGTACCACCTCAAGTTTTGGGGCTTTGAGTGGCACGTAAGACTTCAGTCCAACTTCATTTAAGCGTCTTCTTACTGTACGCACACTGATATTACCATTACGGACTTCATGTAAAATTTTTGAGGTCTGAATAGCCGTTTGACGACGATTTCTCAAAGTTTACAGCCGTGTAAAACGATCATCCTGGGTTCTGGTTGACCGTTTTCTGCCTTATCCCGGCATCCGCACATATGAGCCTGTGTGTCTGTAACGTTTAACGTTGCAAAAGACGACAAAGACCGACACACCCAATGCGGGACTTACCGAACGGTAGGTGTGACCATTTTCAATCATTGCTACCGCTCTGACAACTTCAGTGGATGGTAAGTCCCTAATTTTATATCCTACAAGACAGGCACTATAACATCAGTAACAATAAAAATATCTTAAGTCACGTCAAATGAAATTAAACAAAGTTTTGTGAAACCACTTGAAAGTAAAAAAATCTTAAAAACACTTGAGAGCGTATAAAAACAATAAGACATTAAATATCTATATATTTTTTTGTATCACTTTATTTTTTAAAGGTGCTGAAATATAAAAACAAAGTCCATTTAAAAAATCAGTCGACAAAATAAAATAAAAGCCTCATTTTTGTGCGTGTTCCTCTAATTGTGCCGGCGTGTGTATTCATTCATTGCACGCTAGTTCGCTAACTACGGGCGCCCTACTTTATATTTTTTTCATTTCTCATTTCATATGTAACATTCAGGGTACTTTAAAAAAAAGGTCGGCATAAAAGTGCTGGATTGACATCATCGAGGAATATATAGAAAGCGAATGGGTTTACAAATCGAGGATCCTAAAGACCGGGAGAAAAAAGTTAAATAGACAAGACGACACTGCCAGCGAATAATATAACCTCAGGTAGAGCGAAAGAACGAGTTACGCTTACATATTCCATCTTCTGCAAATGTGAGTTTCATGTTTACTTTGGCCACTAGATTACTGTTTAATTACCACATAGATGCTTACAAACTAAGAAAACTTTGGGATGAATGTTACCCCATACAAAGAACGCTGCAATAAAATACTTCTAGAATATCAGTAACCAACTCACCCACATTCCACCTAGTCCAGTCTTAGTGTACTGCGCCTCAATGTCTCGTAAATGTGTGACGTGTTTCATCTGAGTATAGATGAGGAGCAGAATGCCCTGGAGGCGAGTGCTCTTGGCGATGATGAACCCTTGTCTGCAGAGGATCTTGTTGAAGGTTGAGGTCCACGCATCGGTGAAGAGAGAATCCATCAGCATGTTTTGTGGCTGGGACTTTACTTCTTGTAGCCTAGGAAGATAGAGGAGAAGATAAAGAAACTGTTAGATGAGATAAATTGAGCAAGGCTACGGAAAGTGATTTCTTATACTAGCATAGCGAGAGTCCCTGACAAATTTACGTGAGGATGAGCACGGCAATCCAAATCTGGTCAACAAAATGAAAATAATTGTGTGGATTTTCCCCTGACGCGTACGAAGGCCGGCGGTCTCTATCCAGATTCCAGGCCCTTACGAATATACTATCAGCAATGCGTATTACATTAAATTCGTCTATAAAAACGAGATTATGTTAATGCCAGACAACCGAATCACTAGTTAGCAACAAGTCAAAAGTAAATATTATATGTATACAGCTAGTTCCCGTCGCAACTAGGTCGAGACTCGCCTGACTGCCAAGAATCAGTTAAGTATTTTAGAATTCAGATTATACGTTTTGCGATAAAATTACCTTTGTTGGAGAAATATGACCGGTCTAATGTAAATCAACATCAAATTGTGCAGCATTTTTTCCAAGATATATTATTTAATCTTAGTCTTTTTTGCACTATACAGAGGCACAATTAAGAAATTACACATTAAAAATAATAGCATAAGTGGCGGCCTTATTACACTAAGCATTTTCATTACATTACAGGCATACTTACAGGAAATCATGGAATAAATTTATAAATAAGAGAAAGATAAGCATATAATATTTTGAATAAAATATCACTTGTATTTTTTTCAACTCATTATAATTTTGATTAAAATACTACATAATGTTTTTCGTATGATTACACGGTTCGTTTATTATTACTTGTATGCCCATCAAAAACAACTGCAACCTTTCTGTCTAGACATTTTTATCGTGGACTTAGATTTCAGAATAAAATAATTACCAGTATATACTTCATAAGTACCAGTATTTAAAAATAATATTCGATTTTTTTAGATTCTTTGTAGGTATTAAAAACACACGTGATGTTGGAAGGGGGGTAGCCTTAAATCACACCAAATTTAACTAAAGAGGGGGGAGGTTAAAAATGCTAAATAAATGATCACGTGATTAATGGACGATCTCTTACATGTTATTTAAAGACTAATATCATATTTTTATAGTATTTTAACCTAATATCGAAATTTGAGAACATGGTTATTCATCATAAATTAAATGAAAATATTTCCATTTATTTTATTCATTACCTATTATCACGTGATTGAAAACAGCGATCAGAGTGTACTGACGTCACTAACCGCGCGGTAAGTTCAAAGTATCACCGGTAAATTACTTCTCTCGATAATTTGTTACACCAACGATAATAATTTACGATTATCATCACAATGGAGACCAGACTCATCAAAGGAAGTAGCCATATCGTAAGAACTCAGTCAAAAATAGTTCTTTTTTATAGAAAGTAAGATTCGGCTGGAGGCGGGCGACGCAGATCACAGTCACGTGACAGTTTGGAGCGTTACCGCGGGAATTTTGTAAAATGTGTGTATACGTATTTTATTTAATGAAAATCGTTGAATTTTTTTTCGTGCGTTTATAGGATCTATCTACAAAATAAAAGCGATTCGAAAAAATAATCATAATCTCTATTCGATACGAAATAAAAAAAGAGCATTTTTAATATTAAAACAAGAGTCAATGATATTCTTTCTCGAAAGAACATTAAACGTGTTATAGTTTCTTAGATTTACGCGAGTGTTACAGATTGAAATAATACTATTAACAAGAAAGCTGTAAAGTGATCGAAAAGTCGGGAAGTCACGAATGTAAAAATTAAACCAAATCCGCGATAAAATCCATAAATAATAGTTTTATTTCAAATAAACGTGTTATTAAGTCAAAGGGTAAATAACAAATAGTATATCATGTATGTTAATAAAATAGGTGATTAATTTATTATCGACTAGTATATTAAGGTCAACAGAGATTTAATTGACACGGTAATAATTTGTTTTGTTTGTTCCATTGCGTATTGGCAAATTATAACACGGACATCCCCACAGTTCACAACGTAGTTTTTTTTTCTTAACTTTAAAATAGAAAACATTAATTTGTACAAATAGTTGAAGTTTTCAAGTTATTTAACCAGACGGCGAAGCTCTGGGATTAAAAATGAAAAACGGCGAAATATTGGTACTTTAGCAACTTTGATAAGAATAACCACATCGGTTGCAATATGTATGCTGTAAGCGTTCCGTCTAAGAAACAAATGTCATTTTGCAAACCCAACGACAACAAGGCATTATATCCATATAATTTTGTATACAATTTGACCATAAATACCAAGAACACAAAATAAATCAGTCAATGAAAATATTGTTTAAAACCAGAAAGTTACACCAAACTTTTATAGATTGATGAGTGGTGATGACTGCATTTTCCATGATACCTAATTATATACCTACATATATAAACCGACACCTTTTTCTGTGCCAGAAGGTAGGTAGGCAAAGATGCTACCTGGACACTCATGTTTCGCCTGTGTGTTCCGTCCCACAAGGTGATAGTGGGCGAGCCTATCGCCACATCGGGCACAAATTTCTGACTCTGAGCTGATAATGAATAGAAAAATCGAATATCACTTTCCCGACCCAGGATTCAAACC
The DNA here is from genome assembly GCA_030180105.1 of Hyles lineata. Taxonomy (NCBI): domain Eukaryota; kingdom Metazoa; phylum Arthropoda; class Insecta; order Lepidoptera; family Sphingidae; genus Hyles; species Hyles lineata. The sequence goes on from JARJEE010000024.1 coordinate 248,248, forward strand.
AGAGACCTCAGCATTGAACCGTACCGTGTTGCAACTACGCCATCGAAGCAGTTATACATAATATATAATTAATTCAGTATTAATATAAAGTGCAAAATAGGGATAATTAAATTAGATTAATTACATCAATAAAATACTCATTGGCAATATAACAATTATTTCGTTGTTAGATATAATTAACTCAAATATATTTACTCAAATATAGATGGCGTTTAGTATCATCTATCAATTTTCGCCTATATTTATATATCTACTTACCCAATCACATAAAAGTCTGGCAATGGTTTGTTCTTGTTGAACTGTGAGGGGAAATCTAGCAAGGCATTCAGATCTTGCCCTGGTGATCTCGTCGCCACATTCCAAGTGACAAAATAGAACCTGCAATAACAATTTCATTATAATTTATTTGGCATATAAATACATAAATATATACATCACACTATTATTTTAATACTAAAAATTTAATTTTTACAATACGTAAAAAATCTAATATAATTACAGGCAAAGCTGAATAACAATGTTTATTCTTTAATAATATTTTTATGCCATATGGATAGTATTTGTGTTAGAACATGATATCACATTGATAGTTGCATTCACTATCTATATAATTTTGATTATCTTTTATGCTATAGAGTTTTATTGCTCCTACATATTACTTCTTCTTTATTAGTGCACCTCAGAGACAAACTACAAATTTACCCCCTTAATATTCCCCTTTTTATTTGGATTACCAAATAAAATATCCTCTTTGCAGTTAATAAAGTAAATGTTAACTAAATATAGCATCTTCATTACACTTCTATATTTAATAGAAGTGGATAAGGAAACTCAATTGGACATAATGGTGTGATTCCTAATACAGACACATCATGTTATTGGTTTTAACATTAATTTATGTACAACTCAATTATTGTAGCACTAATGTTTAATTCCACAAATTATTTAATAAAACCAAGTCAACAGTGACTATTATCCAACTAAACTAATAGGTAGCGTTTGACGTTTCATATTTTTCAATTTTAAACATTATTTAGACAAGCATAACTCACACAATTTTAATTTCGCTTGCCGTAAAGCCACAATTCCATGGTTTTAGGCAAAATGTTATTGAAATTGTGTAAATTACGCCTGTACAAAGTTGAAAAGTATGAAACGTCAAATGGTACCTATTAGTTAAGTTGGATATTAGTGTTTAATTCAAATCTCTCTAACTACAATTAATAAATAGATATTTCCATAATATAAGCACAATCATAATAATAAATAATTAACCATTGAATATTAAAATAGTGTCAAGTCATAAATATCTGTTACATGAAACTTGGAAACTCTTAATATTTATGACAGTTTAGTCTTTTACAATAACATGTAAATAATGATAAAAAACGATAAACATATTATAGTACTATTTATGATAAACATCTTCAAACTCAATAGATCTTTGTTCCAACTTATATGACCATGTCAGGTACATTTTTCTCAGACGTTACATTGGCACATGTTTTGATATTAGCCCTAATATTATGATTATGTAGTTCCTACTACATTTTTATGATTAAGTATATATGCAACCAGTATGACTATACATTTATGAATTTGCAAAAACAATGCTTTCTTCAGTTTTAACAAATATTTTACATCAACCCTTTCACCAAATGATCACTAATCATATTTAAATGAATGAAATCACAGAAAATATAGACTATTTTTTGGACAGAATATAACTCCCAAAATATATGTCCTAATGCATGACATAGACTTCTACTATACAAAATATGACTGAGAGAGGTTGGCAACCTTTTACATACCATAGAAGTTCTTCCAAATTACTATGGTATGCAAGTTTCCTTACAATGTTTTCCTTCACTGTTATAGTGCATGGTGATTGACCAATGACTCTCAATACACACATGGTCTGAAAAGTCAGAGGTGTGCTCTGGGCATTTAAATCTTTACTGTAACCAAGTTTGCAGCCATATTTAGTCCAATAATCACAGAACACTGTGCACTTTAAACAACTTAATGCTACCTAATTTATAAAAAAAAAATCAATTTGGTGCTTTTCAAGAATGAATGCATTATTAGTTATTAAGTTAACAACACATTGCAATAATGAAGTAGGTACATTAAGCTTGTTTTATAACTATTTCTTGTAAGTTATATTATCCTTGAAAGATTTAAGATTAGAGAGTTTGTATTTTTTTTTGTCTTTATTTAAGTATCAAAAAACAATCCTGTTGAAGCATAAAATAATTTATGTTAGAATTATTTCAACTAGGATTGGGTAAACTTTCCCCAATTATCATATTCAAAATGACATAATTACTGAAAACCTTGAGATATATTGATATCAAAATTCGGAAAATTACATTATAAAATTTAGAAACAAGTAGCTAATTTCTAAATCTGCTTAAGTAAACTATGTTTATGAAAAGTAAACAGCAACCTTGACTTCTATTGACGTATATATACTAAGTAGTCGAACTTGTTTTGTATAGAACTTACCTTAGTGTATCCATATTTTATTTCTACCCAGATTCGTCCGTTTCTAAACGATGATTAACAAACTAACACACGATAGATAATTTTCCTTTCGATATCGATAAGATAAACTCTGAAGTACATATAATTGCAAAGAAAAATCCTTAACGACGAAAACTAAATGCACTATAACACGATTACAATTTTCATATATATTCACTCAATACACTTGTATTTTATTTATAATTGATCATTACATAAATAATTTGTTTATAGGCAAAAACGCTTTATTTCATTAGATACAAACAGCACAAGCACAAAACCACTCTGGAACTCGTCAGCTGTACGTCAAATAAATGTCAGTGCGGTTACCACAGATTGCGTTTAGAAATGAATGAGTGAATGGAAATGGAACATTGGTTGATACATGAACATGGTGTGTGGTGCGCATGGTGGTGCGTGAGGCATGGTCCTATTAAAGGCGCTCTACATTCACGCAAGAATCTCACAACACGAGAAATGTGAATGTGGAACCGAATTACAAACTCTGCACATGTTCTCGCTTTGTTCTCTAATTTTTGTCGGCGCGATACAAAAGAGCTGAGAATGCGAGAACAAACGAGAACTTGCATTGACTCCACATTCGCAAGTTTCTGATTAGCACACTTATTAGCAACCGAGTCGTCGACACAGGTCGTCGATAAGAACCGTTGTGCATAGTCAGGGGCAGACTGTGAAATTGTGGGCTGGCTAATACGACTCAGAGGCCCACTAATTAATCAACTAATTGTTATTGCGTCACAAAACTGTTTTGCATAGTGATCTAGGTTTACTGTAAAGGAAAATATATGACAATAAAATGTTATTTATCGCGGATTTGGTTTAATTTTTACATTTTTATCTTCGCGACGTTTCGATCACTTTACAGTTTTCATGGTCACGGGGCGGTAGTTATTTATTTTAATAAAATTTACCCATTTATTCTTAATGATTTACCGCTTTTATGTAATCACTGGTGGTAGGTCTCTCATATGTGAGAGGCCGCCTGCCAACAGGAGCAGTTTAAATACACTGTTGTGTTTCGAATTGAAAGACATTGTAGCCAGAGTAACTACTGGACATATTGAGATCTATATCTTATGTCTCAGGATGGCGAGTGCAGTGGAATGTCAAGCATTGCTTTGTAATTCAAGGTGTTGGTTGGTTTTGCTATTGTTCATAAGAGTTCGTATCATGTGGAATGCCCGTCTCGACATTCATTGCAATAAAAAAAATGTTGTTAAAATGAACATATTAAAAAAATTAGGCCTGGTGCCTTTTGTATGCAGGATGCCCTGGGCTGCAGCCAAAACGCCCTTAAGTAGATCCAGTCATTTACATAGTAGGTATATAATGAGCGTCAATATGCGCCAGATTTTGATGAATGAGTTGGAATTGATATTCCGAGAATATTTCCAAGCAGAACCAATTTTATGGAACACACATTTAAAAGGTCACATAAAATGTAATTTGTTTTTTATCAAAACATCTATAGGTACACATAAATAAAACTTAAGTGTCTGTAAAGTGAATATAACATTTTCTTACCAACTACATATCGCCATTTACACAACAACTATACCGAAAATGAACTTAGTTTTTTTTTACTCTTGTTTGTCTTTCAGTTTGTAATCTTGGGAACGGCTGGACCGATTTTGTCAGGACTTCCAAAGATAGATAGCTAATTGTTGCGGGAGTACCATAGGCAACTTTAATTTTTGAAAACAAATTAAAAGTCTGCCCAAAAAAAACCCTAAAAAATTACGTTACTTTTTAAATATCGTATTATAACACGCGGATGGCCGAGTTCATAATATTCCTTTGGTTTATACTGAATGTCAATCATATTAATTTTTATTTTACTAAGCGGGTGCACAAGGATTAAAAATATTGTTGGTAGAATATTTAATAATGATAATCGCACAAAAAACTACATCATTCAGGGTTTTAGGTTTTTATTATTATGTTGAATGGAGAAATGGAAGTGAAATGGCTAATTAAGTAGATTATCAATAATAAAATGTATTATATAAATATCAATTTCAAATACAATTAATAACGCAAACGAAGTTGCAGGCAAAAACTAGTCTTTAATAAGCGTAGTAAAAATATGCAAATGCACATAATAATAAGCTCATCACAGAAGTTATCCTACGTCTATCGTTATCGAGCGCGAAAACCTTGCGAGAGTGTGTACCCAAGGACGTTCTTGCGGAATTCTCGCAAGATTTGCCAAGATTCTTTTGTGATCCAAAATCAAATTCGAATGCCTTTTATAGTAAAACAAATGACTTTTTTTAGTTTTAGGTTGACGTGAAAAATTGCGCGCTACTTTTTTTTTACACCACTATCATTGGAACATCATAGATTTTAAATGTTTAAGAATTAATAATGTATACAGAAGCAAACAAATTACAATAACTACTTATACGGTATAGCTGGTAATTTAAATAAAATTGGGTAAAATCCCTATTGAAGAGCAAACTTAAGCCCGCTGCCCACGACGCTTGTTTTGCTGTTGGATAGCTTGCTATAATTTGCTGCTGGGTTCAAAGTTGGCTGTGGTGCTGGGTGCAATGATGGCTCTCTCGATATGTTAGCTTCACACGGTATTTGCCACTACACGCCACTGGGCGTGCATGCGAAGCGACGTCGCCATTCTTTAATGCTCGTGTCTTTACACGAGTATTCATAACTACTCCACTACCATGAACGCTCGAGTACAAGAACTTGCATTGCAGCTGAGATAATTCGACGTAGAAAAACTATTATTGTGGCAGGTGCAGTTATTGCTTTTAAACGGAAACGAGAGCTTGAACAACGAAAACGTCGATTGTGGAGTTGCGAGTGGATGTTACGGCGTGAAACAGGACAGAATGTTCTACTAAACATGGTATTTAGTGAGATCGGGTATGTATCTATAATATTTCAACTTTATTTGTTACTACATTTTTTGGACTTTTAATTTCATACTTCATTTTTTAATATATTTATATTACGTTTTTGTTTAAGCCCTGAAGATCCTTCCAGTTTCACTAATTATACCAAAAAACAAAAAAAAACCAAACACGCAAGCAATCTATCACGAAAAATAGCACGCGTTCGATCACCGATATCCAGCACGTGACCACGCTTCAGAGACAGCAGTGACGTCACTTTCTCGCAGCGCTGCTAGTAGAGCAGCTATCAGCGAACCCCGCAAGCAATCCAATAGCAAAACAAGCGTTGTGGGCAGCGGGCTTTACCACGATTGAGTGTACCCAAGACGCTTACAACAAAACAAAACATCATGTTCATTCATTGTCACTCTAAAGAAAAGGATAGCAGACAACAGCAACTTCATTCAAGGTAAAATTTTTGTGCGGAATGCAATCTCCATTTGGGTATAAGCTTCTTGAGTGTACCATACAATTATTTTATGTTATCTGTTGATTTTTTTTTATCCTATGATGAAGATGGCGGGAAATGATCGAAGCAAAACGAACGATTTTCTGTTACGCGTCTGTCAAATCAAGCGAAACCACAAACAGCAACAAGTAAAATCGTTAATGGTTTTATTTAATCATATTGTGTTAAAATCTAAATCTAGTGGTCAAACTTACTAGACACGTGCACGGGTCTTTATCGACATCGCAATCATGAGTAAACAAGATACATCGGTAATGCCTATATAATAGAAACTCGGATTTGTTTATTTCTTCATTTGATGATTATAACCAAACATGTTATTATTTTAGGAGTTGACTCGAGTCACAAGGAAGTCCTTGAAGACTTTGCAACGTACAGCTGTCGATAGTGAAAATTTAGTGGGTAGACCGGCAAAAACTCTGAAGCACCAACTCATCCAAGACAGCCCTGTGTAAGCAAATGAACATTTATTGGTTTCTTCTAAACGCATTCCAAATATCCGTGCAGGTCGCAGGTATATTTGTGTAAACACAAATTACACATTCAGTCATAGTCATAGTCATAACTTTTGCAAAATTACATATTGAATATTACGATTACAATATCTTCACACATTAATCAAATGTTATTTACCGGTTTTATAGTATAAAAGCTTTTTTCTGTTTTTCTTTGAGCTGGAATCAGTTGCCAGACTTTTATAAGCAGAGTTAAGGAAAGTATGGTTTTTAGGAGCAGCAAGCCATTGCTTTGCTGAGACCTCAGAGTATGTGGTTCCTTTTTAGTACAATAGGAATTTCATATGTTTCATTGAAACTACCTAAAGGTGGCTCCTTGGCAGCCTGGTACTTGATGGTTCTTCCTACTTGTCAGACACATGGAAACTGATGACTTCCAAAGTCACAACAATCCAAACTTCATGGTTGTTAGAGGCTTGCACAGGCAACTTTCAACTGCTGCTGTCTGCTGGCCACAAACTCTAAGTCTTATTCAAGAAATAAGGCATTAAAGTGATAAACTAGAAAAAACTGAAAAATCAAAACAATATCAACCCAAACAAATTGGTTCTTTTCGCAGTCATGTTTGTTGTTTTGCATTTGGAAATTGATAATACATAATACCTGATAATTCCCATTGGAATTAATAATTTATTATTATAAATAACTTAAAGTAATAGAATTATATGGCACCTCATGTCACACAAACAATCATTCTTAAGTTTATACTTTAGGTCATAAATTATTTTTCTGGTACATAAAGGGCTTCAAGGTTACAGGTACAGAACATCAAGGTTGACATGTTCTTTAAATTAAACTTCTAAACTGAGAAAATATCATATGTATGTAATTTTTCATGTGATAAATATTATTTTAATATCCATAGTTTGGTCTTATCCTTTATTTGCAGTGAGACAGTAGAAGTAAAACGCAAAAATCTATCAACAAAGGAAACACAGGCAAACCTGGATGAGCAGGTGTCGGTCAATGACCTTACCAACCCTGATGGACCGTCTGAAAAATATTGGGAAACTTTAGCTGAAAAGCGACGGTAAGTAAATTGCAATGTTCGACATTTTTAATTGCAAGGGTTCTATTTGTGTTATGCTAAAATTTCATACAGGTGAATTTTTCAATTGGATGTGAATGGCCAAATACGAAACTATGGAGGATGCAGCAAAAATGGTCATATGTTAAGAGCTTGAATTTCATAATAAATACAAAATATTTGATTTCTGAAAAATTAATATTATTAGTACATCATTTGTGAATGTAGTTAATAAATATCAAATTCTACGAAGTAATTATATACAGCTTATATATTTAGGAAGGATGACATTTATTTTGTTATAAAAGGGTGGATGACACTACACATGCCTCCTTTAAATCAAATCTATCATAATTAATTTAGTCATATTAAAATCACAGAATTCAACTTTTTTTTTTAAATAAATATAGAATTATTCAATATGTTACTTTTTCATATTAGTTTACTTATAAATCAACAGATTTGGAGTTGTATGAAATTCTGAGTTAAAATAATTTTTATCACATTTCAGAATTGCCTTAGAAGAGACTTTGGTAGAAAATGAGAAGCTTAGAACAGTTATTGAAGCATTAAAGGAGGAGAATGCCAAAATCCTACAGATGTTGGAGGAAGCCAACAGCTTTGTTGAAGTTGTTAAAGTAAGTTTAAGTCCATTAAATATTTTATGCATTGTATATGGTGATTAATTTTAAAATTAGTCAGATATCTGTATTTCTATGGTATGTAAGTCCACCAACCCGCACTAGGCCAGCGTGGTGGACTATATGGCCTAACCATTCTCAATCATACTCTCAATTGTAGAGTAGGTCCGTGCCCTACAGTGGGACGTATATGGGCTGATACAGATATCTATAATCCTTACTTTACCATATTCTATGACATTATGCTATTCATGGGACTCCTCTATAATCAAGTACGGATGGAGGATTTGGGCCAATATTCACCCTACTGGTCTATTACAGGATAGCAAACTCCACATATCAAGATTTTTATTCATCTCTCTGGTATGCAGGTCATTGACTATCAATATGCACAATGTCAGCATATTGAGGCCTAAATCAAACTTGCATACAATCAAATCCAGCCTACTCATAGGCCACCACAGTAAATTGATATTGTAATTTACAGGAGGAATTGGCCAACTGCACCAATAATGACACTGGCATTGATGTGAATGATGTCAGCGCAGCTACTGAAGATGACCCATCATCCACCAATGAACATGATGACAATGATGATAATTAGGTTTAAACTTTTAGTTATAAAGAACCATTAAAACTTGTCCAAAAATAGAGCTGCTTAGAAATATTTATTTTTGTAGTTCTACACTATTTTCTTATAAGGCTTCTGTAATATTTTCATCCATTACAATTAATTTCATACTAGTTCTACTTACGGTTATAAAGAATAAGTGATTCTTCTTCAATTATTATGTTACTATTAAACAAATTACTAATGTATTGCTTTATAAAAAATCCAAATAAAGTAACTGTTTATTGTAATAAAAGAACCAAAATGATCCATCCCTATGGATTTTTTATAAAAATAACCTATTATTCTAGGTCCCAATGTCTAAAACTGAAACAAGAATAGCATTTGGATCACTAGTTCTGGAATTGTTTTAAGTACCAAATCTAGAATAATAATATGTAAGTAATCATAGTTTTTCATAATAAAATATATAAAAAGTGTCAATATTTCATTTATTTATTTAATTGCCAATAATGTCAGGTACATTCACAATTCACGTTTTCCTTCATTATAAAAATACTTTACAGACTCCAAATACTTGAATTACATAATATGGCAAGATTACAAATATAAAAAATGTTCTATTACAGTTTCCAAAATTAATTCATTTTATGCTTATTATATTGATGCCCTAGGCTGATAAATTCACTTACGGCTCAAAGATGAGTCATCAAGAATCGTCTTTCCTTAGAAACACTTGGAACTGTTCATCAAAATTAGTTTCGTATGTCCAAGGCAGTAAATCAGGGTACATTGTGATGCTTCGAAACAGATCTACATTGGCATTCTGCGGTAGTACACTTCTCACTTTTTTATTAAGACATCCAGTCACATGAATGTAGTGATTCACAATGAGATTGTAGATAAATCCTACATATTTGTGGTCCAAGTTTTCTGACGTGTTGGGTACATTACTGTTACTTGATGTTATTTGTTGTAGATAGCCTGGAGTTATAATTGGTACTATAAAATCAGCCTGTGGAAGGAAAAACACATGATTTAAATATAAAATACTATCATTACATTATCATTATAAACTACAGAGTCTAAATTGATTAGAAATTCTTCAATTCAATAATCAATAATATTAATTGTAGCCAGAAATTTAACATAATACAATATCTTGGTGCTATATGCCAAGGTGAGATGAGAATTTTATTATGTAGATTTATGTGACAAATCATGCTAGTCCTATGAACCTAAATGATAAAAAGCTATCAAAATATAACACCCAAATGCATTCATGTTGTAACATGTAGGTATAACTACTTATTAGAAAGCAAATAAACAATTCAAATTTATCTATAGGATGTCATAAAATTTTCTGGAAATCTTGATCTATGTTAGCTGATGGCAATAATATAAATGAAATAAAATTAACTAACAATTACTTTTCTCTATATTTTACTTTAATTATATGATTATATACATATTTATTCATCACGGCTGTATCTCATAGGAATAGACAGATCCTGACATATTTTGCTTCATCTACTTTGAACTATATATATATATATAACTATAACTAGTTAATATGAATAATGTGAATAAACCCTTACCTTTTCAAAATATTCTCTAATGAACTTCTCAGGGTTCTGAAATATTTCTTCTCTCCTGTTATTTAATGTGATTACTTTAACTCCAGTGACTTCAGTCCAATTCATCACATATTCTTGGATATTTATGGCAGTGGGCAAACCGTCTTGAGCATATGTTAAGAATAATATTGGGCTATCATTGATGACTGTCTTCGTTTTATTTTGTGGTGGTTGCAGATTTGGTTTTGGTTTGTTTGGATCACTATCTTTAGAAACTATACCTTTGTTTAAAGCTGGTGGTAGATCATTGGGGAGACTTTTTAATGTAACAATTTCTCTTTGCCCAGACATTTTGTCATTGCTATGGTATCCACTGTCATCCTTGTTGAAATATTGGGCCATGCTACATAAAGGATCCTCAATAGATTTAAGTATGTCATATCGTTGCATTTTGAGGAATGCATCAACAACTTTATCAAGTGTGGCTTTTTCATTTTGCTTAAATACTTTGAGCACCATATCAACTGGATCATCTCTTACTGAATTCATTATATACTGAAGACAGAATAAGGAAAACATTATCTTAACTGATAAATAATTAAATAAATAACATGACTTTCCAATTAGATAAAATGCTGAATAAAGAATTAGATAAAATTTGCTTTAATACTCTGAGCTATAAATGTGAATCACCAACAAAGGAAGAGTTCACAAAAAATCTTAGAAAACTGCATAGTAAAATGAACTTCAATTTTTGGCCTAATTAAAGCCTATTAATCATAACACTTTACTGGGTTATCAAACCTCATTATCATGTATTATATGCATTTAAATTACAGAGGAAATTATCTGCAAAACAATAAGCTAGTTATTTTTAATATCAACATATATTCTAATAAAAACATTATAAGATGGTAAAGTTTTATGCACTATCTAAACGAAAAGAAAAATAACTTACATCTAAATCATCCTGAGTAACTCCCAATAACTTCCCAAGGTCCCTCCAACAGTTGGGTGTACCTCCCACTTTCTTTACCAACGTCTTCCAAACTTCATAACATGCCGCACCAATTTTAGATTTTGCGTGTCTGTAGTATAATAATTCTGTGTGAAGGTAGCAAACTTTTTTACTCAAAGAATACAATTTTGTTAGTTCAGCTGTTCTCTCTTCTTTTAATATTTCCTCTAGTGCTAACGTATTTACACTTACAGTATCATAATTGTCATCTATAACTTCCCTGCAATAAAAATAAATATGTAATACGTAGTGTATTATTAATACTATGAACTAACATTCCTGTTTTAAATAAAACTTACATGACTTTTACAAGCTATTTTACTTGTATAATTAAATACATTCACTAATCAGAACGTGTTTCCAAAAGTAAATAAGTATGAGGAAAATGGACTAAAAATTCCGACGATTTCCTTGGAATATGACAAGTATGAAGTATGACAGGAACCAGACCAGCTGATGTTTTTTTTTTCTACAAGATTCGATTGAAGTTGCTTGTTGTTCTATCTGTGGAAACACTATTAAAATGAATGCAGCGAATACCGAGCATGATACGAATGAATATTTAATTTCTCTGGCTACGGAATAATGTCGATTATCGATCTAGCTCTTACCATTAAAATTTTACAGGAAGTAAGTTTAATTTACATAACTGCTTTTTTATTCCATATTAATTTATGATTTATACTTTTTTTACTGTTTTTATCTTCGATCAAATATACACTAGATACAACATGAGCGCTTAGAAAATGGCTCCAAAAAAGAGTGCTTTAAGCACTCTTTTGCCTTCAGTCACGCACCGACCGTTGATTTTAAAACGTCGTATAACTTTAGACAATATTATGTGAAAAGCTACTTTAAGGAATAAGGTGGAATTTGTGTTAATATATTTGGAATATGTGATCTTTTTTGTTTACTTTTTTTCATGTCATGCATCGGTGCCACTTTTTAACAGAACTTTTACAGGGAACTGTGTATCTAGTGTATATTTGATCGAAGGTTTTTATGATCATTGCCTTACGTCGTATAGAATTTATAAGCGCAACGTCAAACGACCAAATTACGCGGGAAAAGTTTGAACTATTCTTTGGTTTGAACAAACTGATAACTGCAATGAATAATCTGTACGTGTATTTTTTAATAGATTTTTACAAATTAATTTTCAAACGCGATTTAATAAACTTCTTTGGCTGACTCTCAGAAATTAGTTACTTTATTAACCATCAAATGCTTTTTTTTAATATTCCGATTCCAGTGCTAGTTTCACGGATATTTTGGATGATGAAATTGAAAACTCGCAACCAATTTCTTTGCCTTCCTCGATTTCGTCAACCGAACCATCCTTAAGCAGCGTAAAGTTGTTAGAAAATACTTCTAGTCTAAGTCGACCAGCCAAAGGTACGGGCCAATATGGACAATTTAGGAGTGTGGAAGAAATTGGTGAGTTTTCTATTTTTCTTTGTCTATTATTGAACAATGAGCCTGTTGGAGTTCACGCGCAATAACTCTGATATGATGTGAGTCTAAAACATTTTTATAGGCGTTAGGCCTTTATTAAATAAAGATAGATGTCTGGAGACTGGACTTCTCTCAAATTACTACTACACTATGCTACGAATATTTATCGTATACCATCAGGCGAATGGCATACTCGTCCCGCCATTCATCGCAATTGAAAAAAAAAAGTTTATAGCGCTCGGGGACACCGAGGTAGAGAATGAATATATTCTACAATCTAGTCACCTGAAATACACAGATAATACTTTTTCTACGTTTTGGACTCACGGCCTTCCAACGCCCATGCACTAATTACAAAATTATAGAAAAAAAACGGATAGGTAGTAGCGCGGGTGTAACTAATATTTTGTGTAGTTTTCAGTAAAAAAACTACTCGTAGTATTACGGATTATGTTATTTCCATAGATTCGAAATATCGCAGTGTGTTTTCGCATTCATTCTTCAACGTGGTGCAATCCAGGGTTATTGACGATGCATTATATTCAGGTAATTGATATTTACATATTATTATCGTCTTATGAAGTTATTTCAAAGACAGTAGATATAAAAATGCATAACTATTTCAGATAAATCTATGGTAATATGCGCGCCCACAGGTTCTGGAAAAACCGTTATATTTGAAATGGCAATCGTGCAATTGCTGATGTCTTTAGATGATAAAAAATACACTGGAGATTTTAAAATTATTTACAGTTAAGTATTGTCGCTAGACTGATAAACAGCGCTGAATTCATATTCTAAATTATAATCCTCCTAGGTAATTACTTCGCTTATTTCTGCATCACACAAAGGTAGGTTGTGAGAGAATGCCTCTGGCGTTTAGTCCGTCTATATGCTGTTTGGTATATGAAACAATAAGTATATAAATAACGGAATTAGGTATTCTCCATTTATATTTACTTTCTTGACTATCCCAAGTTCGCATTTGATCATGCCGTAAAATCTCTTATAATTTATAGTGGCACCAGTAAAGGCTTTGTGTTCAGAAAGACTATCTGAATGGTACTCGAAATTTACAAAGCTTGGATTGCTCTGTATAGAGGTTACTGGCGACACAGACGTTGATTTCTCACAGTTGAAGCCATACAGGTAGATTCATTAAGTATTTTATTTTTAATAATTTACATTTTGGATAAGAATTAGTAGTTGCAACTACTCTTTTTTTTTCATTACGTAGGAGGCATATGAGCCTTAGTTCGATGATTGTTGATTGATTGATGATGATAACATTAAAAAAATCAATGCAATCTAAAATTGACATAAATATATGGACAGTTTTCACAGATGATTTTCACGATCATCTTTTTGCAACTCCAAATGTACTAAAGGGCCTATCCTTAGTTTTTAAATCAATGCAATCTACGTAATTTTTTCCATTACAGGAGTAATGGGTATATACATTCTCTTTTCCCTATTTTGTAAGAATCAACACCACAAAAGTGGTTCAATGACACGAAAATGCTTTCTATTAACTCATAGATGCATTTTGTCCTTAAATCTAAATAGTGTGCTATGAACATCTGCGAGTTACAGAATTGTTACTGTTTGAATCTTATTATCTACCATAATTTAAGAATAATAATAACAACTCCGGAGAAATGGGACATGCTGACGCGACGATGGCGCGATCACAAAGCCTTGGTGGAAGTCATCAAGTTGTTCCTTATTGATGAGGTTCATATACTCAACGATGAGATGAGAGGCCCCGTGCTTGAAGCCGTTGTTAGCAGAATGAAAACTATCGAAGTAGGCAAAGCAGTTTTATTACACTTCATCTCACATAAAAATTAATCCATTTATTATTTCATTCTGGATGTAATACTTTTTTCAATAATTAGCAGTTCGCAACATATGAATATGTCTTTATAATTCACTAATTACATTATCATGATTTGCTTTTATAATTTATGACATAACTGAGAATTATTAACGTGGCAATGAACTGCATTTAGAACTAATTGGTTTTAAAGATATATTTCGGTGAGCAAATACTTTAGAGAGGGAACATTAATTAGTTCATCTAGCTAACAGCATTCTGTTTCTTATAAGTATCTTCGAATCAATTTTAAGGGACAGTTCACTACATACATAAACTCACGCCTTTTTTCCGGAAGAGTTAGGCAGAGGCGCTACTAGGAGACCCAAGTTTCGCCTTGTGTGTTCCGATCCACAGTGGCGGATAGGCGGCCGCCCCTATCACATCGTGGGACGGAACATAAGTAAAAGGCGAAATGGGGGTATCCTGGTAAAACCTCTACCGGCCCCTTGTGGAAAAAGGCAGGAGTTTATCTGTTAATGTATGTAAATAAATAACAATTTATAAATCAGTCGTCAGTCCAATCGAACCATCGTATAGAACAACTACAGAAGCAATGCCAAGGAAGTGTAGAAATTGTTGAAGATCCTCCTAGAATAAGGTTTGTAGCGGTTTCAGCAACCGTAAGTAATCCCGAAGATGTTGCCTCCTGGCTCGGCACTACTGATAGACCAGCTGCGTTTTACAAGTAAGTCATATTTATAGCTATTTCAGTACTTAGTTATTTGGTTATTAAGAGGTTTCAATTTATGTGTTCCAAGTTTTTCCTTAGAAAATATTCATAACAAGCAATATTTTTTACAATAAATATAATAATACTATATTTTGAGAATCGTAAAAATTGAATTTATTGTGGACATAAAAATAAAATAACGATTAAAAACCAGTTTTTTCAATTAAAATGTATATACGTATATACCCTATATATGTTTTTATTATTATACAATTAAGTACTTTTGGTTTTTAAATGAAGTAATAAAATATTACGATTGTTATATCTGTACAATTAAAATATCTTAAGGTTTACAGGTTTCAGTTCTATTCATTTTTGTACTTCTAATTCTAGCATTAATCGACTTGTTTGCATATTTTTTGTTCTTGTGTCTCTTCTTCAGCTTCTTCTTACGTCACCGGATGTCGAAATTTCCGGAAGATTAAAATACTCAGATAAACAGACCTCTTTGAAGCATTTCTTCAGCGAATTATTGGATGCAGAATGCATCCTGCAAATTGTTTTCTTATTCTTATTATAATTATTTTTATTTAGATTTGGTGATGAATGTCGTCCAGTTAAACTTAAGCGTGTAGTTGAGGGCTATCCTTGTGCAGAAGGCACAAGCATATTCAAATTCGATATCATTTTGAATTACAAACTTTGGCCGATCATACAGAAGTATCACGACGGAAAACCGACACTGGTGGGTTACCAATAGAGTAATTAAAATCATAAAATTTTATTTTCATGTTCTAAAGAAAACCGTTGTTGGACTTAGACTTCCCCAATAGCAAAATCATACAGCACCATTATCGGTTCCTTTATCCTTCCCCCGCGATTTAATTTAGAATAAGTATTGTTGTAAGTACAAATAAAACTCGATATTGTAACCTGTAATTGAGACATTGCGAATATTAAGATGTCATCAAGCTGTTTCTGCAATCGTCCACAATTTAGAAATGTCTTAACCCACTATTAGGACACGTAAAACATATTTAGATTGCAAAAGCTCGAACATTTAGAACAATACTAGTCCCGTGCAGCAATTTAGACGTAATTTCAGATATTCTGTAACACAAGGAAGGGAGTTGTGTTAACTGCAGAGACTTTATCCAAAGAGTTGACGATTAATTTCAACCCAGAACAAAAAGCCAGACTGGTTGCGTTAGCGTCTACGACGAAGAATAAGAAATTACAGGTACAGCAATCCTTTTGTAGGATGCACTGGTTAATTAAGTTTTTAATGTCTCTTTGTCTGTTCCTTTGGTAATTGTTGGAGTATTGCTCAAATTGTTTATTGCGACATCTGTCAAACAGTTAATTATAATGGGTTTTGTTCAGGGCTAGCAATGTGGTGTTCTCAAATTATATTATCATTCCTCATACACAATATTTCATCTCTGTGGATGTTTTTAAAATGTTTTGTATTTTTAAAGATGTAGTGCAACCAATAGTTGTAATTAAAAATATTATGTAGCAACTCAGCTTCTTCCTTCTTAAATTTAAGAAATACTCTATTTTTATTGAATAGCTCATGTGATCCGTAGGGTGTAGAATGTACATTGATAAAAAAGTAAGGCAATTTCAATTGCAACTTTTATAATATATTTAGTAATCGAAAAATCTAAATAAATTTAGTTTCAAGTTTGGTTTTCTTTTGTTTAATCGTTTATTGCTACTCACTTTTAATATACCTACCCTTTTGAATGAATGTTTTAGTGTAAAATTTACGATTGTTGTTTTTGTACCCTTTACCTACACTACACTTGCTGTTGCAAAGAGTTAAGAAATTACTTTATACATTCACTTTTAGGCTCTTATCTTGAGTGGAGTGGGGTGCCATCACGCAGGCATGTTGTTAGAAGAGAGAATGAACATAGAGCAAGCATTTAGGAACAGAGACCTTCCTATTTTAATCACTACAACCACATTGGGTACTTCTGAAGAAATATTATTTGTGTTTATTTAAAAAAAAACTGTAGATTTCTTAAAATGTTATTTCATTAAGCTATATTATTATTACTTCGATACATTACACATATATTCCTTATTTATTCTTTTTATTACAGTTTTTAAACCTTGTTGTATTTGTTTCAGCTATGGGCGTCAATCTTCCAGCACATCTTGTGATCATCAAAAACACTCAGCAGTATGTAAACGGAGCATATCAGGCAAGTAAATTTGTATTATTCTTAATAGGTCATAATTCGTTCCTTTTGACTGTACTAATTATTTGAAGTTTATTTAGTATGGATTGAGTATATTATAATTCCTCTGGGCAAATAGGCCATACATGTTCATATGAGTAGCGATCACTTAACATTTACTAACTTAAAAATAATGTTTTCTGCTAGAAAATGCTCATTCAATAAAATCTTTGGAAAATCTAGAATCTGATGATTTGTGCTAAATATACTTTAATTTACTCTAAATTACTTTGATAACATTAAGTCACAGTGCATTAAGTCATGCGAATTGAGACTGTATAGAATCAAAATTGCGGAAAAATACTTAAACTAAGGTAAGTGGTATTTTTCTCAGGAGTATAGTATAAGTACAGTGCTACAAATGGTGGGACGAGCGGGCCGACCGCAGTTCGACACTGAAGCGACCGCCGTCATCATGACACGACTTGCCGACAAGGTCAGGAATATTATCATATATCCTACCTCTAATATTCATTAAGGACTAGTCATAAATAAGGATCGGTAGCTTCCTATTTAGATCTGCATCTTTTAATTCATTTTACAATAGTTGTGATTTAGATGCATTTTATAGTGAGAAAGATGAGGATTGACGGGCATACAGTGAGACAGGTCGGTAACTTCTGTCTTAAGAAAAAACAATTTTCATTTAGCTTTTAGTACTACCTATATACATACAAACTGCTAAAGTGCCTTAGATAGATGATTTAAAAATACTTACACATATCCGGCTCGTACTTACAAAATATGATTTACCATAACAGAGCGAGTTTAGGAATTGGCAGGTTAGATGCCACGTTAATATATATAACTAGCGGCCCGGCCCGGCTTCGCCTGGGTGCAAATACAGATTCCAGTCCATATTTTATTTAAAATCAATATGACAGCTTATCCATTTTCAATCCCATCCTGTACCTATTCTTATGTCCCATTTTATCCACCTTATATTCTATTCTATCCCATCTCTCCAGATTCAAATCATTATTTTGCTGTGGAAATATTATAACACTGTTACTACTCCGACGACATTCATTGAAATCAATTAAAAGATACCATAGATGACCCGACCACGCTTCGCTATGGCTTAGTTATTATATGATGAATTTTATATTGAATTATTTAGCATAGCAAAAAAGCCCGACCCACCTTTGCCTGGATGCAGATATTTTTTTATTCTACTCCACACCAAATACATGTTATTTTTCGTATAAGCTCTTGTATACCTAAACATGAATTAGCTATCCTACTGTCCTGCTCAATTCCGTCCCATCCCGTCTGTTCAGTCACTTCCCGATACGTCCCGTGTTTTCTCTTCATTGACCATCCCGTCTTATACCGTGCATTTACATTTCGTCCTATCAAATGTGTCAGCTATCCCAGTCCTCTCCCCTACCTCCCACTCTATTATATCCCGTTTCTCCATATCCAAATAGTGTGCCTTATAAATTTTTGACATTAAACACTTTAGCGATTTTGATTATCCATGCAATATTCCATCCCTTATTTCACCCCCAGTATGCTGTTTTCCAAAAACATTACGCCATTACTTTTTGTTAGTAATAAAGAGATTAAATATAAATTTTCATAGAAATACACTCACACACACAATTAATGTAGTAACGGTCATTGAGTAACGGTAGTAACAATTATATATAACTGGTTTCTCAAGACACAGACAACGCCTAATTTGAGAATCCCTGCAATATTCTCCATAATTATATAAAATTGTTATTTTATTCAGTTCAGTTCAGTTTTTATTTTTATGTGTTATTTTATGAAAGATTTTTCATTTTCAAGTGACATTCTATCTTGAAAAGAAGTAAAACTTCTTACGTGTGAATATTATTTATTTGATTGTCCTATATTTATTTAGCTTCATAATATACTCTTTAGTTTACACAAATTAAATTTCTGAACGTATGCATAAATATTTGACAACCAATTTAAATGTCAACCACTTTTCATTACTGTCATTATTTTACATCTTTAAAATCTAAAATACGCCATTAATCGAATATTGTGGATATATGTTGTCGATTCGAAACCTTTATTTAAATACGTTATTTAATTTGAGGGAAGAGTTTACCGTATTGACGGTATGAACATTAAATGTTTGACAGTTACAAACCCATGAACATTTTACAACTCCTTATAAATAAGAAATTAATTGAAAAAACATTTTCCAGTAGACCAAACTGTAAATCTAAACCATTCTCGAATCTCCACGAACACACACAAAAAATTTCATCAAAATTGGTCCAGTCGTTTAGGAGGAGTTCAGTCACATACACACGCACACAAGAAATATATATATTAAGATATTAATTACGTAAATATAACTTTTATGTAGAGACAAATACTTATAGATATGTAACATTAATAAAATTAATTGTGTAAACCTCTTGTGGAATCATTAATACATAATATCGTCTCTGAATTTTCTTATGTTTTCATTATGCTAACAGTTACTAGTATAAAATATTTTAAGAAATTAGAAGTTATGGTGAATTCATAACTAATATCTGTAAAAAATCGAACGATAATAATATACCGCTACAGGTACATAGTGTTTACCCAAAGCTGCAATTTTATTCTTTATGTTTACTGGTGGTAGGTCTCTCATATGTGAGAGGCCATCTGGGTGGGTACCACCGCAGTGTCTATTTCCCCCGTCAAACAGCAGTGTAAACGCACTGTTGTGTTTCGGATTGAAGGGCATTGTAGCCAGAGTAACTACTGGACATATTGAGACTTAACATCTTATGTCTCAGGATTGCGAGCACAGTGGAATGCCAAGCATTGCTTTGTAATTCAAGGTGTTGTTTGCTTTTGCCACTGTTCATGAGCGGTCGTATCGCTTACCATCAGGCGAAAGGCATGCTCGTCTCGCCATTCATAGCAATAAAAAAAAAATGTTTTCCTATTTGTCTGAGAAATTAAGTAATCAAACAAAGTTCAAGTACAAAAATCTTTATTATGACCTACATGGTGTTACGTGAGTACATATATCTAGTACTAATCGTTATACATTTCATTTAAAGTACATGCTAAATGTTAATCCTTTATACATTTAATGGCAATGATTGACGATAACCCAACAATTTTCTGAAGATAATGTAAAAATTATTTACACTACCACAAATCTTCTAAAATTTGATGGGTTTAATTAAACATACTAACTTTAATCACGGAAAAGGTAACATGGTAAGGCCAAACGCGTAATACGAAAGAAATTGAAATATTTCATAATCATAAAAGTTTGAAAGTGAACATAGGTCCCCGATGCGATGTAGTAACGCAAAATAACAATATAGAGGAACTAAAAAATGAAATAATAAAAAAGTGCTGTACAAATGATCAATATAAATTGGTATTAAAATTAATTTACTAAATTAGTACTTTATCGGTGTTCCTCGTCGTATCGTTGTAGTACGTCACTTACCACAAAGACTAGCAGGTAGGAGATTAATAATTCAGCATTTTAGTAATTAAGCTTAATGTATATAATATTAGTAAGGCAGATCGTGTGAGTTATCATTGGTTGATATATTACATACTAAGACTGGTAACAAGAACGAAATTTCATCTCGTCATATTTGTTAGTAGTTTTTCTAAATATCACATTTCATTTATATAAATAATTTTTGATCACAATATTTGACGATTATGCATCCTACTTTTCTAATTGCTGTAAATTATTCGTTATATTTTCATTCCAGGAATTAAGCACAGAACGTTTCTTAGATATTTAATTTCAGTTCGATGAATATTGTTATGTCTACATTCATATATTTTTTTTGAACAGTCGTATTTTCATCTTAAAACCAGTCTTTACCTATCAAATTCTACTTTCCTTTGCCGAATGGGTTAGCGTCTTTTTCGAAGGTGATCTTGGGCACGAATCCGCTTTCGCCTTCTACGGTGTATTCTACGGTCATAAGACGTCCGTCTGGAAGAAGTACTTTGTATCCACCCACCACCTTGCCTTGAGCATCACCAGCTTCGTTCGCACCAAAGTAGAGCGTCTTTTCTGGATCTTCTACGTCGTATTTGTATTCATACTGTCGGCAAATTATATAGTTGTATTATTTATCATTATATTATGTAAAGGCATGAGCTTAAAAACTAGAAGCAGGGCTTGAATTTTGAATTCCTATAAAAATATATACCTAAAATAAACCGCTTAATACAACTAAAAGTTAAGACCCTATTATAATTCTTAATTTATTGAATGCCCAATAGTGATGCTTGTAAGCTTTATTTCATAGCGTCGTGTCGTAAAGCTAAGTCTTTTTGTTGGGTTTAATAAATATACAAAACTTCATCTCACACTAACAGTAAAAAAACAACAATAACCTTTACATTAACGGTTCTTGAGTGTAAATTAAGTTTCGTGGTAAATTTGTATTACTGTTTCACAAACGTTTGGAAACAATGATGTTTGAAACACAAAATAATTGAACACACAAAAAAGAATAAAACATGCACTCGATAAATTCTTATGAGAACTAACATTTCGGCTCGATGAAGTTTATATTCAATTCAATTAGTGTTTTTATTGTGTTAACGTTTGCAATTAATCGCGATTATGTGAGATAAGTAACAAATGGCGAGCACAAAGACGGCTGAACGCAATTGCGTCCAATTATAATAAGGTTTACACTGCGAGTGTTCACATCGTTAGCATAATAGACAAGATGCACACGATAGCGGCGGATTGGACTCGCAAAATGCAGTGTTTTACGACAAAAACAATACCGTATTACTTTGTAAAAAAAGTTCAAATGTATGAAAACAATTAACCAATTTTGAAGTCGAGCATTTTACGATCGCTATAAAATCAATGAATCGAAATTATCTTTTCATTGACACCACTCTTAGTTGTGCAAATTATTGGGGGATGATTGGAATCAAGGAGGACTTTTCAAAACAATGAACCTGGACTGCCAACATCGTCTATTTCACGATTCAAATCTGTCTTGTTACCACATTTACGTGGTTCAGGCACATGACGTTAAAGAATGTCGCAGAAACATCCGACCTTTAATTTAACAAATGGCTACGTGACGAACTTTACCTCTTCCGGGAAATTATCCAATTTTGCGACTGTGAAATTGGAGTCAGAACCACACTCGAACAGACCCTATACCCGTATTCTGTACATTCTATATACGTTTTTATTACACACAAGTGAAGTGACAAACTACATGATACGATCCTTCCACAATTTTTAACATTTTTTTAATACTTTGTAGTACAAACATCATTCTACAGAATATCATCTCCGTAGTTCTGGTGACATTTCGATGCTATCTTTTGTAACAGCAAAACATTTTATTGCATGCATGAGATCCTGTTGTTGAACAAGCGCCGCATACGATATGAGACCACTGAATGTACCATCATTCCAATTTTTTTTTCTTAATTAAATGAGTGATATGATTCATTTAATTGTTTAATGGACAAATAGACTGTAGAAATGGAATGGGAACTGTAATATAGTCTATAGACCTAGGTTGATATATTCGCAAACCCAACAATTCGCACGAGATTAATTTAGTACATATCGTACATATCGACTCATTGTACATATCGACGGCAGAAAGCATCTTGTGGTATCTCGAAAAAGCAACATTACACTAGAGCCTCAAAAACTATTTAAAAAATTGATGACTTCTAAACTAGAACACTTAGGAATACCATTTTTTTAGTAATAACATTTTCAAATAAAACCTACCATTTACACGAGGCCATACAATGCGGTACTTTTTCTGAATTGAATGATTTAAAATTAAATAAAAGCCATATTAGCGTTTTTCGAGATACGACCAAATCGTCGATATTTGCCTTGTATTTATTTATTTATTTAACACTTTATTGTACACCATATACATAAAAATGACAATACAACATGAAAAAATATATAAAAAATGTGCACAAGTGGCAGTCTTATTGCTTAAAGCAATCTCTGCCAGACAATCATGGGATGGATGAACGAAAAGAACGAAAGTTGGGGCTTCAGGTGTACGAATAATTCATTATTACTTTATTATTTATTACTTGTATTACATTATTACTTTACAGTGTCGCCATAAATAATGCATCTAATTTTCATGAGACTAACTAAAGACTGCTCATATCATTATAGTAAAATTTCTAAATTCGTTCACATTAGTACACTTCTGCTTTAAGTGCTTCTCATTTATTAAAATCACTTGATATTTGTTCAATAGATTTCATACATTCACAAATCTGTACGGATAATACACAATTGCTTAGACCAATCGGAAGCCAATATGTAATTATAATCTTGAGAACCTCGGATGGGATTGTTTCGTTAGAATTATTGTTTTGCAATTGTATGTAATGGCTCTATTATACAATCATGATTTTCGCCTTTGTCATGGTCTTTTACAATTTGTTTGCCTATTCTGTGAATTTATGAAGCTATTTCTAAATAAACTCTAGGAACACAGTCTAATAAATTCATATTGTTTAAACTAGCTTTGTTTCAATGAAAAAATCAACTTTTAAAATCTATAATTGAGATATTATGTTGTCTCTACTATCTCAAACGTCGTCTTATGGCTAAAGTAAAAATAAACAAAGGCTCTAAAATCCATATGTATTCAAATAGCTATTTCACCATTAAATATCACAACACAAATGTAAAATTTACATTTTAAGTTAAGCTTCTTCACAATGTCGCAATTTAAATGTCTTTGCTAAAAGTTAGTACTTGGCGGGTCAAAGGTGCACACGCTTTGTTTGAGTTAATGTCGATTCGCCAGCGCATCCTTGCATCTCGTCACTTGTGTGTTAAGGTAGACAACTTTTAGTTGCACAAGAACACTGCAATTATCATTAAAAGGGTCGAAGGATATAAAATATCTAACTTTAATTATTGGAATATTGTTAGTGTGAAATTAGCGATAAATTACATTTAGTCATCTTTTTCAAGTAATTTAATGCTCACTGATACAGCGGCTCATAAATGGATAAACGATACGGGAAAAAGTAAGGAATGGATTCTTCGAAATGTCGTTTTAAAGTTAACGTACGATGGACCTGATAACAAAATACTTTTAAACAGAAATACATAATGCGTTTTCCTCGAGGAATGAGTTAGGAAGGGTTTTGACAACGGACGTGGGCGCAAACATATTCCAGTACGTGCAACATAAAAAAATGAGAGTTTTTATTTAGCGCTTACGGCCTTATCTCAAAAGTAATCAACGATATCCCGCAAGATTCTAAAACTAAATCTTATGGATATCCGCATGCAATATTCACTCTAAAAACTAAAATCACATCTGTACAAAATAAATTGGCATATTATTATTGACTCTACCTTCATATTCAATAGCTTTATTTTACTAAAATCACATAAATTCGATCGTAGCTTTGTCTTATCTGAAATGTAAATATGTGCGTTATTGCTGCCCATGTATATATTTGATCGAAGGCGCAGGTTAATATTTTATGATAAGAATTCTAAGCATCTGGACTTTCCCAGAATATTGCGATCGTTACAGTTATTCTAATGGCTCTAAAATTCCAGCCATAACATTAATTTCGTCAAAGTGACAATAAATTAAGATTTAGAATTCGGACCCTAAGATCCGATACCAGGAAGTTTCTGAGTGCAATGCCTTTATCTATTTATTTCAGTTTCATTTCATGAGGTGTTAGAGCTTTTTGTTTATTTCTTTCACTGGCACTAAAAATGAGTTTTATACACCCGATCTTAAAGTGCCATCGTATAGAACAGTATGTTTCATTGGTCCTCAAAATCACTCTGGCTTGGTCGTTACGGGATATCGCCAGATTCTTCCAGAAACGGGATGACCTACATTATATCGGGTCTTGTCTATGACGGAGTTTTCACCATCATCTACAGTCATGTGTGTTCGGATTCGAATATCCACAAACTATTTATTTATTGCTACATATACCTAAAATACACAGACGAACTTAAAGCGGAGTTACTACCTAAGGCATTCTATAACTTTCTAACTTTACCCGGTATTTCCTCGAATGTCCTGGTAAATTTAATTTTAGAAAATTTTACTTACTGGCATAGGTGGATATTCTTCTTCCGCTGGGGCAGCTTGCGTTTGCTGTATGCTCACGCACACCACTACCATCGCACACGCCAACCATTTTGCTGAGAACATCTGCAGAATAGTAAAGAATTATTAATAACACTATAACACATAGTGGCAAATGTAAAGAACGTGTCTTGCGTTGGCCTTAGAAAAATCAAGAAAAAACGCCCAGATTTGAAGAAATAAATACGGATTTGTTGATTTTACCAGACACAAAAGTTTATTTCGGTGCAGATATCAATTCCGTAGGACTACGTAGAAATAATCTTACGTAGTAATTTGGTAGTCAAATATAATACTGCTGATAGTATATTTATAAAATAATAAACGCTAATATAAAGACAGATTCTACCTTATTGTCTCTACAAAATATTATAAACAAACCAATAACCAATCTACGATGAATTATTTTATTCTAATGTTAATGCGACCAGTTATAGAATACAAATAAATGTTTAAACAGTTACTAAATATAATTTAACGCATTCAACATTCTATAATATCCCGTTATTCAAACGGAACAACATCGAACGCAAATCTTGTTGGCATATTAAAAATAAATCAGTCTCGATTGAAAAATAAACGAAATTCCAAAACCGTAGGCGGTCCCAAAACGAAAATACAAACAAAATAAGATTGTACAACCAAGACACAAACAAAATAACATCGCATACTTTATTACACGCGTAAATCCTTAAACAAAAACCGTAATTTAGGTACTTAGCAATTCAAATGTAGCACATTATCGAAGATTTAGTGATCAAAATTTGCGAAATAAAAGTTAAAAAAATGTCCTTAAAATAACACTCGTGTGTTCTCGTATTCGATTCATTCATAGGGTTCACGCACAGAGGTTCACGGATACTTATGATTTATCATAATACCCTTCAACTGACAAATGACTTACAATCCGTTATGCGTCTGTCAGACTTATCTATCAAGCTTTTTATCAACAGGTGAATTAAAGTTTTTATCAGCGATTCATTCAAGCGCAGCGTCATTCATAAATTATGCATCGAATTATTATTTCATTGATAAATAATTCGTTTCTTAGCTTTATTTATATGAATTTAAAAAACCTCTTATCAAAAGGAATCGAATTCAAAGAATGTCTGCTTGTTAATGGAACTAGATTAATAAATCCTTTTTTTTATTTATTTACGCATGAAGTATCACAATCACGCTTTATGTAAAATGAAGTTCAAAGTAGCTATTAACTGATTTTCAACAATTACATCATCATCAGCCTATTCGCGTCCACTGCTGAACATAGGCCTCTCCTATGGCAGGCCACTAGCCTCGATCTTCAGCCCAACATCTCCAACCGCTACCAGCCATCCTTCGGATATCATCACTCCACCTCTTTCAACAATTTAAGTTTTAGTAATGATTAATTACGATTTTTATTATTCATATTGCATAATTTCATAGGTATGCGCTTTTGCAACTCCAATCGTTGTTTGTAATTGTTTTTATTGTTAGGTAAGTACCGTTGTGATGAATATTCATGTGCTCATAAAGGCCGAATAATTAAAGACCCGTTTTATAAAAACAGCTTGACAACGTAAAAATGTCTTAATTGTAAGGTCATTGTTAAATACCAGTTTTAATTTTTCCATATCTGTACATCTGAACCAAAATAAATTGCTGACTCGGTTCAAAAATCATTTTCAAATTCATTTGCTGAGCACTGTTTTGCTTCCGCGTCTGAGTAAAACAATTAACAATTAAATACTACGTTGTAGATTTACTCATTTAATTCATAATACTGGTTTCCATATGAATATTAATTTTTAAAATTATTTGATTTAAATATGGAAGCAAACTTAATCTTCTAAATGAGCTCTTGCGTGCTCTTGGTCATGATGGCACGGATGGTTTCAAAATTTAAATGAATAACACAATTAATTAATTTCAAAATTTTATTTGCTTCTAATATAGCTCTCTTCCCCCATGTAACACATAAAGCCTAAGTGACACATTAGCCTAATGCGAATGAATAATCGTTTTTTTTTTTAATTTGACAGCCCCCGTGTCGTAGTTGGTTAGACGCCGGCTGTAAATTGTGAGGCCGCAGGTTCGATAGACGTACCAAAATAAACGTATGTGTGATCCACGGGTATTTGTTTGGGGTATGGGTGTTTGTGAGACCGAAAAGTCTCTTGTAGTTTCTGATACCCACGAAACAAGACTCGACCGTAGTGTGGGGTCAGGACTGTGTATATGACTGTTAGATTGCATTTATTTATTTTGTTTACGTTCTTCTGAATAATAATTTAATGAAACTACATTTTAAAAATACAGTGGACATTAAAGTTATGGTGGAATAATTGCAAATAACTTGTCCCTTTGATTGCAAAACTTGACAATAATAATAGACAGTCGGGAAAACTCACAATTGTGTTTTAATCAATATCTGATCTAAATAAAGAATCACTTACGGACAGGTCCTCGCATTGACAATAATTACCATAGAAATATAGTGATAATTATGGCTATTAAAGCTGTCATATTTTTTACTAAGACATTTCTATGCAGGTACTTAAGCTAAAGCCTTGTTTATCCTGGTATTAAATACTCAATTATTGAATTAGAATAATTTGTTTTAATTATCGCCACAATATTGCGCATTTATTATTCATGGAATGCAATGATTGTCTTTCGGTGCTGTGAGATTCATTAAAGTTCCATAAAAAGGTAATTAATATAAACAACAGTATTGTTAGCAATCTGCATAAACTGTTAAGATGGCTATACCAATAAATGAGATTTAGTTGGCCTTGCGTGATCGGTCCTTTCGGATAATTCTTATGCCTTGTCTTACACAGCTTGGAGAATTTATTGCATGCTTCAGGTTTTTATCAATGAATAGGTTTGCATTGGGGTGTTACCTCATTTAGCACAGGCACGTATCCTATTACCATCTAATGTGATAGAAATTAATGATTTTTAAGTATTTGTGTATACAAAGCTATATGATATCAAATATGTAATACAATTATACAATTTTGGTTACGGGAATAAGTTAATACTCATTATAAAATGTTGCCATTATTTTTGGCTCCTTTTATATTTCATTTGAATATTAATGAACCGTTTCGTAGTAAGAGATAAAATCTTAAGTTAAGGCACAATGCCATGTAATTTGTAAAATATGTTTGTAAGTTTACGATGGCAAGTTTATGATGTTACGAGTGCCAGATATTACTTCTCTTTGCCTTGCGTGTAATTGTACTTTACGGACGGCCGAGCTGCGCGTATCAATTTGTCGTGTAAAACACCTAACACTATACTATTTGATACTTATTATTTAAATAAACAGTACAAAACACCTTTACACTAGCAACAAAATTACAATTTTAGTGCCACAATTAAACTGTGATTCCTTAAGGAATTGGTTTAATCTCATCTACTTTTGTTTTACAATGTTCTGGCTGCCATTATCCAATCTTACTTGGTAATTAAACTGAAAACTAACTGATTAGGATAGTATGAATAATATAATCCAGCGCTCACTTTTAAATTGTCGTACTTTACCAACTAAACATACTAAAATAATATAACTTTACGAATTAAATAGCATAAACAGAGCAAAAAAATACATTAGAACCGAAAAATAAAATTGATGGATATAAAAAACATTGGACAAAATAATGTTTACCAAAACACACCATTTTTACTATGGTTTTTACTGATCTTATTGGTGTTTGCGTGTTGTCACGAATTTAATTTCCACGTGTATGCCGTGAGAACAATTACAGAATCCTGCCCTCTCGATCAACAAGAAGAAAATATCAGATGACGACACTGTGTTGCTAGTTTGCTCAATTTCCAATGGTTATGGCGTGATAAATGATACGTGTCACACGTTTTTATTTTGCTAAACAATTTGTTTTCGTATAAATTATCAACTTTTATTCACGACGGCAATACATTTTATTCGCGATCATTTTTTATGACTTGTCTGCGCTTCTGAAGCAGCAGAAACGTTTTTCGATAAAATAATGCTTCGAAATATAATTCAGATTTTCGATATTTTGTTTGGTTAAGCTAGGGTATTAATTAAATACCAATAACAGGGTGGATGGCATATCACATAAGTTTTGGCGCCGATCGCTTTTTAATATAATATGCCTTCTGAAATGCTAAATAAACTTTAAAAGAAAAAATCAAATCATGCGTAGAAAACTAAAATATAGTTTTAGACGGTACACATTTTTCAATATTTCAAAAATATTATGAACTTTTCTCGTGAAGAATTTAAAGTTGGTAAAAAGATAATATTTTTTATTTTATGATGGGATCCCTTAACTTTATAAAAACAGATAACAAATTATCCCATGTGACAGTACCAAACGTGAATAAAATTTAAAGGACCATGCATATAATTTGCATGGAACCTTGAAAACAATATTCACATGATTTAATTCTTTTAGACTTAAGCAACCGCATCCCTGTCGGTCAAACACAATAGCTAATTATCTAGGTGAAATAACTCACCTTGGAGGACACGAAATAAAAATCGCACGACACTACACAAGCTGTAACAATATGTACTGATGACAATGATCGTTGTGTGGCGTGTAAAGAGAACTGGTGGCTCGCCCCAGCCGCGTCCTCAACTTATATACACACCCCACGGCCCGACGGCGGACCGAAGATGCTGCAATGTCGCCCTATCGTGATGATGTCCCTGCACACGCAGAAACGATGATGCGTCAATAACTAAATAACATTTATACAATTGCATTTGTTTGTTCACACGACCTATACTTTATATAGGCGGTGAGAGCTGAATTTTACAGACTAAATAATTGTAGGCTTTCAAGATATTTTTGACTGAAAGCTCCCACCATGAATGTTTCTTCATTTCGTATATCATATCGAATATTATTTTGTATGCCTAATATGCGCCTATAGCGCAGGTTTCAAGTTGGTTGTGAAAGAAAAGGTCATCGATCCGATCCCTCTTCTGAGACAAATGTTGGTGTTATTTTTTTTCCAGGATGTGTGGGATAACATAATTCCAGATCCTTTTTGGTTCTCACGACACAAAGTGTATTTTAATGTAGAAAAATTAATTAATTATAATATATTGTAGTACGTATAAATAAATACACCTAACAGTCACATACATCATAGATGTCACATTAAGATCAATTACGTCTTGTGTGTGTATCAGGAGCTACGACATACTTTTCGCTCTCATAAACACCCAGAGAGAGCTAGGAGTGAGGATATATCCGAGTATTGGGTGTATCTTGTAATAATTTTATACACTTGTAATTGATAGACAAGTGCGTGGCGACTTGTTGATGACGGACCAGACGCGGCTGCCGACATGTTCACTGTGATCGCGGGTTCAAATCCCAGGTCATACTTCTGTATTTTCAGAATCATATGTATACACACTAGTCTACATAGCTAGTCAATCACTATGCATAAAACGGTGAAGGAAAACATCGTGTGGAAACCTGCATACCATAGCTATTCTTAAGAATTTCTATGGTACGTAAAGTCCGCTAACTCACACTAGGCAAGCGCGGCGTGAAGGACTATATGGCCTAAACCCTCTCAGTCGTACTTTCAATTGTAGAGGAGGCCGAAGTATATGAGTTAAAATAGCAATTGATACTTACCTTAAATTCATTTATTAAAGAGTCATCATGTAGTTTGATAAAACTTTACCAAACATCAGTTTTCGTAATACATGATAATGGATGCCTTTGTTGGAATTGTATAGAAATTGTTTCATAATGTGATGACTTTTGCGTTAGCCTTCTCGGCCTTTAACCAATTAAAATATAAAATTAAATGGCCATGAACCTTTTTTTAATTATCAGAAGATACAGGCATACGTGGGTAACGAATCGCAAGGCAATAGCATTATTAAAAAATTAACTCAATTTCCGGATCGATTGCGTGATGTTTCGTTAATTTATTTGTATATTACTACTATAAACTTTGAGTAAATTGACAGTATTTAAGCAACATAAATACAATATGAATCTGCTCTACAATCCAATATAATATACATTTTCCGAAGAATTCATTTTAATGCATTTAAGACATACCATTTATGAAAACGAAACTACAATATAGTTCATTGTAGGAAGTGGGTCGCCCTTCTTCCTCATAACTATCCTTGCTGCATCAGTCGGTGAAAGTAACGTCTGTCATCCTTAGATCATGACAAGGAAGTGACTTATATGTTGAGTATTGTTATCGTCGCCTATTTCCTTACCTTGTAGGGACTATTGTTACATTTCTATGAATACCAGTCAAGTTCTATTTGGAAGATTAAGTACTTATGCTAGATGTTATGTTCAGCTAAAGTTTATTAATAAGGATATTGTTAAAAATATATGGATATCCGTACATTTGTAAAATATTACCATAGTTAATATTTGAGCTTTGAATAAATTGGCGTAAGATGATTATCGTCATTTGTTAGATCATTATTGTAATCTTGTAATTTAACGAAATATAAGACTCTTTCCAAACTGTTTGTATCTACTTTTTGTTGAAATTATGATGCTTATCTAAATAGTTTATGATAATCGATAACAATTTTATTGTTTCGGACTCCGTGCAAAGCATCCTCGAGATTATACTGAGAACACTTTCAATTATTCATACATATTGCGTTAATCACGATAAGCTCCGAGATATAGAATCTTTTGAACCAACAACAAGGATGTGTACTTATATCTGCCTATCTATGTACTATGTGGGTCATGCGTGATGTCCTTTCAGATGACAATTTATGCTAATTTTCATAAAAGTCTATATTATTTAGTACTTTGTGATGATACATACATACATAAATAAATTCATTTTCCCAGAAGAGTTAGGCAGAGGCACCATCAAAACACCCACATTTCTTGCCATATCACTTTGCCCGATCTGTTACTAGAAACTGATACCTCAGCTTTGTAATCGTACCGTAGTACAACCACGCCAACTTTTCATTAAATGATTATGACAGTAATTGAGTCATTCAATTTTACCAGACTAATACCAACTATGGTGACTGGTGGTCTCCACAAAAATAACTACGAGTATAACCATTCTAGAGTCTAGACCTAACTAAATACTTTTAATAAATTCACAGGTGGTATTTATTCATAAATATAGATACAGTGTTCCGATACGAGTACAATGTAGGTTAATCAAATTAATATGAACGTGTGAGCTGCGTGCTAATTTCTATTTTATTACTATTTCCTTTCAATTGAAACTTTCGCACTTTAAATGTACTTTCCTACACAATAAATGCACCTATATTTCCTGTGTAATTTTTTCCCATTCATTTTACAAACTGGTTATTTTCATTACAAATACGTGCAGCGAATAACGATTCGTCCATTGTTTTTGCCGTAGAACTTAATAAAACAACTCAATGTGTCGGAGCTTCAGATCTGTGAGATTATAAACAGTGCTTGCGACACCCAGTCGAAGTTTTCTGAATATCACGTGTGAAAAATAATTCACAATAGTGTTGTATTCCATTTATAAGTTCACCTACTTTGTGCACACGAAGAGCAAGGTCAAAATTCAATTACACCATAATTAGGCATTTTACTACCATTCAAATTAGTATCAGACGACAGAATAAATAAGTTTTATACACAAAATATTACGTCACTGCGCTGGGATAATAGACGAGAAAATGACTAAAAGTTTAAATTATTTTACTTATGTCTTGAAGATACGGAAATTAAAGAGATTTACATACAATTCGTATTAAGAATTAAATTATGTGCTTAGTTTTCTTTTAATTATATCAGATGTGTCATGTTTATACGATCAACGGTCATATATTTTACTTAAAATTTGATACGTTATGAACTTGCATTAGCGGATAAGTTTCAGTGGTTTGTGGTATCAGTTACAGAAGTTGTAATTAGTTATATTAAGCATCTGCTTGTGTGTTATTTCACGCTTTGTTCATTTCCTGATCTATTATTCATTTGAGATAAACTCAATTTATAAAATAAATTGTTTTTACTAGTTTCGGTTTAGTTAGTACATTTTTTACTTGTATCGATTGTATCTAGTTTATGAGCACAAATCATTGTCTTATCAAACAGTTTACAACTGAACATAGACCTCATCCAAAAAATCGATAACAACCAAAATGCGTTATGGTTGCTTCCAAGAGAATGGAGCCGGCATACAGAGATTTCCTACAAGCTTTATTGGTCATCTGTGTATATTGTAGGGTATCCGACGCTACATTGCTGGTATTTAGGTAGCCTTCAGTGAAGAATTTTCAGACTCAACGATATCTGTTGTTCGTGCTATGTGCTTTCAAATACTCGTATAATAAAATTTTCATATTTATACTATTTGAGAAATAAGTACGGCCACAATGACATCGTTTGCACCTCATCATTACGCCACGCTCTGAGACCGGTCGTCTCGGTCTTACCTTAGTCTCAAAAACGATTTCAATTCCATTAAATTTAAAGGGAGCTATCATACATTATTTGCCAACAATTAATACAGGTTTAAAAAAATCAAAAATATTTATTGCATGTGTTTAAATATAATTACTTAGTTGTATTGCCCAAAAATTTATAAACTTCCAAAACTCCATCAATAGCAACTGGCATTGTAGAAATTACTTTGTTGTCTGATTTATTACACAAACATCCTTGGGTATCCGGTTCAAACGTGTTCTCCTTGTACTCCTTCAATTTACGGGTTATGATAGCATTTTCATGCTCAAGTAACATTTTCTCACGCTTTAAAGCTCGTCTTGATAACTCAGCCTTCGATATTTTCTGCCAGAGTCGTGTTAAACCACATGTGCTTGTAATGGCGTTGGTTACTAAAGAATCATCGGATTGTTGCCGTCGGACGTTAGTCTTGGTTTGTATTGGGGAATGTGGTATATCTAAACCATACGGAAGTACTTTTTCTCGTCGAGTTTCAAATTTTCGACAAAGTGCGGCTAAACGTAATATTTTTTCAACCTTTTTGTACGCTGATTCAAGCCATTCAACGGTGTCATCTGACATTCGAACCATTCTTGCTAGTTGTTTTCCATCAGTAGAAACGCCGTCGTATAAGTTCTTCTTTAGTTGATAACATGCATCTCTATGTCTGTTGCGTCGGTCCCTGAAGACTGCTTGTTTAGTTCCAGATTCGTATGCTGCTAATTCAGAACGAAGTTTTTTAAGCAATCCATCGCTATTCGCTATCTTCTTACCTTGCGACGCAATAATGTCAGCCATCAAATTTTCTTTGTGACGCAACTTGCGAACCTGTTTTTGATTATCAGCTGTCTCAACAACGTAAGCTTTAAGAACAGCTTTGTATTCATCCCACATGGCACTATAATTATTTTCTAAGAACGATCGTAAATTCTCACGTTCATTTGAATATTTGTTTTTCTCTTCGTCCTCCTTTACTAAATTTTCCCCGCGAGTGGTCCAAGCTAAACTATCTGCCGTAGTATGGGCATGATATAGTAAAAGTTGGAGATGTGTTTCTGCAGCATTGTGATCTGACATAATACGTGCTGCATCATCTTCACCTCGTTGTAGCAATGCGGCTGTTCTGCGATCGTTTTCTTTCGACAATTGGTCTAAGTCAATAAGAAATTTGTTTATCATAGTATCTATTGTATCACAGAAACTGGCAACAGTGCGTTGAAACTGGTCATCAGCTACGTTCATAAGTTTTATGGTATAGTTAATCAGGTGGTCTTTTTTATCCAACGCTCTTTCAAACGTATGCCACATGACTTCGATGTCTTGTCTGAAAACAGGTTCTTTGATTTTTAACATCAGCTCACGCCAACTTTTGTCTAACTCGCCTTTGCGCGCCGCTTGCGCCGCCATTTCACGAAGAAGTTCATCCCGTTTCAACTGCTTTCTCGCTTCGACTTCAGCCTTAAGCTTTTCTAATCGTTTTGCCTCCTTTTTCGCCTTTTTATCCATCTTAGCAAGAGAATCACAATTATTAATGAATTAATGAAGTTTAAATATGAACATAATATCGTCAATTCCCGTGATTTGACAATACAAACAACAGTGTTGAATTTCAACTAAGAAAATGTCAACAAATTATTTTCACATTTTTTTTCGTCAACCGCTTATTATTCACACTAAAGAGGTCCCGTTGAAAGGCCTTAATTAAACTAATCCTATATATTACGTCCATGACTAATCCACAGAAAAATATTATTAGACTTTATACGGCTATATTTAAAATTCTCTACCTTTATTTTTCATCTTAAAGTTTAGTGAATACAAAGCATATACAGAAAATTAATATAAAATTAATATTAACGGCAGCATCGATACGAAGCATTGGTCGGCGGTAATGAACCTCTGCAAAGCTTCCTACACAAGAGATTAGCCGAGAACTTGAACAGTGAAGCCGCTTTAGCTACTGTAAGCGACGTTGCAGAATGCGTGCAGTGGCTTCGTTCTACATTCTTGTTCGTGAGGTCAACTCGGGATCCTAAAAGGTAGTTTATTATATTTCTTAAACTGTTTTTAATTAGACAATCTAGTGATTTTTTATGTACGTTATTTTAGACACGATAACAGATATTTATTTATATACATTATTAAAGAAGTTTTTTATTATAATTTGGTGATTACAGATATCTTGGGTTACCGCCTTCTGCGCCACAATCATTAATTTCTAAGAAGATTGAAGGTTAGTGATATCAATTAAATATCTAATGCTGCTAAACGCACTGACTTTACCGAGCCAAAAAAAATATTACTTTTAATCGTAAAACTGAATAAAAAAAGTCCAAAGAAACCAATCATCAATCAGTCATGTACGTCCAACGTAGTCCTATCTTTGTTTAAATAGTGCCTCCGTTATGTGATGACAATAAATCCTAGCAACACGTTCATAATATATTACATAATATAGTAAAATCGACATATCGGAATTTATACGACATACTATACTAAAATACATGAAACCATGAACTTTTGTTTTACCCCAACGAGTTGATTGATGATGCCTTTATTCTTATGACAACATAATCGTCGCTATTTATCTATTGTAATGGACTTTAAGATTTTATCTGAGCATTAGTAATAACACAAATTTAATTACCCTAATTAGATGGTCTATGTACGAAGACATTATTTTTTTAGATAAATAATAAATAAAATAAATAACACCCAACAGACACATAGATAGTCCTGACCCCACACTAAGATCGAGTCTTGTGTCGTGGGTATCAGGAACTACGAGAGACTTTTCGGTCTCACAAACGCCTAGACCCGGAAGAAATATTTGTGGGCCACACAAACATTTCTCTCGGTGCGGGGATCGAACCCGCGACCTCTCGTTTCACAGGCGGCTTCTAACCACTGCGCCACGGAGGCTGTAATGTGATGCTTATTATGTAACAAGAAACTACATTTTGTTTAGAGGTATTTCTTTACACCAAGCACAGATCACTATATTAGTAAACCAAGTTTTGCAGTAGGTAGTGGGATCGGCATTAGTATCCAATAATATGAGATCTTTCAAATCGCATATAGTTTCTGAATCACCACCAATAGCTTGAATTGCAGAGAAGGGCGGGTGTTGGGTACTCACTGTGTGGTTCCAAATGTTGTTAAATTGCAGTAATTCTCATGTAGATTCCGAGTTACATTACTAGTCTAGCGAGAGTTAAAACAATATGGTCAAATTGATATAGATGATATACTCCTTACATTTGCAAATTTCAATAATTTTATGAGTTTTCCTTAGTAACTCTTCTTTTTCTTTATCAGTAACAACACTTAACATTTATTTTTTCATCGACGAAATATGTTATTGGATCTCTTTAAGCTAAAGCTTTTTAGTTTTATCGAGCATATATTTATTAGTTTTATGTTAATCCTAAATATCGGATGATCCACAAAGAGCAGATAAGTGACAAATTATTTTTAAGCTTCAAATGCAGTTAGCTGTTATGTATGTACAGGGATTATCTCGGGTCCATTAAGGAGCTATCGCATATTTTTTACAAAGATTGTAATACTCCATATTTCATTACTAAAAATATTACCTCTAATGATTAAACATACAACTTCAGGTAGCCCATTCTATTATGTTCTGGAAAACAGGATGTAATACTAATAAAAAAGTACTAATTTATTAGTTCGGATTATCGGCTTTTGCATCTGAATATATTACATTTACTTCCCTATTATATATTTACTGCAAGTAAGTAAAGGCAATCAAAATCCATCTTCCAAATAAACATGACTCATGTTCTAAAACTATGTTGTGCACTTTAAAAGCCAACAAAAATTACGGGGCTCAAAAAATTTAAAGCCACAATACTGCTTTACATCGGAATATTCACAGCTGATATAAGCACATTGCTAGCCACGAGAGAATCAAATTCATGGCCTTTGGCATCTCGTGTCTATATTTGAAATGAAGCGCAGAGGTCTCCATGCTTGTTTATGAGCCCTAATGCGACAAAGCTCGTTATTGAATCAAGTACGTTTGAATTAGTCTTGCTTGTCCATAAGCAGGCGTATATTCACCTTTAAATGAGTTTCATTTGATTGAATACATGTATGGTCCATTATTCAGCCATGACACATGTGTAATATTTATATTTACTCGACCATAAATTATTATAAAATCATATTCATACAATAAGTAAAAGGAATCCGCTCACATCATCGTCGTGTTTGTAACATTCATAACATATGCACAATGACATAATTACCACATTTAATTTTATAAATATACGAAAGATTGAACACAATGTCATTTTAATTCCATTGTATCTTAGAAAATACAAATAAATGTGAAGAATTAACAGCTCTTCTGTAAATAAGATGAAGTAATGTTAAGCGCAATTAAATAATATTTATACGATGATTTTATTCCTTTATAAACAAAACTACACGTATCTACGCATTAAAATAGTGACTAAATTACGACCTTTTATCAATTTAAACTTATGTATGTAAAAATTTAAATCTTGATTATTTATGCATATTATGATTATTATGAAATGGCTATCTATAATAATGTAGTAAAATATTTATCGAAGTATAGGACTTGCTTTTATATTTAATAGGTAAAAATCCATGAGAAAATATTCAAATTATAAAATAAACATTAGATATTAAACATAAATATTATTTAAGTATTGTTGAAGATCTTGGACTAGTATAATATGTACGTCTAAAAAGAATAATAAAGTCCCGAATGACGGCAGTTTTTTAGACATTATGTCTTGAAATATGTATGTAGGCATCAAATGTATTTTAAAAGCGACATAAACATATCTTAATATGCAATCCTAGTTTTGCAAACCAGTCCAAATATCTTTAACTTTTTATGAATACTGTATCAATGACCCCAGAATGTGAAATAGAGGTGAATAATAAGCCGCTTAACTTGAATAATATTCACACCAAATACTTTGGGTAGCATTAGATATTTTTATATTTTATTTGTTATCATATTTTTATAGTATATTGAAATACCAAAGTAGTATTAACTTTATATATAATTAAATTTAAATATAAACAACGTAATTAATTGTTATAAGCAATTAATTTCTGAGGCAATTCGAAACCTCGTTCTTTTTTTGCCTACCATGAACCATATAGACTATACTAACTTAAATACATATTACAAAGAATGATATTATGTTGTTCTGTATGAGTATCAGCCCATATACACAGACTAAGAAGTAAAACCCATATATATCCCACTGCAGGGCACGGGCCCGCTCTACTACCGAGAGAGTGCTTAGGGCACTCCTATTCAACCTGCGGCTTTTATGATTGGCAAACGGAGCCTGGGGTTGCCGTTTTTTTAAAATATCGCGCTAATCATAGAAAATATGCTGATCAAGTTAAAAAAATAGTTTATAGACAACTCTACCGCGTTAGTTGCTTTGAGTCGGCACGCAACACCATGCCTAAAATGTGTTTGCGGCCAGTGTGAAAAAAAGATTGAGTACCGCTGGCTTAGGCCATAATTATAGTCCACCACGCTGGCCTATTGTAGGCTGGCGGACTTTACTTACCATGGAAATTCTTAGAAATCGCTATGGTATTCAGGTTTCCACATGATGTTTTCCTTCGCCGCTATAATGTGTGGCGATTGACTAGCTATGATTCTGAAAAGTCATACGTGTGCCCTGGGATTTGAACCTGCAACCACGGTGAACATCCACGCCTGGTCTAAGCCACCACGCTCTTTGCGATGTATTGTTGCGGACAGTAACTAATTATAAGAACCCTCCAAACTGTTTAATATCGATATTTAGCTTCTTTACTGCTTCACTGGTATCTTGACTTGCATACCTACGAAATTCAATGATGTATGTAGAATGACTCAGTATCTGTATCAGCCCTTAAAGGTCTCACAGACATGGGCCACCTCTAGGATCGGGAATATGATCGACAGTGATTAGGCCATAGTTAAAACGACCAAGATCTACATTAAATCATGACGTCAATACATGTACAAAAAATGACGTTTAAAATAAAACTATTAACGTTATACTAGTTACCTTCCCCGATGCAACCTCCACAGTTCCGGATCGTGATTGATGGATGATCCTCGTTCACACGCTGATCCTTAGCATTTGCAGATGCACGCTATCTACGCAATCCTTGGCACAATTCACAAGCGATTTAACGCTGAGCTGTTCAATGCAACTTGTGCCCGATATGGCGATAGAGTCGCCCCCTATCACATCGTGGGACGGAACACACTGCGCAATGTGGGTATCCTGGGAGCACTACTGTATACCCCGTCTGGAAAGAAGGCGTGCGTTAATGAATGTATATTGAATAAAACTTACGCCTTGCGATTTACATCAAACATTATTGAGGTGTCACAGCAGAGAAAAACCGGCTTCGCCCGAGTTCTGATATGTCGATTGTAGGATAATGCCAGAAACATGTAAGACTGAGAACCTGTTCTAAATTTTTACTCCCATAATAAATCGATGAAAAATCTAATTTAGTTGAGAAAACTGACATAAAATTGCCAAAAAACATCCAAAGATCTATTATTGCGAACTCTACCAAAATTTCATAAACTGGGCTAATCGGAAGATTGACCAAGAATTATAGCTTCTAAAACTATTTTATAAATTTGTGATTTATTGTGTCTACATATGCGTGGCAGCTAGAATACCCGTTATTCCTAGGAATTAAAGACTGGTTGATAAGTTTAAATCAAATTTGTATGAATTTATAGTTAACTGAACTGCCGCGGTATACGTTGTTTCTAATTTACATGCTGCAGCTTCGCCATAAATAAAACTATACGTGTTTTATCTTACTAATAAAACAGATTAAAGTGAATTAGTGGTCTCTAGTCATATTTTATTTATGGTATTGTATCGTCTGTGAACAGTGAGGTCCTAGGTTTAATTTCTAATTAGCTATGCCTTAAAAATAAAGCCTGTGTCTGTAATGAGAGTGGTACTACTTCAACTCACGGCTTACCCCTATTATGTTACAGGCGTGAGCGGAAATGTTTATTTTTATCGGATTCCGCTCTTGTCTCTTAGAACAGACCACGAACTATTTCATGCCCTTTGCACATAAAGCTATTTCTGTTGTCTTTGAAGGTATTTAATGAGTGTATGTTTGTGCTAAATTGTAATAAACGTTTGTAAATATCACGCGATTGGAATGACAGTTGTGTTTACTCATCTTCCGACCTTCGTATATTAACAAGTTTTTTAATGTGCCTAATTAGTGCAAGATTGTCGTCGGTATAAACCTTTACAGCCATTAAAATTAATAAATTACTAAGATACAGGATGTGCAGTTATTATGTTCCGTCATAATATCAAATAAAAAACAGCGACAATGTATAGATGTGTCATATCGATGTTGACGCAATTTGTATTAAGGATTGGTAAACAAGCACCTGTTGCCTGGGCGGCTTGTTTAACCGCATAGCTTTTAACTAATACATCCGCCCGATGGTTAGAGGGCGTAGGAAATCCGCCATGGTATTCCCTGCCCGTCGTAAGAGGTGACTTAAAGGGCATAAACCTAGGCATTGGGCACAAGTGGGGGCGGTGCGCACTTATCGATAACGACTCCCAAGATAGGCGATATAAACAGGGTACTTAAAAATAAAAAATATATTGCAATGCTTAATTTATAATCCATGTTAAAATGATATTACAATGAAACTTCAATGTTTGTCAAGTTAAATGAGAAGAGCTAAGTAAGACAAGTGACGACGTAATATAAATTGTAACAAGATTATTATATTATTTCTAGAATTATGTGTTAAAGCAATGAATTCATTAGCAACGGCTGGATTGATAACCATGGACGAAGCGAGTTGCATTGAATCAACCGACGCCGGACGCCTTATGTCCATATATTATTTGGACGTGGAAACTATGAAAAACATAATGAAGGTAAACGCCATTAGAGTCATCTATAAAGCATTATTTGCTTTGCGATAATTTATTTTCACACATACTTCACCTCGTAGGTCGCGAACCTATCACAGGTTAATAGGTTACGTATGCTGGTATTAAAAGTTGAGAATTTATGAATATTCAAATATTTTGTTCGATTATAACACGTGACAAAAAATACATTATGTGCAGGTTACTAATTAAAGTAACCGTTAGATGGAAGCATAATATAAAATAGCGTAGTATTTTATAATTATCGATACAAATAAGTTTATTAATAGGTAGGTATTGTAAATTATCAGATAGGAATATAAATATTTTCAAATTTTCAATAAAATTATTTTATGATAAATATGTGTGTGTTTCAGCGGTATCAAAAAACCAAAAAATAGGAGGGCAAGAATATGTGGCCCAGCTTTACTTACTTTTTGGAATTCGAGCGTTCCCTAGACATTTTATAAGACTATAGGGTGTTTTTTATTGTTTCATCAAATATTGTTTTAATTGGACGTAGTTAAGCAGAAAGGATCCAACCCACACAAACATCAAAATTGAGTTAGACATACCAAAGAGGTTGTAAAGCTTGGTACTTTCGTCCAGCAAAAAGAACCTACAGAAAAACAAAGCTATGACATTTATATAATCATTAGATACCAACCCACATGTATGGCCGGTATATATTATTATTTAACAGAAACAATCCAACATGCTTGGAGCTGTTCTGTGATATAGACGTTTAAAGACCCCAGGCTAATATTTATATCACAAAAGAGATTCAATCCGCTTGGGTCGTTTCTGATAATTTATTTAACTCGTAAATCAATTAATGTTATTTTCACGAAAACGACTTAACCCACTTGGTTCCTTTCTGTTTAAATAATATGAGTATTTCAGAAAAAATATTGAAAATCACAGAAAGAACCCAAAACATGTGGGTCATTTCTAATATTCTTTTTTGCACTCTTATAAATGTTATTTAAATAATAAAAAGGACCCACACTGATTTATTTATTACTATACATTTTATTTGTTAATATTTTTGGTGGTATTGAAGAATTATAATATAATTCACGTAGTAAAAAATTACGAGTGAACTATTATTGTTGTATAATTATTATTTGCTGGCAACATTGATTACTTGTTATGTCCTGTAAATCGCACTTTTACTTCTTGGTCTGTGGTGGTCGCGCACGTTTATCATAAGCAGAGTTTATTGTGAAGTTTGTGATTTATTTTATTAGAAAACGCTTAGGTACTTTCGTTTTTACTGTGTAATTCGCTGTTCTAAACAATTATGAAAAGAATAGACCGAATAATGAATAAAGCTTTGGGCGATTTGAAAAATGAAAGCAGTAAAGAGGACAGTGGTAAGTTTTGAGGTTATTTTATTAATAGCTAAATTAAAATTGATTTATTGGCTTCACAATTGCACTGCAAAGAATGTTTTGCTTTTCAGCTGATATGGAATGTACCGTAAATCTCGAGACAGAAGCGTGCAACAACAAAATGAATCATTACGACTTTTGTAATAATAATAATTGTAAGTTGTTTGAGTTTTAATATTAATCTGTGTTTACTCGCATTTTTGACCTAATAATTTTACGTGTTTTTTCACATATGCTTTTTTCTAAAAATTAAATAATAATTCTCTGTATTTTATGTTGACGGTCTATACTAACAAAGGTTTCGCAAGGCAGCATGAGTCTTGAGATTTTTTTAGACTAGTATTGCCCAGCAAGGGCAAAGGTAAAGTAAAACTTTTAATTTTTTTTAGTCTTGCTGGGAAATACTAGTCTAGACCAGTTTGCTAATGTTGGTGATGGGTTTTTATTTAATATTTTCTTACTTTTCAGCCTATGTTAATATCAATGCTGGTTTAAGGACAGATACTTTAACTAATATGGAAGCAAACGAGTTGGAGTCACCACAAGCTCCTGTATTTTCTCCATTAACTCCGTATTTAAATACAAAACCCATTTGCAGTATAAGTGAATACAAATTTAACGACATATCATCGCCGTTACGCCCAATGTCACCAAGTACTTTAGATTTATTTCAAACTTTGTCTGGACTGCAAACTCCACCAGAAATAAGTAAAAATGAAGAAAATAACATAATTAACGATTTTGATAGCGATACCGACTCAGACTTCATACCAGATAGTTATGAAAACTCAAGTGATGAAGAAATATTGGCGACATCTCGAGAACAAGAAGTAGTTGCTTTAGTGCACACTGCCCAAGAGGAACGAAGTGTTCATAACAATGTATCATCAACGACAATGATCTTTGATAACCATATCTCAGACATAGAAAACGTGAATTCGCCAGTGGAAATGTCAGTAGTAAATATACCTGAATCCGAATGTGATTCGATTAATAATCTACAACATGAAGTCGAACATTTACGAGGCCGTCCAAAAAAGGGAAGAAAACGAAAATTTCAGGATCACACAATAGCTCAAGCTAAAGACAGAAAATATTTGAACTTACCATACCATTCAAATAAGAAAAATACGAGATTACCATCTAAAACATTTCAAGAATATACCTGTAATTGCCAGAAAAAATGTAGTGAATTAATTTCAAGAGAGAAAAGACAAGAAGAATTTCATAAATATATTTCATTGGGATCATATGAAGCTCAATTGTTATTTATAATAAGTAGCGTAAAAGAAAAAAATAAAACAAGATCATACACAATCAATGAAAGCAAAACAGGACAAAGAAGACCCAAAACCTTCACAAGAATATACACCATTTGTGGTACTGAAGTTTGTAAGGCCATGTATTTAAATAATTTCCAAATAACCTCTAAAAAAGTCGACGTAAGTCTTAGAAAATATAGGAATGGTGGCACAATTAGAGATAAAAGAGGACTAGCACAAGGTGGCTGGAATAA
Organism: Hyles lineata; assembly: GCA_030180105.1. Classification (NCBI taxonomy): domain Eukaryota; kingdom Metazoa; phylum Arthropoda; class Insecta; order Lepidoptera; family Sphingidae; genus Hyles; species Hyles lineata. The sequence continues at coordinate 293,192 of JARJEE010000024.1, forward strand.
GACACCTCAAGAAGAGATTGATTTCATTAAAGATATAATAGGATCACTACCTAAATATGAATCACATTATAGGCGTGAACAAAATGTTACTGCCATGTATTTAAAATCAGGTATGACCATACAAAAAATTTACGACTTATATTTGGACAAATTTAAAACCGTTTTTGGCGAATCGAAGATTCCTGTTTCATTTGTCACAATGAAACAAATATTCTATAAACACTTTAATTTACGCTGTAAACCACTAAAAAAAGATACGTGTACCAAATGTGACACGTTTAATATCAAATTGAACAATACTGTGTCAAATTTAGAAAAAGAAAAAATTAAAGTTGATAAGGAAAGTCACTTAAAAAAAGCTGAAGAAATGAGGAAACATATGAAAGAAGATTTGTTAAAAGCAAAGACTGACAAAGAATTTGAATGTTTGACATTCGACCTAGAAAAGACACTTCCACTTCCCCGAATTCCAACCAGCATTGTCTTTTATAAAAGACAGTTATGGTTATATAACTGTGGCATTCACGCTGGCTCTAATGACACTGGGTATTGTTATTTATGGATAGAAGGAGAAGCTGGTCGAGGTGCTCAAGAAGTTGGATCATGTCTAATCAATTTTATAAGAAATAAACTTGATCCAAATGTGAAGGACTTAGTGTTATGGAGTGACTGCTGTGGCGGTCAAAACCGTAATATAAAAATAGTACTGATGCTCAAAGCAATATTAAACTCCCACCATACTTTGAGAACAATTACTTTCAAATACCTTGAGTCAGGACACACATTTTTACCAAATGACACTGACTTCTCTAAAATTGAAACTCAATTAAAATTTCATGAACGTATATACACGGCAAATGAATATATGCAAGTAATTAGAAGTTGCAAAAAAAAGAATCCTCTTCAAGTAACAAAAATGATTAAAGAAGATTTTTTGTCTTCAAAACATATAGAAAAGAATATAGTCAATAGAAAGACTTTTATAAATAAGGAAAAAACAAATTGGTTACAAACAAAAGTAATTTTTATAAGAAAGGACCAAATATATATTGTATATATGAAAAAGGATATAAATGATGACATATATCAGGAATTGAGCATAGAAAAGAAAATGAAAGGAAAATCTCTTGATATATCCGATAAAGATTTGGTCGTTTTGTGGCCTAATGGCAAAAAAATAGCACAGCCTAAACTAGACGACTTGAAATCTATGTTTCATTTAATTCCAAAAGACTGCTTACATTTCTATCAAGCTTTACAGGGAGACGAAAATATCACGGATGATTTCGACGGGTTTGGAGGTCTACCTGATTTTCCAATTGAAAACGAATTTGACTACGATAATTAGGACTAAAACGAAATGTAGTAGTAGTCTGAAGAAATACTTTTATAATGTTTTATTTTTTTCAGTATTAATGATTATAAATTAAGTGGTTCAAGTTGATCTCATATTTTTTATTGTAATAAGAACAAATTATTATAAGTCTGAAGATTTTTTTTATTTTATTTTGTTTAGTAGCTGTCTTACATAACATACTAGTTATATTATTTTAAGTGCAAATTGAACTCATATTTTTATACTAATAAAATTTATTCTAAAACTTTTCTTTCTTTCGTAATTAAAAGCTTTTTAAAAACAATTTGGTATTTGGGACTTTTCTGACAAATTTAATATTCTGCTAGTTCTATTGAAAGTGCCATTTACCAGAAAGGATCCAACCCAACATTTTTTTAAATATCTTTTAAAATATTGAAATTAACTTCATTCTATTATTTCAATATTAAAATACAAAAAAATACCCTACCTCTGCCACTAAATCAGTAGGTTTACTGTACCGCATTTATGACAAAATACGATGTAAACTTCAAAGTCAATTATCTCAAAACTATTTCTATGTGGATTGGATCCTTTCTGCTTAACTACGTCCAATTGTGCTTTATAATTCTTCTTTAGATCGATGGTAGTGAAACTTTAGAGCAGTTGTTAACAATAATATGTGAAAGCCACGAGATGTCGGATATGCATCTCCGAGTGGATGAGCGTCGATGTCTCAATGCTCTAAATAGAAATAACACCGCGGCCACAATACGGTTCCCCATGAAAGGGAAAATTAGCACACGCCAAATGAAACTTAATTGGTAAGACGAGCCTGCATCTTGTAGATTAATTTCTAATATTGGTCTAAAGGTGTGTGTTGGTTGTGAACAATGAGGTATGGGTTCAATTCCCTAGCTGTGTTTTATACCTACTTGCGAAATGTGTTTGGCTTTAGTAGCACATTTGTGACAACCCTGATAAATACAGATGTCTAACTATGACTTTTATTATAATATAAGAATAAGTAGATAATTACAAAAACAGTTAGTTAGTGCAATCTCCCTATTTGTAGAAAGTTTTTTTATATAAATAATACATTATATTCTTTGTCATTCTTCATGCGTTTTGTGCAATGAATGTCGAGACGAACACGCCGTTCGCCTGATGGTAAGCGATAGAACCGCTCATAAACAACACCTTGAATAACTAAGCAATGATTGGCATTCCACTGCGCTAGCCATCCTGAGACATAAGATGTTAAGTCTCAATATATCCAGTAGTTACTCTGGCTACAATGCCCTTCAATCCGAAACACAACAGGGCATTTACACTGCCATTTGACGGGAGAAATAGACATGAAATAAAATATTTATATAAATACAATATTTATATAATCTAAGTAGCGTAATCGAAAGATCAAATAAATAATGTGGAGCCATTATTCTTTCAGCATTATACAAGCAGTTCTAGGATGCCTTCCTATCACGGACCCATCACTCAATCAGGAGGCTATGAAAATTATGAGAGTCGCTGATAGAATCTGCAAATGTAAATAATGTTTAATACTTTAACAATTTAAAATGTGATATCTTTCAATTTAGTAAATAATTATATACTATTATCCACAGGTTTGGTAGCATACGTAACTCGTCCAGATTTAATAGACCAGAAGTCACAACATTTCTCAGCTGTTAAAAACTCAATAATTCTAGCGAAGTGTGTGTCGGCACATTTATGGGAAAATTCGCCTTTTGTAAGCAAACAACTTAAAGGCATAGGTCCTACATTCAGTGCATTATTGGCCACTGCAGGAAAAGTTAACTTCATGTTGTTAGAAGAAAGTCATCCGCGGGACTTAGAGAGGGTATGAATACATCATGATTTATTTTCCATTTACGTAGCCAGTTTGAACATTGTCTGGTCATGAACTGATAATATATTACTATCAAATTGTATCTTGGGGCTTTATGGCCGTTTATTCTGAACGATTACAACATTATTTAAAAGGTAAGGAAAATATAAGCGCAATTTTCATAATAATGGCCTACAGGTAGGAATGACCGCAATTTTATATGAAGTAAAACTTCATATGATTAAATCTCGCAATTTTACTATTTTCACATATTACATAGAGATTTAATAAAATAAAATATATACATTTACAGATAATGAATAAAGGACCACCAACAGGCAACACAGTGAGAAAACAAATAAGTTTGTTGCCAAAATATTACTTGTTTTTTACACCATTAAACGAGAGAACAATAATTTTACAACTAGTGTTACAAAATGTATCCTACTTGTCTGAGAATTTGGAACATTTGACTGCCGGCGAAGCACACAAAAGTTACATTATTGTCGGAGATTCCGATAACTATCTTTTGTTGCTAACTTCTATCAAGTAGGTTTTATTGTTATTCGTGAACAAATAATATTTTTTATATCTTAGTAAATAGCACTCTTCGTGTGAACTGAAATTAGAGGAGTTTGCATTTTATAAAGTTTTACTAGCATATGCCATTGCAGTAAACATATAGTATGGTAATATATTATGATTCCCAGGGACAAAGATCTGATAAGTTTTTATGATGGAAGCATCACGTACGAAATTACTCGGAAACGCAATTGCGAACATAAAATCTTCGCTCACTGCATTAGCTCCAACTTTGGTAACTGACATTTAAATTATTACTCAATACTAAAATTTCAATATCGTTGCTTTGTCCAATATGCTTTTCTATTACAGTGGGTATTGATGCACAATGCGAATTCTTATTTAAAAATTTAGAAACTCCACCATATTTCACAAATACGGAAACACCAGCTAAAAAAGTATATCAGAAACAAACTTGTATAACGGATGTATTCAAACAATGCAAAAGAAAAAACCAAAACAATGATAATACGCTACAACATACGAAAAGAAAGTGTTATAATACTGTACTTAAAAAATTTGCTGAACTCAGAGAACCTTTTAACGAAACATTTGAGATGATAAATAAAAATATTTATAGCGGAAAAAATACATCCAATAGCTCTTTTCATGAATTTTCCTGTGACAGTATTAATAAATTGACTGACGGTGATATAAACGATAATTGTAAAAATCAATTAAAAGGAAATGATTTGATAGGCGAATCGACGGCGGACATAAATATAGAAAATAATGAGGAATATATTGATGACGAACAGATTAATAACATATTAAATAACATTGAAAATGAAATTTGTAAAGACCATAAAATACGAAGTATTCAAGGTTTACCTACCAATAAGACAGCGTCCACAATCAATTTAGCTATCAGCAATTCGATTAAAGAACCCTCAAATCACTCTTCTACTTTTCAGACAAACGTGGATAAACTAGATATCGATAATAACGTGATTAGTAGAATTTTAAGCGACCTAGAACTACATACGGATATAATGACCAAACCAAGAAAAGCAAAGATAAAAAGTAATTTTAAATTTATTGATTCTTTAGAAAAAAGCAACGAATTAAACGATGATGAACGAAGCTATGATATTACCAATAGAACTACTGGATTTTCAAGCGCTATAAAATCCAACATAGATAAGTATTTAAAAGCGATTCAAAATGGCTCAGATAATTCAAATAACGACATTAATCAGCTACTGCCATATATGGAGGAGATAAATGAACTACCCAGTACTAAATTAGCACATGAATGCATTAGTCCTGCTCCTTTGCCAGTCAATTCCATAACTACGAATGAAATAGTTTCATATAAAAATGAAGAAAATAGTCAGCCAAAAATAGTCGCAAAAATAACTAATAAAGATCACCTCTTGAATCAAGAAAGTATTTGTTGTCTTGAAAATAACTTAACTATTGCGTCACCGGATATTACAGAAATGAAAATAGACCAAAATGTTTTAAAATCAAATGATCTATCTACATCTGAAAACATAACCGAATTTACTCAAAATTTATCGACGGAAATAGTAAAAAACGATGATTGTGAAAAAGACTCGCAACCTAAGGAAGTGATCACAAACACGGAAACTTTTTCTACGTTAGAAAAGGTTTATGGTTGCAAGAATAACTATAACAATCTAGACTTGATAGAAAGAAAAGTAATTGATACATCTATATTAAATACTAATAAAAATGATGAAAACAATAAAATAATTACTATACACGATTCAATTGCTTTAAATGGACCTGATTTTTCAGACATAATTAGAGGACAAAAAGATGCATTTGGCTTGGACAATTCGATTTGTGTTACAGATGTGATTAGCAAATATTTGTTTACCGCTACTAGCTACACAACAGTTAATATTAAAGGCATATCTGATAATTCGGTTCAAGTAATTAGAAAGTTAAATGTCAATGTGGATATAACAAAAACTATAGCAACAAATAAACTCATAAACTTATATACTGTTACTGAAGAAACTGAGAACAGCAAAGAAAAAATTAATATCAATGAATCTAATCTTAAGCCACGTAGTGTAACATGCAAAACCATAAACCGGGTAACGTCCATGGATAATACAAATTGTAAAGATGGAGATTGTGGAATAATCCAAAATATAAATCATAAAATGGATCAAGTCAAGACTATATCGAATGAAGAACTTAAAAAGAAATCTGGTAATCAGTTATCTATAGGACAAAACAGAGTTACGTATGAAGAAGAAAAACACCAAGATAACAATATATGCAACCTTAGCGTGCTAACTGAGGCAAATACTTCGAGCTCAAATGGATATCATTGCACTAAAATTTCTGGTATATTGCAAAAGTATTCCACTATATTAAGGTAAAAAATATATCTATATTTAATGGGTATTAATAATAATTAAACTATTTTTTTTATTATTATTATTTTGTTTGCAGGGAGAAACACAGAACTCCAGATTTAAGCAAGAGTATCAATACAGCTTATATTGATACTAAGAAACTGAAAATAAAAACACCGAAGAAACCCTTTAAAATAAGGGACATACAAAATTGTGAGATTCCACTACCCGAAACATTTTCCTGTAAAGCATCTAGCAATTGTATCAATGTACCAATTGATTCTAATATTACCATAATGGATTCGAATCAAGATCCAAAGAATACAATATGTGCAGATTCATGGTCTTCGAATCAGTGGGAAATAGATAAAGAAATTGACGGAATGGATGTAGATATTCAAGATGGCATTCATTCATCAAATTTGCTACCTTCAGCAGATGATCCCCAAGAATTTGATTTTAATATTAATGAATCACTGTTTGATCCTAAAGCTTTATTGTTATGTTTAGAAAACGATAACAGTGACGATATTATAGCGCCGCCACCACAATTCTGTGACAACTATGATATCTATAGCCCCGATCAAACCGTGGTAAATGATGAACACATTTATGACACCAGCTCCTGCGTATACCATAATTATGGCGACTCCGAGCAGTTATCATATAAAGACCCGAAAACCAAAAATTCACAATTGAGTTCCGACGATTACGCCTACATGCATACCTTTACAACAGTGAATGAACATACCCCTACAAGAACAATTGCATTACACAGTATTGTCCATTCAAGACGCAAGAAATTAAATCATTTTAAATTTCCGCAAAAACGTAAAATGAAAATGTAAATGTATTGAAGTTTGTGACCTATAATTAAAGTGCAGATAAAAATTGATTTGTATTGAAGAGATTGAAATAAAACAAAGAGTAAGCAACACCAAATGTTTTATTGAAGTTAAGAGCTGAAATAATGCACAGCAAAATAAAAATTATTTGTTATAAATTCAGTATAATTGCATTCTACAGATAGGCAAAGGTGACATTGTATACGAATGAAAATACTCTAGTTACCACTATGATTAATCCGAAGATTAACAAGTAAAACCAAGACTCACTAAACACAATAAATAATAAGTTAAAATCCATGTCCCGACGGTCGGACAAAAATTCATTTAGTTGGTCTTGGTTGAACAGAACTCCAATCCTTTACTCGAGTAGTCTTTTCTAACTTGAACAGTGCGATGTTTTAAAAGGGCAGGTTGAACCCACACCATTCAATTTAAAAGAAACTTGGTGCGTGCAGGATCCTCGTCAGTGCCTGGCTCTCAAATGCAAGCATCGACGACGACACTGTACAGTTAGAAATTGTTACAACCTCTATACTTTGCATTAAAATAATGCCCATTTTCACAGGCAAGGGATCCTAACTTCGCAACCGCTAATTCCAGTGATTTATTCACACAAACACATAGTTCTCAGCCTCCCTGCAAAGTTTTCTATCATGCATTAAAAAGAAAACCTAGACAATCACTGGTACAAATTTAAATAAAAACCACCTATAATCCTGCCTCACACGCGTCGTCTTTCAGTTCCAACCCTTGCACTTTGTAAAAAGTTGTTTCCAAGTTGAAGTGAGTTACTGCGATATCGGAGCTTGTTACAAAGCAAAGGTCGGGCAGTTCGTCAACAAGACATTTCTAGCTGAGAATATTTTTTCCGTTTAATGCTCAGCATATTATATAACGGCTTAGCACACAACACAAACAAAATTTGTGTATACATGTGGATGCCTGTTCCAAAAAAATATAAAATATATTGTTTACATACTTACATAATATTATAATACATTAAAAGCTAGACTGAATTTTAGGTTACAATTTTATTTAAGATATAATGCAAAAATCATGCCTAGGTAATGCTGAATATTAAACTGGAAATATATAGTTCACACTTTTTTTTATATTTTATTATATATATTATTATTTTTTTGTATTTTTTATTTTTTTTTATTTAGTAATTTCCACGCTGGGAAAATTACACTAATTCTATGCAAAGTATAGCTTGTATTTTTTTACATGACCACTCCATACTTTGTTTCTTTTAAGTTTACGGGCTATGCCATTTACCCTCGCATATTGGCAGTAATAGTACAAGTGAGAAACCACTTGCTGATTATACTTGCAGAGGGCAAACTAGCGCATGATATACATTTTAAAGTAAATATTTTGGGATATTCAAACTTAGACATTAATGATTATATAACACTGTCATTAATAATTTTATGAGAAGACAATGATATAATTCTTCAAGGTATTATAGAAACATTAAGTAAAATTTTGAGACTACATAGCAATCCTGATCTTTTTTTTAATATTGGCATAACAAAAAAGCAATTTCTAGAATGTTAACAAAGCAAAACAAAGCTATTTTGATATTAATGTCGCAGTCAAAAACCAAACCAACACTTACATATGAAAAATACTAAATTCATGAATTTATTTGTCTATATGTAAATGTCCAAAAAATATTGTGAAACCAATAAAAACACAGGGAAAACAATCACAAGTAAGATACTGCAAATATGCCAGTTATAAAGCATAGCCCGAAGTGCTATTTGCACACAGGCGTTATGCCATTACTCAAATGGGAAGTGGTATAAAGGATAAGTTTAGGCTCAATACCTAGCGACATCAATCAAAAGCTCTTGAATGGCCTTTGTGCACCTACTAAACAACTCGGTTAAAGTAATTTGTTTAAAATTGAAGCTAAATTTTTTAGCTTCTAAATGCGCTCTTTTGGGCACATTCCGCTAGAATTTGATGTCGCGAGGTAGGGAGAGTCTCATTTCTTGGTCATGATTTTCAAATACTCCAGTGCATTCTGCGCAGCAGAGGCCTGAGCATCCTTGCTGGTAAGACCAGATCCATGACAGACAGCTACTGGCAATGTGGAAAGCTGGACGAGACACTGGCAGAGACCAGTCATTGACTTTTCTTCAATATCCACATAGGTCACTTCAAATGATTGCTCAGAAGCAATTTCTTGCAAGAACTGGACAAAATTGAAGTCCTTGTTATTTAGAGGTGTAACCTGTGAAAAGAAATAACCTATTAAAAAATCTAATTATTGTAAATTTGAATACTAACTACTGTTTATATGAAACCACATGCAAACATAAAAAAAGAAATAACAATGCTTTAGTTGCCAATTCATAAAACACACATGCGAAATAATTTAAACATTGTCGTACCTGCAACTTGGCCAGGTTAGGGCCGACAGACTGTTTGAGATGTTTGTGAAACTGCGACACCTTGTGGCTGTGACTTGTTGTCAGAGTTGAGATTTTACTATCTTTCAAGTCGGCATAACGGGCCGCGACGCCGCCCTAGAACACAAGACGGATTATAAACATTGAGTTAATTTTTTACTAAGCAACCCTTCTGTCCATTCACGCCTGCTTAAGCCGACCGAAAGATAGTAAAACACCTGGCCAAGTGCGAGCAATATCCTTTCAGGGGAATGATACAAAAGAGCCACCTAGGTGGCGATGTGCATTAATATTGTTATTAGTCAATATGGATGACATAAATTAATCCAAATATTTTGCTTTTTTTAAACAAAGCCATGCATTTTTAAATACTTGTCAGTAATCAAAAATGTTTAGATGGCTTTATTTAAAAAAAAACACATGTTAATATTGACATTTTCAGATGAATATGTTCTGCAAAAAAAATGGTTGGACAATGTTAATGAATTATATTATTAGTAAAATATTGATTTAGATATTATGATGAATCTTATGGATGAATAGATAAAAAGTTTTTGTTACCTCTTCTTCAGGTTGGAAAGATTCTGGTGGATTGTCTTGCAGAGCCTGCCACATTTTGTAAGCAGCCTGACGTTTAGCTAGTTTCTTAGACTTGCCAGTTCCTACTTCACGACGTTTCAGCAGGGTGCACACAATAGTGAATTGACGTTCGTGAGGCAAACCTATTAATTTTTTTCATCGTGTTATTCATTAAAAAAAAATATTAACAAGAAAAATCCATATTTAATATTTATTTTCATGTATACTGAGACTGAGTAACAAAAATACTTACGCCTGTTAATATTATCATCATTTTCAGCATGATAGGATGGTGGTGGCCAGAATCGAGACATGCATAATTCTTGCAACCAACCTACTGGATTCCCCATCAATTTATCTTCAAATGATGATACAACTGCACCACTGTAATAAATAAAAACTTTATTTACAATGAAAAATAAATAGTCTTCAAGTGAAGAAGTTACTCATTCTGATTCAATGCTTCCATAGGTAGGTTAAAAACATACTTGCTCATAAGTCCACCCCCTTCTGTGCTACAGACAAAAAACATATATTGGAAATACATAATTATATAACTGAGAGCTGAGAGGGTTTTCAAAGGCATATAATATAAAGTAAAGGCAACATGTTACAGCACTTTAATATTAAGTAAGTATTTAAAGTAACTGAAGACAACAAATTATAATACTTACGGTTCTGGCAAATTTCCATTGGTAGCCTGCTCGGCTGGGGCTGCACCAGTTAGTTTATCCAAAAGTGCTTTGGCAGCAGAATGCTTCGCTTCTTTCTTGGAACGACCAGTACCCATAGCTGCACAATCATCAATATATTATGTTAAAATTTGACCATATTATCACTATTATAATAATCTGTAAGTAGTTATGATTACTGAGTGAAAAGTATCCTGTCAAAATATATAGGGATCAGAAATTATCTAAACAATACTTTAAGGACAGTAGTTAGGTTTGTTTGTATTACCTATGCAGCTCAATTTTATTGACAAACTAATAAGAATATATCAAAATATAATAAAACCCCAGTTTGGCCAGACCTATGCAATAAAAAATAATAATAAGTTACATACATGAGTACATTTTAATAGTAGGCCTACTCTCCATGTCTTGGTGAGCACATTTAGGTATAAAGGTATGTAACCTATGGATATCTACAAAGTAATACAGGCCTTTTATTAAGTAAGTCATAATATAATGCATTTACGTCATCATGACATTGAGTCTAGTCCACTGACTACACCCTGTCTCTCACAATTTATGGGAAGTTACCTTCTTTAGTTGTTGGTCTTTATTACATATTTTAAATGTTGTTGCTAATCCATAAACAGAAAGCACAATTTTATTAATTTCATCCTCAAACACTTTTAGTTATTTCACATCCTTATCTACAATTTTGACTAGAATACTCACCGGCTAAGTCAGCAACAGTGACTCGATAACGAAAGGTTGGTTCATGTATCATGCCTTCTATTTGTACTAATTCATACTTGGGCACTGTTCCACGCCTTGCTAGAAGTTCTTGAAGCACTGATACCGGCGTCTTCATAGGAAGAGACTCCATTTCCTAAAATGATACATTAAAACAGTTGATATTGCATCAGTTTAAATTTACAATAAATGATGTATCACAGAATACATTATTATAAACATTATTATACTTTAAGGAACAGATCCTTCTGGGTAAAATAATGATTCACCAAAGTCAGATAGGAGCTGTATGATGTAGAGGAAATGAAATATTTTTGCTAATAATATTTTGATGAAAGTACATAAGTCATTCATTTACTCCAAGAATAAAAAGGAGTAATATAAAATTTCTAAAGTACTGTATAGATTTATCATAAAAAATGATATTTACCCTCTTGGCAGCTTCATCTAAAGGTAATCTCTCCAAATTATTTGATGGCTTGGGGCGATTCTGGTAACGGCGACGAGGACCATGTTGCGCATGCTCTCCATCAGGCCCTCCACCGTGGACTGGCATGCCAAGCACCACACCAGGTGGCATGCCAGGTCCCACCCCGGGATGTGGGTGGACTACATTCCCATCCATCTAATTAAAAAACAAAGTTATTTTTCAATGTTTTTGTGCAATAATAATTATTATAAATCTGTTTGCTTTTTCCTAACAAATTTCCAAAAGCAAAGTAAGATTTGCATTAGTTGAGCTTAATCTTATCTGGAGCTTGCATTAAAATAATTGTCTAACTTTTCTTAATACATTATTTTTATCCAAATAATAAATACATGACTTCCTATGTTTTAAAGAGAGAAGAATGTTTGAAATTCAATGATTTCTGTTTATATAATATTATGTGTGCATAATGAAATATTTATTTATAAATTATTATATTTCCATAGGCTAGGAGAGCTTACAATTCAAAATTGTATAACACAAAGCATAAAACATCCCTAATTAAATGAAAGTAGAACAAATAACATTTGCATCATTCAAAATATTGCATCCATACAAAAATATGACAATATAATCATTTTGCATTCATCCTTAGGTACATGAATTATGTTACTGTGTTATGTTTTCGGATTTTAGTACATAATTAATTTAATTATGGGGGTTACCGCGGGGTAAAAAAAATACCTATAAATATCCGGCAAATAAAATATCCGCTTGCACTACTAATCAATGCAATTATATTTTGTCTGTATTGTTAAAGTATTGACCTACAGGTGGTATAATTATTGGGGATAATAAGAAATAGCCAAGGGCGTTCCAAAGTATTGGCAATTGGACAAAAAAAGTGTATACTTACATACATTATGGCTCCCTAACACTCAGCTGATCTTTTGGTAGTAAAAAAAACTCAAATAATATGTTTTTCGCCACAAAATCACTGAACAAGTCGGGAAATATTGCAATAACGTTGCGAGTAAGACGATCGATACGATTCACGGCGACCATGTGATCAGTGACATGGCGGCCGGTAACTACATCAAGATGGCTACGTTGCTTGTCGCATGCCGGTATCAACAATACACTTTTTATATCCAATACATAAATTGAAAATTTTTAAATTGATTAACTTGAAGAAATAATAATGAAACAGCTTATAATTGCTTTAAACCATAAATAGAGTGAAATTCGAGTACAATACTTACCATATTAATTATTTTTGACACTTTAGCACACTAAATAAAAATAGCGTAATACTATTCTGCGGTTATTTATTTACATTAATACCAAACAAATACATTAATAATTATTCTAACAAATCGCTAAAAAGTAAAAAGAGCCCGCTCGAAGAAAACCAGATGAGTGAATGAGTGAATGATCAGTCAACAAAAATGACTTTAAAGTACAGATAATATTGTTTCGTAAATCATTATGTCTAGAACTTGATCTGTGTCTAGAACCTAGATCCATATTAAAAATGCACGACCTAAATATTTTGATTTTGATCGTAGGTATGCTATTAAAAACGGCGTATATAGTAGTATATAGTAAAGCTTTTAGTGATACTTGTGCAATAAATGGTCTGTGTTCGTATTGTCTAGCTACTCTAAACTAACGCCAACATGTAGCCCCTGGGCATATCACTTTTATAGGTATTTTTTGTAGAAAATCTCAAGGATACAGCTTTACCTACTCTTGATATTTGCTTGCTTGCTTGATATATCTAGGAATTCACACCTTAATCGGAAAAGTCATACATCTGCTCTGGTTTTGAACTTGCGACCTCCATCCTGTGAACCCCTTCCACTAGCAATAGAGCTATCGCTGGGTTTTAAAACCAGTCGTATTAGATATAGATACTTAGGAAAATAAGTTAAATGGACAGACAACGTGCAGTAACGTATTCGCTTTGCCATAGGAGTCATAGTGCGGTATTGTGAAACTAGTAAAAGAGACGGAAGTACCAGTAGTACTTTCACTATCTATTCTTTACGTTACTGATTTTTTTCAGTATTTAATCTGCATTTTGCAATACCTTTAGAAGGATTATATCTGCGTTTTTTAACCTAACTACCTAATTAAGACGACCTACAATTAAATGATTACATATAGGGTATATGAAGAATGCTACCGAAAACAAAGCCACTACTATAGACACAATGCAAATAAAAGTTGGGAAAAAAGCAATGTATTTTTTTATATTTTTTTCCTAATTTCGTATTTGGGTGGTAAAAACATACTCTTTTCAGAAATAATAGTGTACACCCTTTTATTTATGCAGATGTTATTTTACGCAAGGGTTTAAATTATTATTTTAGCAAAAACTATAGACCTGCCACTCAAAAACGACGATATTTAATAATAAAAAAAAATGGTCGCGTTTTTATGCGAAATTTTCAATTGCATTATGTTGGTAGTCACTAAAACTATCACCCGGCTTCGTTTTCGTTAGCAGTCTTGATACACCCTGTATACAGGACAAAAAAAACGTAGCAACGTATAACTGCTATACAAAACAAAATATTGAATATTAGTCAGATTTCGTCTGAAGTATATACTTAATTTGGGCACCAGTGGAAAATTAACTACAAGAGAAAATGTACAAATAAGAACACCCAACGGTCGCACCCAGATAGTCCTGACTTCACACTAAAATACCAGTCTTGTGTCGCAGAAAATCACGCAGAAAATAGAAACTAATAGTGACATTTCGAACTTATCGGGAAAAATGTGGACCACACAAAGATTTATAACAGAGTGGGGATCGAACCCGTGACCTCTTGTATAACAACCTGCTTTCAACTATATATGTGCCGCCGTGTCTGCCTACAATATTTAGAACTTTATTTATCAGTATTTTCCACTGTACTAATACTTATTTAATTTTATTGCCAAATTAATTGGTATTTCATTTATTTACTTAGGTACAATTGAAATACGAGTATACCTGGGCGGTCGACCAAATGTATTGCCAGACGGACTCGATATTTTTACTGTTAATATGATAGCTACAATAGATGCCCGGTCCACATTCAACGTAATGCATTTTCAGCACAGGTATCCATCTACTGAACTTGTTAATGTTATGTTGATTATATTGTACATTACAGTTTATATAATTGCAATTTAAAATGCTTATTGAATCACAAAATTCATACATAACATTAGGGAATTCTTGCTGTGATTTCTTGTGATTATTTTAAAGTTAAGTTATGCTGTTGCAGGCATTATAAAATGTCTTTAAAATGCGTATTAATACTTCGATATAAATTGACCTTAGAAATAAAATACTAGCAGTTATATTTATTTATTAGTATCTATCTCCAACATGCTTAAAACGACAGTAACTATAAAAATTGTCTAATTGAAATTACTAGGTCCTTTCCTCCTCCAAATTACGCCATTTCACCTTGTCTTCGGCTTGTAGCATCCAGCATCTGCCAGCGACCTTTCGCAAATCGTCACACCACCTAGCTAGAGGGTGTCCTATACTCCACTTGCCAAGACGCGGTTTCCAGTCAAGAACACGTTTACCCCCATTACACACACAATTACTATAACATATGGTGTGTGGGCCCATAAAGGTTTTCCACCATTGTGTACAGTATAAGGTTTTGGCTATGCGGGGGGATACTTATACATACGGATACATTACCACTAGTGATTATGTAAAATAACAAACATAAATAAACCACGCCTTCCTCCCAAAAGGGGTAGGCAGAGGTACTATCAAGATGCCCAAGTTTTGACTTATGTGTTCCGTCTTACTTGTGAGCCTATGGACATATAGGGCACAAAATACTGACTGCGGTCTGATAAAATGAATGAAAAAATCCAATATCACTTTGTCCGACCCGGGATTCAAATTCGAAACCTCAGCTTTGCAATCGTACCATAGTACAATTGCGCCACCAAGGCAGTCGAAACACGTAAAATAATACTGGAAAAAAATATATTATTTGTTCGTTGTCAATGTTATGTACAATTTTAATCTATTATGGTTGACATGATTAATATTATAGTTATAATATTTATTATCATAAGTATTTACAATTCAATATATGTATAATTTCTTCGATTGGGTTCTATCATTACTAATACAGGAATATTTTTATAAGTAGGTATTCCACATTATTGCGAGATTTATCTTTAAGCAATATTAATCCCAAGTCTTAATCAAAATATATGTATAACAGGGAGACCAGGGACGAAAGTAACGATTTTTTATTTTCTAGTAATATCTTGCAGTCTTTATTAAGTTACAAAATAGTAATTACTAAACACTAATATATATTAGTCATTTTACAATAATCCTTATTTATTATTAGGCGTTTAACACTTTCGCGGACACTACGTCATTGTACGTCATGATTTGAGATTTTGATACGACACAACGTATAATGACGTCCAACGTATCCATACGTTATTATACGTTGTGTCCATCATAATACATATCACACGACACGACGTTTGCAAACGATAACGTGATAAAACGTTTTTGTCATATTGTCTTTTTAACATTCAATATTATAGAACACAACGTATTTACACGCCAAATATATTTGTATGGCAATTTATTGTGTCATATCAGAATACAACTTGAACTGAGACCGTCCGCGAAAGTGTTAAAGAATATTTTTGTTTTGTTTTCTTACTGTCGTCCCTACATTAAAGAAATCCAGATTTTGACAAACATATGACGACACCCTAAACAAATCGTTAAAAAGTTATAATTGTTTAAGTGGTAATGCAACGGGGAATTGTAATTGTGTTATATCATTGACACATAACACGCAATATTAAACTTACTATAAAAATAAACGCAGATATTGTGTACGTAGGGGTTATTTTTGCAGCATCGACTCGCTACAGCCAAAACCTGATGGCATAGTGCTGTGAGCGCAACTTAGGAAAAGGGAGAGTTTGAATACCCCTTGAAAGGGCACAACAATCGGTCTTAAAGGTAATGTTGCAGAAGCCCTTTAGATTTCCCACAGATACTCTGTATAAGGAAGCAGATGTCCTTAGAGTCCGCCATCTATTTATACTCAAAACTTGCATCCAAACACATAAAACAACAATTAATTCCGATGATTATGATACATTATTAAGTAACAGGATTTTTAAATAAGATCAACCTAGTTAACTCCACTTTTGCCAAAAGATTTCCATTCTATTTACATTCAGTCCTTTATAATAAAGTAACAAAGTTGTGTGACATAAAAAGAGCAACAATCAATGAAGCCAAAAAGAAAATCACAAGGTGGTTATGCAATCTTGACTATGATGCGACAGAGACCCTTTTCACTTCATATTCATAGTTTGCTTTATTTAAATATGTATATTTTTTCTTGTATATATAATGTCATTTCCTTTTTTCTATCATTATCATACTTTCTTTCGGTGCAAAGTAATGTGAATTTTATAACTTTAATTATCTATTAATAATTTTATTATTTTTCGGAACAAAACGAAGTGTTCATGAATCCAATTAGGTATATTGCAATTACTGTTTCGCCATTATAAAAAATAACTAGGTAAAATTACAATTACTCCATGGCTTCCCAAGAAGACAGGCTAGACCTAGTTTGGGAGCCCCTGGCAATGTTATTTGTTTAGAAATTATGTATTGTTTTAATTAGTTTTTAAGAAATTGTAACGCAATTTGGTTAATGAATATATGTTTTATTATTATTATTAAATGACTAAAGTCGGTCATAACATATCGGTATATATAACATCTTTTTTTTCACAATTATTTTTGTTATTTTCCTCCCTGGTCTCCCCTGCTTGTCCTTACTAACTTATCCTGATCCATTTTTGTCGAATTGTACTAATATTATTAAATAGGTGGTTGCTGATGCAATTACCTGCGAAAAGAAAACAGTCAGTCTCTAAAATACTACTAAAAATTGTAATTTAAATTTAAAATTATTAACCTTCGACAACCTAATTTATTTTTGTATTATACATAAACTTATAACATAGCAAAGATCTATTTAAATGTCTTAACTCATAGGATATTTGATCAAATGTATATTATTTGATCGAGCATACGCCATGTAGTTACTACTTACGATATAATAAGATCTGTAATTTCCCTCTTTTTGACTTATTGCTAATAAAAAATCAAAACGTATGTTTGTATAACGTGTGTACAGTATAACATTGAAATAAATATAAATACAAGTTTTTAAATCAACGTTGTATAAACAATAATATGTTTACTGCTTCTATGAATAAATATGTACATAATGCACTTTTATATGCATTCTTCATAAATATACTAATAATATTACCTGAAGCTTGACATGCATTTTAAATTAAAACGGTAAATTCTCACCTTGAACATCAAACTTGCATCTAAAGGGAAATATCCGTAGACACTTAATTCGCTTCCGCAATATTTCATAAGAGTTGAAAAATGTTGTATCTAAGGAAAACAAATGCATTATCATCGTATGATACAAAATATACATTTTATGAAAAAATATAAGCTTACTTCTGCTAACAATCTTAAATCACTTTTCTCTGTAGGAATTTTATGCAAAGCATGCCCCAACTTTTCTCTCTGTAAAGATACAGGAATGCTTATTGTAAATATCATGGTTATGTAATTTATAACAATTGTCAATTCAACCTTATGGATAATTAATTGCACTTACCGCAACCTTTAAAATACTCCCAGAGTTTGACAAAACATAAATTTTTACAACTTGGTACACTATCCAAAGTGAACAATTGAAGATTTCGTGCGTGGTGATAGACTGCTGCATTATGCCATGGTATATAATATATGCCTCGCTTACCATGGAATGAAAACATTGCATAGTAATAATTAGTAGGGGCCCTTGAAAAACCTCGTTTATGTCTTGTTTAACTTCCAATATTTGCATATAGATTGATTCCAATTGTTTTAAATTCAGTGTCGATTTAGATTCTCCTCCGTTCATAAAACAATTGGTGACTAATTTCCCTTTTGTTAGTTCATGAATATGTTCAGTTACGCTATTTATTATAGCGACAACCATGCCCACTAACGTGTGGTAAAAAGCTATGCTTGTAAACTGTATCATTTGCGGCAAATTAAACGAGAATAATACTAAAACTATTTTCCATGCGCTATCATTTCGCGAGCAGTTTACACATATTTGAATGATCAATAACAGCAATAAAATTCCCATTGTATAATAAATGTTACGTCTCAATTTTTTGAGTATTTTCTCACTGTAACAGTTAGATGGTTCAGCCCACTTTGAAATTTTGGATAACATTTTTATAAACTTGAAGCGATTCAAAAAAGAGCTGATGTAAACGACTGAACAAAATACAGTCAATGCAAGCATTTCCAAAATGTAATTCAATTGAGTTTTAATTTCGTCAATCATTGTATTATCTTCTAATGACATGTAAATATGTTGAATGTGTAAAGCTACAAATGCGTTTATGGTTAAAATCACAGTAACAGCACACAAAGCATTGATGTATATTGATTTATAGATAATAATGAAACGTTGGTTTAGAAATTTTATGTGAAATGGAAACAGTCCAAGCAGGGACAAAACGACGTACAGAGGTTTAAATACATCGTTTAAATTAATTTGTTTTTTTGGAGTATAGCTGAAATATTTTTTAAGCCGAGGAACCATTTTCGTTTATGTGCCGTAACTTTTAACTCAAAACTGAGCTTAAAGCACACACTAGTATGCCATTAGATTATTGCCAACGTATAATGTCGATTATATCTGTGTTATTATCAATTCATGGTGGGTCCATGTCTATATCCACAATCAAGTTATTAAACTTCTATCAGTGCGGCATTTCTTTAGTAATTATTACTTTAGTAGCTCAGTTTCACCAATGACATGAACTGGTATAGCCTTAAGTGCTTCCAAACATATAATTGTACTATACATGTAAAAAGTTCGAAAGTGTGTTTTTTGTGTATGTTGGTTTGTCCTTATTTTTAAATGTTATTCTTTTATCGAAATTTATGGCGAGACGAGCATGCTGTTCGCCTGATGGTAAGCGATTCAACCGCTCATGAATAGTAGCAAAACCAAACGACACGTTAAATTACACAGCAATGCTTGGCATTCTACTGCGCTCGCCATCCTGACACATAAGATGTTAAGTCTCAATATGTCCACTAGTTACTCTGGCTACAATATACTGTATGACCTGACCACTCTCAATCGTACTCTCGATTGTAGAGAAGGTCTGTGCCCTGCAATGGGACGTACATATATGGACTGATACAGTACAGTAAGTATAATCCCTTATAAGAAAACTCAATTTCTCTACGCTATGTAGAGGACTATGTGCGGTATTTTCATAGGCCAGGTGGACAACTGATAGTCGATGGGTCGAATAGTTGTTGTGAAAATCATGTACCTACAGGCAGAACACCATCTGACGTCCACCCACAAATAGGACACATGACACAATAGGACACAGTTACTATCATTAGGATACTGTTGAAACGCTTGGAATACTTAATAGGCCTCATTAAAAGGATTGGACTTTCAGTGGCCGACTAGGAAGAAGATAATCTCATATTTTTTTTGATAACATGCTAGCTTGTGAATTTTGAGATCTTTCATTTCAAGCATGCAACCAGTCCTGAAACTCTTAATTATAGCTCTCATTTTGCTAGATACATGTTGATATAGAATCATATTAGCCAAACCGCATGTAATGAAATAAGGCCAATTAAAGAAGAACAGATATCTGTTCAGCTTTTGGGGTTTCGTCATAGGTTTCGTATTATGTATTTATGTGGTATTTTACGTTCCAATACACGCAAAGAATGAACGTCAATAAAACATACAATCTTCTTCGCCACAACCGTCCATGGCCACAACTGACAGAGTTACTTCAAAAAACAAAATTAAAACGTCAAAATTAAAATCATGTATACAAAAAATTAAATTAAAAAAATCTAGCACATAGAAATGCAAATTTGCAGAGTGGTGGGAAGCGCACGTCGTGTCGGCAGGCAGCTCCTGCGGGACGCGTGTGTGTACAATAGCCTGAGTGAGGGAAGGATTTTGAAACAATACAGCACTTGCCCTTGTGGCATGAAGGTGACCATATGCGGCGCCGCGGGATGTACAGGTATTTTGTAGGGTGAGATAGATGGAGAGACTGTATTTGTTACTGAGCTATGGCTTGGTGAGCAACTAATGTAAAATCGTGCTAAAATTCTGTAAAGTTCACGACTGTAATATTTTCGCTAAACTTGCTAAATCAATCTGTAATTTCAATATTATATTTATAGATTAATTTAAACATTGCAAAATAGTCGCACTTATAGCTTGTAGATACAGACTTGAAAGACAAATTAGAGATTCTCCACTTTATCTCTTCTCTTTGCTGGATTTTGATATGTCTCTTGAGCTTCATAATTATCTTTACGGATCATTGTTCAATGTGGCTTATATTCAACTGTATTTTTGGTATTCATTTTTTTTACGTATGACGTCAGAAGTCGTAGCATAGGTGTGGGAAAAACATACTAGGACTAACAGCTACCACATCTTTATGGTCAGCAGAGAAAAAAAACATTGTGAATTTCAGGGCAACCACTAGCATTGTTATTGAAGCAATGTCCACTGTTGGATGAGATAGCGCTGTACGATGTCTGCGCCACGTGCGGCTACGGAATGGAGCTGAGCCACGTCGACACTAAATGCAAAGTGTCGTCTTACTCCGGCCGGCATATGCTGGGTGACGCCCTTCTAGTACGTCACTTCCATTTTATAAACAATTAACGGTTCGGCCCGGGTGCAGAAACACTTTTCAAAACGGCGCGGCGGCCAAAATGTTCAACTCCGACTATCAATTTAGAATATCGGAGCAAAGGATCCCTTAGATATCTATTTTGAGACCAATCGGACCACGAAAAACAAATAAAATTTTCTCGTATTTGCTAGACTCTCCGATATGTCATAGTGTGATTATATATAACCTTGATAAAAGCATTCCTTCATAAATGACTAACCAACACCAAAATATTTTTTCAATTCGAACTAGATTTGAATTGGAGTTGCAGGGCTCCTGTATCTGAAACGGCATCTATACATAATTATTGCTAACGGAAATTGATTAATTTAATGGCTACGAGTAAAACTAATATTCTCTAAATATATCTGACCTTTAGAGGGTGTGGTCATAACTAATTATTGTTATGACGACAATAAAAGAACAAATAAATTTTAATGGCGTCTAAATTTTATACAAAGTAGTCTGGCGCGATGAATCAACTTTTAAATCGTTTGTTTAATGCCATTAATCTGTAACAACCCATATGCGGCCTACTGCATGGCACGGGCCTACTCAACAATCGAGAGTCCGATTGAGTGTGGCTAGGCCATATAGTCCACCACGCTGGCCTAGTGCGGGTTGGCGGACTTTACATACCATAGAAATTTTACAAATCGCTATGATATGAATAAGATTTTAATATCTTATGTATGTTTAATATATTGCAGGGTGCAAAGGTAGTGGTGATAGTTGCAAGGAACCAATGTGACACTTTCGAGTGCAGCGCGCCCACTATAACCGAAATAGCGCTGCAAATATGTAACACTTGTCCATGTGTAAGTTCTAACTTATACCTATATTTTGTATAGATGTTATATGCAGAACGTTGTTCTAGAAAACTTATCGTAGGGCTGCCCCACGGTTCCATTTCGTACAGCGCAAATCATGTTAAGTGTAGTATAGTCTAAGTACCAGACGATTATCTTACGAAATCCGGACAGTTTTAAAGTATCTTTGCTTTAAATTTCTATCGAATTATTTTCTGTTTTTATGCTATATTTAAGTGCTTCCTTCTGTATTAATGCACCTTTAATAAAATCAGCTGATAGCCTTTTTTAATTTCCTTTATTAAGTTCATCTTCATTTAACTTATATTTGGACAGCCTCTGTGCCGCAGTTGGTTAGACGCCGACTGGGAAACGAGAGGCCGCGGCTACGATCCCCGCACCGACACAAATGTCTGTGTGGCCCACAAATATTTATGTCGGGTCTGGGTGTTTATGAGACCGGAGAGTCTCTCGTAGTTCCTGATTCCCACGACAAAAGACTTAATTGATCTTAATGTGGGGTTAGGAGTATGTATGCGACTGTTGGGTGTATTTTTTTTTTTATTCCACCAAACCAGGCGTTCACAATAGTAGCAACAGAGCCAGTAGAAAGTATGGTGCCACTGATAGCTGAGATACAGCGTCTGCGCGGCATGTACAACCCGCGCGCGTTACTCGGCTGCGTGGAACTAAACTGCGTGCGCGCCAACACATGCCTGGCGGACTTCCTGCGCGTGCCGCCGGAGTGTGTGCGAGTACCGGTTATAGGGGGGACCACGCCGGGCACCATGGTGCCGGTGCTGTCCGCTGCTGTGCACCCGTGTGTTATGACGCAGGAACAGGTGAGTTCATATTGTTTGTGATCACTATTTCATTGACTTGAGTGAAATTTCAATAAAAGTGAAGATAGTATTTTTATCGCCATTTAAAAGAAATAGACCTAGTGAGAAGACTGAAAAGGACAAAACCTTTCGAGTTAGTGATGAACAGTTAGTGAAACATAGTGCAGTGAGTGCTAGTGAAAAAGAACACGCGAACATTGTGTCTTCCCCTTAATAGAGACAATAAGAAACGTGTTATTGGACATATTCTTAGTCGTAGTCTCTTTAGAAGTTTAGGTTAAATTTAAATAACTTATTAGTCATAAGGCTAGATCGTTATTGAAATGTTGTATTACGGCATTCGCCATAACACAACATTTAAAAAAAAAAATTTAAAAGAAATCTATTAAATTAATTTAATATTTATTTTAGCGCGATTTTCACTATTTGAAACTCCAATTGTATTAATAGTCTAAATATCAATTTTGCAAATGTTGCAATATAATGCTAAGCAATAAATATATGCTTTTATAATAATAAATAAATAATAAAGATCGAGTCTTGTGTCGTGGGTATCAAGAACTACGACATAATTTTCGGTCTCATAAACACCCAGACCCAAAAGAAATATTTGTGGGCGGCACAAACATTTAACTCGGTGCGCGGATCAAACCCGCGTCCTCTCGTTTCACAGGCAGTGTTAACCGACTGCGCCACGGAGGCTGTGTTCTTCGGAAAACCATTTTCAATACCCCGTTTTGACAAAATGTATCCATTCTTTACTTACACTACATATAAGACACTGAATTGATGTGGAGTTTACTTCTTCATCGTCTTTAACTATAGGATAACTAATGCGCTGTATATCTACGAAGATGTTACAGCCAAACGTTGCAGTTTTTGATATTTTAATGTATTTACTAACTTATTTCTATCAACCCTATTTAATATATTTGATTAGCTGATAGCCTTAAACGCCAGTTGTGAAACGTGAGACCGCGATTTCGATTCCCACACAGAAACAAATGTTTGTGCGGCCCACAAATATTACAAATAATTATTTCGAATCTGGTAGTTTGTGAGACCGAAATGTCTCTCATGGTTTCTAATACCCACGACATAAGACTTAATTCATCTTAATGTGTGATCAGAATTATAGATACATGTGACTGTTGTGTGTATTTGTTTAATTTATTTAGATAGAGTGCGTAACATCAAGTATAATGAGCGGCACGGACGCAGTATGCGCGGCTAAGGGCTGTGGTGCGGAGACGCCATGCCTGGCCGGCGCTTACGCCATAGCACGGAATACTATCAACGTGGTGAAGGCGCTGCAAGGAGCCAAGAATGTTGTGCAGTGCGCCTATGTCGACAGCCTGGGGAGCTGCGCGCCTGATTGTCAGTTCTTTTCCAGCGAGGTTGGTGTTTAATGCTTTTTAATGCTGATTTATTGAGTAAAATTGATTTATGTCTCTGGATGGCGTGCGCAGTGGAATGCCAAGCATTGCATTGTAATAATTCTAGGTGGTTTTTGGTTTTATACTGTACATGAGCGGTCCTGTCACTTACTATCAGGCGAACGGCATGCTCGTCTCGCCATCCATTGAAATAATAAAAAAAATATACATCTAATGGTTAATGCAGTGGAGGTATATCTACTACCAATTTTTTTCATGAATACAACAAGGATTTCTACGCATTTGGTGGTGATTGATGAATGAATCGAATGTTAAATGGTATCCCTAACGATAGATAGCGTCATCTCACCGTTGGACTCAATGGATATTACTGTTAAATAATAGACGTGCGTTCTGTACAAGCATTTATTCAAGACTAAAGGGTCACACACAAACACTTAAAAGTAGCGTAACCACACACATACACAACACCTCCACCCTTATTAAATACACAAAAAAAGATTATATAATTTAACAAGTCTTAATTTATTTCTTCGAAACCGTATCGCACTGGAGGTTTACGGTTTCGCAATGGACGACTCGTACTACCAGTAACTATTTTTATATCCGGCGACACATTGGGTTCTACCGAAGGGCTACAAGAAATGGTCGCGACTTTATCTGATACCGCTGACGTGGTGGTTTTCGAAGATGAGGAGGACGAAGGTGAGGGGCCGGCACACTCTCTTAAATTGTCTTCACTCGGCTCTGGCTCTCGCTCGCTGGTCATGGGAACTGTCAATGATTTACGAGGTTGCCTACTGATTTCAAATTCCCGCGCTAAAGCATCGGATCTCACTATCGTACCAGGCAGTTCGCTGTGTTCGAAGCTTTTTACCCTTTGCCTCAGCTGATCGACGTGTCTATGAATGTCACTTCCAAAACTAGATCTTACGCAGTAATCTCTATTACCTAACTTTTTAATGACTGTACCCTCTGCCCATTTATCAGAGTTTTTAGTATAATCGCGATACCAGACTAAAGTTCCCGGCTCGAGATGACGCTGCGCCCCTCCCGCGTCCCTCTCACTGCGCTCTTGGCGCATGATAACTCGCCCTTCTCTCTCTGGTTTTAGGTTATCTAACCTCATTCGGAGATTACGACCCTGTAAGATAAAGGCTGGACTATCACCGGTAGTCGCGTGTTCTGTATTTCTATAGGCTAACAAAAATCTACACAGTGCCGTGTCTACATCTAAATTTTGTTTAAATGCCTTTTTAATAGTGCGTTTACAGATTTTGACCGCGTTTTCTGCAGCCCCATTGGAAGCTGGATGATAAGGGGCTGAGAAAATATGTTCGATGCCATTATACTTTAAAAAAATTTGGAACTCTGTGCTCGTGAACGGTGGCCCATTGTCACTGACCGTTTGTTTCGGCAGACCAAATTTTGACCACAAATCTCGAAGTACGGATATAACCGCCTGTGCTGTAGTACTTTTCATCTTAATCGCTTCGATCCATTTAGAACATGAATCTACAACTACTAAATAGTTTAGGCCACATATAGGTCCTAAAAAATCAAAATGTAACCTAGACCAGGGACGGGACGGCCAAGGCCACGAGCGCGGCGTGTGCGCGGGCGGTGCATCGGCTACGGCGCTACATATGGTACAGGCGCGACATTCCGCTTCGATCGCTTCGTCTATCCCCGGCCACCATACGTAACTCCGAGCTAGCGATTTTGTCTTCACTATTCCCATATGGGAGTCATGTAGTTCTGACATAACTTTGTTTCTACATGAAGCTGGGATAACCACGCGATGACCCCACATGATACATCCGAGTTCACAGTATAATTCATTCTTCCTATTATAGTACGGTATCATTTCCTTAATTTCGATATCCGACGGCCAGCCATCCGCTAAACAGTTTAAAACGCGACTTAAAATTGGGTCACGAGCCGTTTCTTTTCTTAGAACCTTGTAATCTAGCAATAGCGCTTCTGCGGAAAAGTGCAAATATGTTTGCTCTGGTAACTCTTGTTCTTCAGAAGCCACCTCATTTTTTTGGGACTCGATTAACCGCGAGAGAACGTCGGCAGTGTTTTTATCGGTACTAATGTACTCAATTATAAAATCGTAAGCGGACAACTTTATCGCCCATCGCTGCAGACGACTGGCTGCCGCGCTAGGAATACCAGTATTAGGGCCAAAAATGCTCACGAGGGGTTTATGATCGGTGCGTAATACGAATTTCCTCCCGTACAAGTATTGATGAAACTTATCCATAGCGAAAATAATCGCTAGAGCCTCCTTGTGGATTTGACTGTAATGTAATTCGTGAGATGTGAGTGAGCGAGAAGCGTATGCAACAACGCGCTCCTCGCCACCGGGCTCGCGTTGGGCTAGT
This sequence comes from Hyles lineata, assembly GCA_030180105.1. Classification (NCBI taxonomy): domain Eukaryota; kingdom Metazoa; phylum Arthropoda; class Insecta; order Lepidoptera; family Sphingidae; genus Hyles; species Hyles lineata. The sequence goes on from JARJEE010000024.1 coordinate 320,256, forward strand.
ACCGCCCCTAGCCCGCGCCCGCTTGCGTCAACTGTTACTACTGATTCGCAATGTATGTCGAAGTGTGCTAGTGCTTTTGTACTACACAAAAAACTCTTTACTCGAACAAAAGCAGAATTTTGTTCGGTTTTCCATTGCCAATGTTTACCTTTTTTTAAAAGATCGTAAAGAGGAGCTAAATGAGTGCTTAGATCTTTAATAAATTTTCCATAAAAAGTTACCATTCCGATAAACGATTTTAATTCTGTGACATTATTGGGATGGGGCATTGTTATAATTGGTTTGATTTTATCCGGGTCTACTCTTACCCCATTTCTGTCAATTATAAAACCTAGATATTTGACTTCTTTTGCCAAAAATTCACACTTGCTCTTTTTAATTTTTAAACCATTGTTTTCCAAAATTTCTAATACTTGTTTAATGGACTTTAAATGGCCATCAAAGTCTTTATTTTTTATTAATATGTCATCAAAGAAAACAACTACATTTGGGACGTTTTTAAACATTTTTACCATCAATTTTTGAAAAATCCCTGGACTCGACGATAACCCGTATACTAGTCGATTGTATTTAAATAATCCTCTGTGGGTATTAATCACTGTATATTCTCTAGATTGCTCTGACAAAACAATTTGATTATAAGCTTGCGAAAGATCTAGTTTTGTAAACAAAACGTTTCCACTAAGATCACTAAATAGGTCTTCCATTTTTGGAACTGGAAATCTGTCGATCGCTAAGACTTTATTGAGGGTTACCTTATAATCGGCACATAATCTCAAACCGCCGTCGGCTTTGCGCACCACGACCAGCGGCGTGGCCCAGTCGGAGTGATCAACCGGCTCAATGATGCCGGCACGCAGCATGGCGTCGAGCTCGGCATCGACGCGCTCGCGCAGCGCATATGGCAGTGGCCTCGCGCGGCAAAAGATGGGGGTAGCCCCCTCGCGCACACACAACTCGGCCGTGCCTCCCGTGTATTTACCCAACGTGCCGTCGAATAACAGTTTATGCCTAGAAACAATTTCATTTATTAACATTTTGTTATTACTTTTATTGTCAATTATGTAGTTGTTTTGCGAATTAACTTTAAATATTTTTATTGGTATATTTAATTCAGCCAACCATTGCCTTCCTAACAAGTTTGTTGTTCCTTTGTTTATTACATACAAATCTAAAGTTTTAGTTATACCTTTGTAAGTAACAATAGTCTTTATATAACCCACAGGCTGGATACTTGAACCGTCATAAAATTTTAAATTTAAACAACACGGCTTTAAGTGTAGGGTGCTAAACAATTCATTATAAACATTTTTGCTTATGCAAGATAAGGCAGATCCAGTATCAACTTCCATTCTAAGCAAACAATTTTGAACTTTAACAGTTATACATACCGGCTTATAATTACTTAGTGACATTTGGTACATAGGCTCGTTTTCGTCCTCTTCATGCTCATTCTTGTAATCGCCTATGGGTTCCTTCTCGTCCAACAAATGTAAAGGAGCCCGCTCCCGGCCCCCTCGGCTTGCACCGCACGACCCGCGCCATGCCCTTCTTCCTCGACGGCCGCCCTCACCGCGGCCCATCACGCGCCCTCCGCGTGTGGAAGATTCCGCCACTTGCATCCGTCTTGTGTGATTGTACGCGCCATTCCAATGTTCCTTTTTTGGACACATTCTTCGCAGGTGACCGACTTCGTGGCACCAACTGCACACGAAGTCTTTGTATGAGCACTTTTTAGCGGTATGTCGTTCGTTCCCGCATTTCGGACATCCCTCAAAGTTCAATTTATGCATTTCTCCTGTCAGCTCCACGTTATTCCGCTCCACAACATTAGCATCACGTTCAGCGGCCTCCAATGACAATGCTAACGCGATAGCCCGATTGCATTGTAGGTTCTCTTCTGCGAATAGTCGCTGCCTGATAACTTCATTTTTTAGGCCGCACACTAGTTGATCGCGAATGTTTTCCTCCAGCGACGACCCGAACTCGCAATGTTTGGACAACTTTCTCAGTTCTGATGTATAATCCGCTATGGATTCATTCGTGAGTTGCCGGCGTTGTCGGAATTTATATCGTTCCGCTAACACAGAGGGTTTTGGCTCTAAGTGGTTTGCAAGTAATTCCACTGCTACACTATACTTTAATGTGGACGGTTTTTTGGGACTAGATAAAGTGGATAATAATTCGTATGCTTCCTCGCCCATGCAGGAGATCAAAGTGGGTAGCTTAAGCTCGTCCGATACTTTATTTACTAGAAAGTACATTTCCATTCTTTCCACATAACTAGACCACTTTCCGTCTTTCACCACGAATTCACTGACTTTACCGATCGACATTTTATTTAATTTTAATCCTCGTCGCCACTGTTAAATAATAGACGTGCGTTCTGTACAAGCATTTATTCAAGACTAAAGGGTCACACACAAACACTTAAAAGTAGCGTAACCACACACATACACAACAATTACGTAGCTGATTCAAGACGCAATACATATGTAGAGGAAATTAACATATAAGTAAATTGCACGGGCCAATATTTTTTTTAAGTTGATGATTTTACTAGTAACATACAACACCACTACTATACTTGCAAATAATACAACCACGAGTATATTTATTAAAAATAAAATCTGCAACGTCATTATTCATAAACACATTACCCGGCATTATGCAGTTAAATAGACTTATAATTATAATTTACATATCAAGTACCTACTGTTACCGCTTTGCAGGTTGTCCTCGGACCATCCGGTGTTGAGAGGAATTTAGGCATACCGGAGCTGACGAAATTCGAGAACTGTCTCCTGTGTAACTGTCTGCCCTACGTGAGGAATGAGATCGCACGAGCCATTTGGCTGGTAAATATAAATACTAAAGTTTAAAATGAAAATAGAAATTTACCAGCTTACACGAATAATTACCATAAAGAAGATAAGATTGATGAGATTGCTTTTCACCAATCTTATATTCGTTATCGTATATGGACGTATATGAGCTGATATAGATTTTCATCTATATCAGCCCATATACGTCCTACTGTAGGGCACGGGCCTACTCTACAATCGAGAGTTCGATTGAGAATGATTAGACCACGCTGGCCTAGTGCGGGTTGGCGAATTTTACACACCATATTTTACAAATCGCTATGGTATGCAGGTTTCCTCACGATGTTTTCCTTCGCTTTTATAGTGCGTGGTGATATCAATACACACATGACCCCTGGGATTTGAATGCGCGACCGCTGTGAATATGTTGGCAGTCGCATCTGGTCCATTACCATTAGACGACCACGCGCTTATATTGGTTTTCATAATTAAACTAATTTATATTTTGCAGATGGCACTACAAAATTTTTGCCCTTATCATACTTGTAGGTGCATGAGATATCCGTGGCTTTAATGTTATACATTTTGCAGAAATCTTTCGCTTATTACTAAACAAGACAAAATACTCGTATTAACCTCTAGTAGGATTAACAAAATATTTTTAAAACCATTAGATAAATTAAGCAGTCTAACTGAAAATCGATCCCAAACACTAAACAGTTATTAAAGCTTGAGTGCACTACTAATATTACGACCAATATGGTGATAATATTATTAGAGCAGGTATATTACAGGTAAGTCTCGATTTCTTGAAGTATAGGTACCACCGTAATGTCCATTTTTCCCGAAAAACATAAGTATTAACGCACGTTTATGTTCCGGTTTGAAGGAATATCCTTCTAGCTAGACTAATGAACATGTTGAGACCTAACATCTTATGGTGCATTTAAACGCAAAGCCAACCTCGGCCAGCCTCCACCAACGCCAGAGTTTAAACGGGACGTTTGGCCCGGCTGGCCTGGGCTTTTCGTTGTTGATAGCTTGGAGTTGGTAGACGTTGGCCCAGCCTCAGCCAACGCATTAATGCACCATTATGTCGCAGGATGGCGAGCGCAGTGGAATGCCAAGCATTGCTACAGTTCATGAGCGGTCATATCGCCTACCATCAGGCGAATTGCATGCTCGGCTCGCCATTCATAGCTATTAAAAATATATTAAATTTATATTTTTATAAACGGGTGTGTACTTCTATCTAATTAAATTCTAGCATGCATTATGCGTACGTAGGTTTCACACGTTAGTCTGATCACCGGCTCTTCATAAATTATGCGCAAAAATGTCTAGAACACACGCGATCCAGAGCAAATATTTAATTTTAGTCTTTTAACCCAATTACTTCCAACGTAGTCTTTGAAAACACGAATACCACGCCATGGATTTAGGTATTGAACAATGAACTTACGACGTTATGTAAATTACGACTTTGATAAGAGAAAAAGTGTCAGAACAGTGATATACTCGCCCTTGAGTTATTGGCATATACCTGCTGGCCTTATTTCACTACGAAAGTCAATAAAAAGACTTATTTTTTATGTTTGGTACTACTATTAGCAATTGTCATCAATGAATGCCAATTGGTGGTGGGATATTCCTACTCTCTTAAGTAGCGACCATCGTTAGTGATGCGATGGTGGAAATCCTGTCTTAGTTATCCTTGTTGAAGTGTCACGTACACAATTGAATTTGCTACAAATAATCTCTTATAAAATTATCTTTAGAGTTGCTAGTTGACTAGTTAAAGCGCGAAAATCCTTTGCATGTCTTTTTCCAAGATGTCGGCCAGGGGACAAAAGTGGTGACCCCACAAACTTGAATGTAAGCTTTATAGGAATAATAAAAAAAATAAAATTGCATCCTCTGGAAAATGCATGGTAAGATCTAAAAACTTTAACTTTTTTTTTACTTTAACATTTCAATGGACTATGCGAGAGAAATAGAGATTGCGGTGGCTCTTACATATGAGAAGCCTACCACAAGTAAAATACCCCAGCAATCCTATTCACCAGTATGTTTGCGTGCAGGTGTACTCGATGTGCCAGCAGTGCTGCTGCTCGTCGTGCTGCGTGCACCCGAGCACATGCTACTCGCCGCCCGTGGTGCCGTGCGTGCCGCCCACCAACTGGACATGCGACTGTCCAGACGACTGCCGGGACGAGTATCTCGCATCCGTGAGTAATTACTTGTCTTGTACCTCGTCTCTGTGAGTCTTGACTTGTCTTGTACCTCGCCTCTGTGAGTCTTGCCTTGTCTTGTACCTCGCCTCTGTGAGTCTTGACTTAACGATTCAGACTTTTTTTTTTTTTTTATTGCTCTGAATGACGAGACGAGCATGCCGTTCGCCTGATGGTAAGCGATACGACCGCTCATGAACAGTAGCAAAACCAAACAACACCTTGAATTACAAAGCAATGCTTGGCATTCCACTGCGCTCGCCATCCTGAGACATAAGATGTTAAGTCTCAATATGTCCAGTAGTTACTCTGGCTACAATGCCCTTCAACCCGAAACACAACAGTGCGTTTACACTGCTGTTTGACGGGAGAAATAGACACTGCGGTGGTACCCACCCAGATGGCCTCTCACATATGAGAGACCTACCACCAGTAACATGATTTGAGAACTTAGTGACATGATTTGAGAAGGTTCATAAAGATATGGTAGCTTTGTGTATGTTACATGTTTTCAGGGTGCATGGTGTATCGATGGTAATAAAAATATTGTTGAATTTGATTTTGTTGTTGATATTGATTTTGATAATGATAATCATAATATCTAAGTTAACAGTTTAAAATATATCGCTGTCGATACATATTTCAATACGCATTTATCTCAAATAATCATTGACTGCTTTAATCATGAAACTCCTAAGAACAACGCAACAAGCAACCTTGCCCTCAATTAAGTCTTAACACGCAACTCTTTTCAGATATGTCGTGAGATGACGTGCAGGTGTGGCAGTACAGCGCTGTGCTGGCGGCCCCGTGAGTCTGACTACGATGCCGCCCGCGCCTCCAACCTCACTCACCAGATGCCGCTGAAGGGACCCTCGTGCTGTTTATGCCGGGTGCCCAGGAGTGTTCGCATCGAACAGGAGATCAGGGAGAGGGGGAAAGATCCTTGCTATACTAGCTAACGAAAGGAAATATGACAATACTTCTCCTGATAGCTACAACAGGGGCATCATTTCAATTCATACTACTTGTCTACACTAGCTAACAAAAGGAGCATCATTCCAATTCACACTATTTGTACTTTTGAAACTTGATTTTAATTAGTTCCACGAAATGCCGCGATCAAATAAAATAGAGTCAAATCGTGCGCAACTGTACCAAAGCGATAAGTTTTCGATCATAAAGAAACGAAATCGAGTTTCAATAGTAAGCCTACAGATTTAAAAGACCAATGGTTGGATTGTTGGTTGCAATAGTTGGATAACACGTGAAGGAGACAGTAATTAATGTACATCTCCAATCGTCTAAAAAAGAACAAAATAAAATTTTGTAATACTGACTTGCAGTGTTAGTTAGATTATCATGTCAAATTCCTTAGTAACTGGATAAATTAAGTTATTAAGAAAAATAAACAATTTGTATTGACGTCGTTTTTATTTCTTGAAAACGCAAAATTTTTAACAACTTCTTTAGAAACAATTTAATATTGAATTCAACAAAACAATCAAATGTTCAACGTATTTCGTATTTTGGCTCGCATGTCGTTTATTCTAATGCGTAGACTGCCAAAAAATGTAGCATTCGGAGCATCCCCGACCTGAAAGTTGCATAATTAAATATATTTCATTTATTAACATTTGGTTTCTTCATTGGTCTAATAGCAATGTGTATCGGTGTCACAATTCTGGGATTAATTATGGTGAACTTTTGCATGTGGTTAATTTGGAACCAGGGTATTTGTGGTGAGTGTGGTGGCCTGTTGGTAAACGGACCAAATGCGGCTGCCAACATGTTCACGGTTGTCGCGGGTTCCAATCCGAGGACACGCCTCAGACTTTTTGTTGTATTGACAGTCAAATCACCACGCACTAAAATGGCGAAGGAAAACATCCTGAGGAAACCTGCATCACATAGCGATTTATAAAAATGTCCATGGTATGTAAAGTCTGCCAACACGCATTAAGTCAGCATGGTGGACTATATCGCGTTACCACTCCCAATCGTACTCTCCATTATAGAGGAGGTCCGTCCCTGCAGTGGGACGTATATGGACTGATACAGTTACATTTACAGACTGAGGTTAGGTAAGTGACTGGTCCAAGTGGAAGGTTTTAGAGCAATTATAACCTTTAATTTTTCGTTTGCGTGTCCATTATTAATCCGAGATGAAGATCTGTTCCTAATGCTTTTCTGAAAATAGAAAAATACACATGAAGAATTCCTTAAGAATGAATTGTAAAACGTATAATAATTGCAGTGATATTAAATTTTATGAAAACTAAAAATGATACATTTACAGTTTCCTGATACTTTCGATTAATTTTAAGTATGTGATAAGTTATTTTCTCTTAAAACAAATGATTATTGATATAAGTATTTACCTTAGACACTACTATATTAATAACTGATGTCATATTTGGTAACTCTTCGTTAATTCCCTTCCGATTTTTCTGAAAGAGTAAATAAAATTATATTAAATTAGTTACATCGAACTACTATTCTACATCTATAATTAATCTAATTGCTTCAATGCATGCCATGATCACGTAACCAAGTAGTACTGGACTGAGGCCAGTGGTAGACCACATTTAGCCTTTCTAGGATACCGAAAGAGAACTTAATTTAGCTTTACTGACAACATAAAACGGTGTTGATGACCTTTCTTCAAGCATCTTTTAGCATAGGTAAATCAGTCAAAGACAACGTAATATACATATATTATGTCGTTGTCGAGATTACCTCGCATAGTTTTCATGATTTATCGTACTATATGTACACTAATAAAATACCATATTAATAAATAAAAGGTACACAAAACCTTTGGAATGCATATAGTTATTCCTGATGGACCTCCTAAAGATGTTTTTGATTGTAGACAAGGTCCGATAGAAGCTTTACGTTCCACAACCCATGTTCGGCTCCGCACATCTACATCCTAAAATTAGAGACAAAAATAATAATAAAAAATTTAAATGCTGCTCTTAAATGATTATTATACCTACATTTGATTAGTGGAAATATGTTTTAGTTGGTTGTTGGTAACATACTATATTTATGGCTGGAGCTTAGAGCTAATACTATATTTACATGCCTTCAAATGAACTGTCTGATGATATTCCTTGTCGTTCCAAGATATTTCTTTCTTCTTAATACATACATCATTCTAAAATAAGAAAAGCATTATTATAAAGGGGTCTGTGAATAATTAATTAATGTTAATTTCAACGTTAGGTATTTCAGGCTTACAATTATATTTTTTGAAATTCCTTAAAGTTCAATTCAACCAAAAACATTTGATCAAAGAATTATCCTTTATTTTTTTATAAGCACCGGTTGTACTGACTGATTAGTTTCAACAATGGAGGTTCCATTATATATATATTCACAGTAGCATGTATGTATTTGTGTGTTCTTTAAAAAATCACATGTTGAAAAATCCTAATTATTGAAGTACTAAGATTAATCTACGCCATTTCTGAGTTCGGAAACAATCAAGTCATTTTTAATAATAATGTCCCTTTTATTTAGCCCAGAATTCAATTGTTATCACAGTATGTGGACAGACTGAAAATGCTAGGAATGTGGATATCATAAGAGAACGGTCCTAAAATCGAAGAATTAGTGTTGTACACACTAACCATTGTTAGTGGGCATTCCCCTTTTTTACTGCAGCGAGATACTGAAGTTACTTATGTAGCTGTAATATACACCGATGCCAACCCGCACTAGGCCAGCGTGGTGGACTATATGGCCTAACCACTCTCAATCGTACTGTCGTAGAGTAGGCCCGTGCCCTGCAGTGGGACGTATATGGGCTGATACAGAATATACACCGATGAATTTAAACAACAACATACCTCTGTTGTATTATCTTTTACTTCTTCTACCACAGTTTCTTCAACCGCATTCGTTTCTTCAACTTTCGCATCGGTTAGTTCAATTTTACTCTCGGCGTCATCTTCTTTTGTTTTATCAGGCTAAGAAAATCCTTATTTAGTTCGAATACTGATGTAGGAATAGTGCATACATACATACATAAACACACGCCTTTTTCCCAGTAGACAAAGGTGCTACCAGAACACCCGCGTTTCACCTTATGTGGTTCGTCGCACGATGTGATAGGGGGTGTGCCTATCGCTATCGGGCAAAAATTCTTAAGTCCGGGCTGATTATGAATAGAAAATCCAATACACACAACTGCGATAAGTCAGAAGTGTGCTCTGGGATTTGAACCCGCGACCACCGACATGTTGGCAGTCATGGCTGGTCTGTTACCAAATGGTTACCAACACACACTTTCGTAAGTTTAAAATATGTTTGTTGTTAGCAGACTCAATGGTGCTGCTAATATGTTCATTGTGGTCGCAGTTTAAAATTTAAAGGCACACCATTATAAAGATTTACATCTACACTAATATTATAAAGAGGAAAACTTTGTTTGTTTGGTTGTAATGAATAGGCTCAAAAACTACTGGACCGATTTTAAAAATTCTTTCACCATTCGAAAGCTACATTATCCACGAGTAACATAGACTATATTTTATTTTGGAAAAAAATAGGGTTCCGTAAGATATTTGGATTTTTCGGACACAAACTGAAAAAAAATCAACCAAAGAAGTTACTTATTTTGCGTACGCTGTCTAAACTACAAAAGATAGAACCATAAAATGTTATAATTAATTGTAGATCTTATAAATATCTACAAAAAAGTCCGCGACACACTATACCTATCTATGTCGAGTGAGGCACAACAACCACATTTTTATTTAAAAATCTTGATTTTTTTTGGACTACATTTAAACGCGTTTATTTTACTCATGCTATTAATCCTTATCAAAATAAATTATTTCAGCAATAAGTACAGTTTATGTTGATAATATTTGGTCTTTGAATGATTAAAATAGGACGTTTGGTTTTGAAGTTGTGGTGAAATTAAAATATTACGATTTCTGCTGCACGGCCCGTTGTATAAGATATATATGGATGTTTGTGGAGAGAAGGGACATAAAGTAAAATAGAATCGAAGGTACGGGAGAGGGCTGGGATAGATCACAGATTTGTTAGCCGATAATGAAAAACTACGATCAATACCTCCAACAATAACGCGCCTAGTCTTGTGTTAAATAATACGAAAAACGTTTTAAGTCTTATGAAATGTAGATTTAAAAATATAATTATATCACAGCCGGAAATAGAACCCCAGGGTTTTCGTTTTACAGAGAGAGTTCTTAACCAACATCGCTGCAGAGGTGTTCAATATTAAATTGGCAATAGTTTAGGTATTTGAAGTGTAAAAGGTACCTAAATGGTTATGTATAAATAATAATAAATTGTAAAGAACTTTACATTTTCAAGCTTTAATTTTAATTAAATATACAGAAATCTGCCATCACTTGTGCATACAATAATAAAATCTTGAAATATACTTAATCAATCAAAAATCAAAACATTATTTTAATTAGACAATAGAGAAAAATCCTTACACATTTTCATTAATGCCGTCCTTACAAAATGCACTTGCGTATCCAGTGTAGGTTCAATAGGAATAAAATAGTTAATAATTTTAGTAGTAATTTTATATACACAGCAAAATGCACACGCAACATTCGTATGAAGCAATTATTACATTGTCTTTAGCTGGCCATCCCCAATCGCCGAAGCGAACATGGCAGCGGCACGCGGACATTCCAATTTATTGCTTGATGTGGTGTGTTGACACATGTCGACAACTTCTTGTTAGCGGGCTAGCCAGTGGCTTCACTCATTGCAAGACCAAAAACTATGTTGGCTACGTGTCTCTGGCCCGACATGACACGAACACTTTTATGACATTATTTAATGTCGCCGAGCAACTGCGCAGAGCACATGCTGGCAGCATGTCGGCGGGCACCACGTGCAGACCCTTCTTGATGTTGTCGACGACATGATTCTATTCTTATTGCCGCCGGGTTGTCACAGCGGGTTGTATCACCGGGCCAACGGCTTTGGTATGTAATACACTTGCACGCATGCAGTGTGGTATCAGTAACAGTACTGTGTACATTAGGGACTAGGCTGTCGAGCATTCAAACTCAACGACTGGAAATGGCCAGCCAGTATGACATAGTGGCGCGCGAACACATCGCTGGTGTGAGGTATGCGAGTCGGGGTCTATATGCCGGAGCCGTAGCCGCGGGGCGAGATGTCGTGCTCCGAGGGCGCCTCGAGGGCGGTGCCGCAGCAGAACAGCTGGCGCATCGCGCGGGACACGCGCGAGCTGCGAGAGTCGCTGCGCGGCAGCCCGCCCGCCTCCTCATCGTCACACTACAACAACCACAACCAGACATTATACCGGCGTGTACAAGTAGCGACTAAACCTAGCATCGATTAGCAAGTCTACTGTAAAATGGTATTTCGATTTCATGTGCGGGCTGCCGCGTTTTCTACCTTACCAATTCATATTTTTGTGGATGGTTACATATCGCCGTATTTCATTTAATTTATTAAATTGATAACCTATGTTTAGTAAGTAAAGAATGAAAGGAAAGTTAATTAAAATATGATCACATTACAATGTAATGAACGTACTTTAAGGACATACCGCGAAGAAAATCATTTACAACAAATAGTTTAATATATAATTATATAATTGTTATGTCTTTGTCGTTTCTATTGCCACGTTATATTTCCTCCAACCTTTCCTGCATGCCTGGTTTGTAAGTGAGCTGTGTGATCACTGCTCAGATTTCGTATGTCCTCTCCAATATAACAAGTAGCTGTATAAAATGTCAATCTTACCCATTCTGAAGACGGTTTAGACATAACAGTGGTCCGCAACTCTGCGATCTCCTCCGTGATGCTGTCGTCGTCTTCTCTCTGATCTTCGCCAATTTTGTTAATAGTGTCATCAGACGCTGTTGTAAGCGACTTCACACGCGCTGGGATTGGCAGGGGTTGGGATGCTAGGGACCCTTTCTGTAAAAATATCGCACTAAATACTACTGATTCTTAAACATTTGTAAAGATAATCCGAACCTTTCTTCGAAATTTAAGGTCTTCCTATATCTATTTTATATTGGACAACATACAAAATAAAAACATATCGGTGTTAAGACAAATAGGTAATGCATAATTTGTTTGGTATAGGTCAAATTTACACTTATACTATACATAATATTAGTGCCTGGATCAGCTAGAAAAATTCATTTGTTTAAACAAAAACATCTTATTTTAAAATATTGCATTTGTATCAAACATTAAACTCTTAAATATTTTATATCTGCTTTCATATTCATGCAATATACCGCTTATTATAAATAGGTACGTGCACTTTTGAGTTCCATGAACTGGCGTACAGGTGGCGTGATTAAACAGAGTTACCGCCCGCAGATATATCGACTAACATGACAATGTAATTTGTAATGGCATGATTCACCGCACCTTGGCGTCTACCTCCAGGGTCGCCAGTGTGATCGCCTCGGGCGAGGAGCTTCGTCTCTTCGTATTCGATGATAGTTTCTTGGCAACATTAGGCTTATACTTTTCTGAAGACATCGCTACAAGTAAAGAAATATATTCACTCTTTAATGGTCATAACTAAATTCATCTCACAAATGAGAATGCGAATAAGATGACGAAATTAAATATTGATGTAACACCTAACATAACGGCTCAGTTAACGAACAGACGTCAATAGAAATTGATCCGCTGGGTACCTACTAAGGCAATACCAAATTGGCTTGTTACAGACCCAAAAATTTCTAACGCCTATTCTGCTAGGCTACAGTTGAGAAATTCAAGAGCGTCGAATTAAAGAGTAATATTAATTACAGCTCCGACACTGGGGCTAAATAAAAGAAAAAGAAAAACGAAGACGAAAGGTGGTCTTATCGTTTATAGCCATCTTTCAGACCATCATACGATGGAGTGGATTGCAAATAAAGTCTAATGTATCGGTAGACCAAATGTTTTTGCTTGCAAGACAGCAATACATATTTTTAAGGATTCTTCATATTATTTTAGTAATCGAATTTAGGCATTTACATTAAAATCAAATGTATATTGCCTCACCACGCTCAGATTCTCTTCTCTCTTTAGTTTCGGAGGCCTCGGTGGCAGCTTTTAACTCTTCAGCCACGGCTACAAGGTAATAAAATAAATTGATAGTTGCTATTAAAACAAAGAAAATAAGCAGCTGTATTGTTTCAGTAGTGGAATTTAATGACAAAATCCACTTCCACATCCATCACATCTGTGGAAGGAATTGTCAATGACAATGAAAACGTAATGATGCATTTACACGCTTGGCCAACCTCGGCCAGCCTCCACCAACGCAAGCGTGTAAACGGGGTGCTTTGCACGGCTGGCCTTGGCTTTTCGTCGTTGATAGCTTGGAGTTGGTAGACGTCAGCCAACGCGTAAATGTACCATAAGACAGATGAGAAATCATACATGGCACTGCGGGTGCTCGGGGGCGCTTGTGGTGCATATCTGGCAGGGTCTCCTCCTGCAAGTCGGTAGGGCGGTAGGGCTGTTTGTGGCGCGCTCCGGACTCCACCATCACCACCGACGAGCCGTCAGCTCCCGCCCCGCCCGTCGTCTTCTCTTGCTCCGACATCCTTCACTCAAACATCCATACGTTGTCTATACCCAAAAACCTCACTAATTTGTCACCAGAATATCAAGCTTACAATTTTTTGATAAGCACCAAACGGGCGAAACGTCACGCTGTGTAAATTTTGACAGCTAACTTTCTTGTTTTTCAATTTCTTCCATTTTTGAAATCGCTTCGCGTGTTAGGTCGGATTACGTAAAGGTTTGACTGCAATTAGTTAATTATGTAACGGAATATACATATTCCCGTGAAATAATTATCTTTATAGCCACAGCTCGCTAACCATTAATGGGTGTGGTTAATTGTGAATTTATCATGATAATTTTGTGACCACATCGCATTTTATACTCATACACACCCTTTACTAAAATCTAATTACCAATCCCGAATATGCACCTAGAATATTCTGTACAAATTGTATCGTTTTGCCCAATTTAGCTACACATCTATACCAACTTCTATACGTTCCACTACTCTAGACCTTATTGGCAACAAGCGGAACAATAGTTTACCGAGCTCACTGAGGTATTTCGGAACACATTTTGTGAGTAGTAGGGTTCCGATTCGATTCACAAACTCAACTGAACTAAAATTCTATAATTTACTGACAATAATGTATGACTAAAACATTGGCACTTGTACCCGTTTTACCCATCTTCATTTACGTCTACAAAACATAAAGAAGTATGAATATCGTAGTGCCATAAACCACTAACAGAAGAAAAACACTCACGTCACCCACACACGTCAGGATAATGTAATTATTTTTCTTTTTTGTCGCCAAATTATTGTTCTGACCACACTTTATTATATAGTCCAGACGGGTTACGTTGAATAAATATGCAGGGCAGGAGGAAAATAAGATGTGATGGAAAATAAACAATCTCCATCGAAGGCGAAATTAATATCCATCCACGAAGAGAAGTTGATTCGAAAAGTTGATTACGATTCCATAGCCGGTTCGACGCGTCTGCCAAAAAAGGAACTTCTTCTTGGTAACGCAGTCAAAATACACAGTACATAGATTATCACTTAACCAAATAACTTTATTTTCTCTTCAGACCTAGAAATACTCAAAAAAACCCAAACTCATCGTCAATCTTCACAAAGAGTCCTAGTTTCCATAAAGCCCAGAGCACCCGCCATTAAGACGATATACGTCGCAGAGAAATCCAGATTTCACTCAAAGAAGGTGCGTTACATATATTTTTATTTTTTTACTTTACATTTCTAGGAAATTTATTGAATTCTTATTTGTTTTACAGTGCACAGAAAAATCACGTTCAAGACTTGCTATTGGTGACCATTCTTCCTTCACAACTCGTAAGAACACATTTAACAATAAGTAATTAAATATATACAAAACCTTTCAAATATTTTGGTTAGATTGCAGTGAAAATGATTCTAATATTATAACTTATCCAAACGAATGTGGACCAAAATACGAAGAATCGCAAAGCAAAACCATAAAAGAAAGTGCGTCGTCGATCAAAATTCAGGTAGAAAACACTGCATTTGCATCAAAATGTTCTCAAATTAACCGCTCTTCACGCAATGTAGATGCATTCAATACAAAAAGACAAACTGAAAAATGCTATATTTTTGCTCAAAGACAAATAAATATGGGTCCTTATAAAGTAAATACAAACAGGAGAAATACAAGTCCAAATAAAGTAGATATCGCAACATTAATTGTTACGAACACATCATCCGAAGATATCAACCCGCCTACGGCTAAAACTCTAATCAGGTTAAATAAACGAATAGATCATTTGGAGCGAAAAATTCAAAGACAAGAAATGGTATTCCGTTCAATCGATCCTAATATACCTCTGTCTTCGTCAGATGAGGAATCCAAAGGGAATATCATGAGAAGCACATCAGAGTCTGGCAGACCCGGTTGTAGCTACATCGAACATTACAGCCACGTCCCCGAAACATCTGCTTTCCAACGGTACGTCCAGCAAGCACCACCTCTCTCGCCAAGTAAAACCACCACACTGGAAAAAGAACACAACTCAGAGCAATATGGACGTGATTTCACAACTTATGACGGCATCACGGCTCGAGGCAGGCGCCAGTGTGCTTCGGTGCCGTGTAAACGAGACGATGTTC
The DNA here is from genome assembly GCA_030180105.1 of Hyles lineata. Classification (NCBI taxonomy): domain Eukaryota; kingdom Metazoa; phylum Arthropoda; class Insecta; order Lepidoptera; family Sphingidae; genus Hyles; species Hyles lineata. Next base: position 336,020 of record JARJEE010000024.1, read on the forward strand.
CCAAACTGGCGGCAGAAAGAGTTCATAAAATAAGACATAAGCTAAATCCAGTTCGTGATTATCGTTTAATGGACACAGTTCATTATCTAGCTCAAGGAGAATTTGCTCCGCGAGATGATGGCATAAAGCTGACTCCATCGAGGGAAGCGGTTCTCAGCGATATAATATGGGAAGACGTGTGTCGTACACATTGGCCGAATACCCGACTGGGTCGTCGGGGACATCCCGACCGCTGTAATGACAGATGCTCTACAAGGGGCGAACTTCAACGCTTGATTGACAGTCTTTTACGCGAAAGGGTAGCACATGTTGAACGTAGAAGACGTCGTCACTACAGAATAGTAAAGTTAAACCATCGCCACGAAAGTTGCAGGCCAATGGGTAAGACGGGAGACATAATCGTAGCGAGTCATAAAAACAGGCAGACGAGTGACGACCTGGTCGTCAGTGACCAAAACACAGATGCCATGATAAGTATAGATAGGCGGCGCGGCGAATCGACTCCTCGCAGGAACCCGAGAAGCTATGATCGAATGGCCGCTACCGACGTTCGGAAAAAGCATCGAATTCGACAAGATGACTGCTGCCCGGGGCCGAGTTGCGCTGTTCGATCACCGGGGACAAGAGAGCAGACTTGTTGTTTTCAAACATCTAACACTACTAAGCCGGAGGCCAGTCTACCGGCGGAGCAATCAAGACCTCAATGTAGTGGCAACCAGGAAATGACAAGCGCCAGCAGCGTTTCCAATTGTAAATCCTCGAGGAGCCCCAAATTGGTCGTAAAAAAAGACATATCCCGTCGTAAACACATTCCACGTGAAGAGCCAAATTTAGAGCGTTACATACTATTGCCGACTTTGGTCGTTCGTACACCCTCGAATATGAAAAGACAGAAGAAATTTAATGAACTTTATCATCGTATATTGAATAATGGTACGTATAAAACGCTTTATAAAAAGTAACGGTACATAAATGTAAATATTAAAAAAGAATTACATTTTAAACGAAATTCATAACTTTCTAATTTATTTTCACTGCAGCTCAAAACTGTCCAGTATTAACACAGAGAGTCGATCAATGTAACAATGCAAATCCGAATACAAAAGAAATTGGCTTCAACATCAGTCATTACCCTTTCAAATAGTGCAGAAGAACTGAATAAATGAAAAAAACAATCCTGTCTGAGAAAAGTGGTTCCTTTATATTAAATTCTAATTATGTAGCTTTATTGAATTATAGTAAGCATGAATTTCATCAGAGTTTTCTTCAACATTACTTTGGTTTCAAGGTTTAATTTTTATGAAGGCGGGTACCGTATTGTGCGTAACCGTAGTCCTAATTTCTTTATTAATATAAATATGAAGGTGCCCGTTCAAGCCTTAGTAATTAACCAATCAGCACACTCTTTCTCAGGAGTACAAGGACGCAGAGGCGGACCGTGTTTTGGGGCTCTAGGCTAATACTACTCAGAGGCCCACTAATTATTCAACTAAATACTAATTGTGATTGCGTCACAAAACTGTTTTGCACAGTGATTTAGGTATTGTAAAGGAAAAATAGGACAATAAAACGTGTTATTTATTTTAATAATTTTTTCCCGTTTTTTCCTAATGATTTAGTGCTGTTTTATGATGTCGTTAAAAAGAACAAATAAAAAAGCTTAGACCTGGGGCCTTTTGTATCCACGGGGCCCTAAGCTGCAGCCCAAAAAGCCCTTAGGTAGATCCTGCCATGCAAGGACGGACATAGCATATCTATTTTTCATCGAGAAACAAATAATTTTCCTCTGTTTTGTACACAAACTGTATCCCCAAGATATATTTACTCTTTAGCACACGAGTGAAGCTTGTAAGCTAAACTTAATATTGAAAATTCGTGATATGATCCGCAGAGTAAAAAACGTTAGAGTGGTGAATGTCGACGCCGCATCGCACTCCATTAATTACGGTGTCGAATTGGCTTTTGTAAAACACGTTGCTATTTGAATATATTGCTGAATCAGCAACACTAGTTCTGTCAAGTTTTGCTGTGTGTACCATCAATCGTGCAAAATAATATTACATGTAAAAATTAAATCTCATATTCCAATCTTCAAAAACAAAACAATATTCTTAATACCATATTATCTCTTCATCACCTAAATATCGACTGGAAGACAATGCCACCAGTATGAAGTTCGCCTTGTATATTTTTCTGTAAATGAAGCTTAATAAATTAAATTAAATAATACTAACAAAATAAATGCGAATATCAGTTTTATTTGTTTTTTACGCTCTTACGTTTGACTTAATGAATCATCAGAGGTACACAAAAGAACATAGACATCTTATTTATTCCATTTTTTATTTCTAGAGCCCATCACAAATTCTTATGCTATGTAAAGTCAGCATGAATAAATATAGCTTAACCCATTCAATGCGGCAACAAATTTTGCTCTCGCTAACCAGATGCGGCATACTCCGTAACGTAAACGCCGATCGGCGTGCGCCGCCCCTGACGGATCAAAAATAAAACGCCGATCGGCGTTTTCAGCACTTCGTTATGAATTTCAATTTATTCATTTCGAATTCATGAGATTTCTCCAGTAGTGTGCTATAGTTGTTGCAATAACGACTGTTTTTAGCAAGTAACAGAATTAATTTAATTACTTAAGCCAGTTTAAATATGATTCGTGAAGATTTGTTGATAGAAATTTGAGAAAAGGAATATCTGCAGTTTTTTTATCGATTATGTATTTAAATGGTAAGTAATTTCTCTTTATTTGATAAGTATTTCTATTGTGCTCTCCCGTCTTACAAACATCCTCATTAAAGCATAAAAAAGTAAATTACTGATAACTTCGAATATTATCAGGGATTGCAAACCATTTTCTTTTAATTTCATAATAATTAAATCTCAATACATGGTTAATGGATACTAATGGGTACTTATTATTATCAAAATTATCAAATTTATTCAAAGAAAATGATTATTTTATACCTTCAAATTATTGTTAATTGTTGGTCTTTCTCAATCTTATTTAAATATTTTCTCTCGTTCTTCTTGATTGAAAAAATAAACACAACTCGATGTCGTTAAATAGATAGAATAGATTTCAGAGTAATAGACATAACTAAATTTTTTAACAAATATATTAAACCGACTTCTCAACAAAAAAAAACACTAAAAAGTAAAAAAAAAATAATATAAAGACCACTGCAAATTATTCTTGTTTCATTGTTCTTGTCTAGCCAACAAATCAAAATATATGCATAACATATTGAAGGCGGGTCGCCAAAAACGAAACATAATTATAGATATTTAAATTAATATAAGGCATGGGTCCTATACGTTTGGTACTTGGCAACCCGCCTTCAATATGTTACGTTCAAAATCTATTCACCCAGCACAGAGATATGAGGTAAAAAACATAAAAAAGAACATACAGTCGAATTGAGAACCTCCTCCTTTTTTGAAGTCGGTTAAAAATTTGATTCTTATTTTGAAGTTTACTATTTTTTGCACATACGTGGGAATATAAATAATTAAAATACGCGACAATACCCATAAAATATAGTTATATTACGTTGCTTTTTTATTAAAATCATGCAGTTCTTGTTTTTCAAAGAGAACGAACGAACGAACGAACGAACGAAGTTGGGCCCTACTATATTCATCCGAACGAACGAACGAAGTTCGAAACTTCGGATAATCGCAGTTTGTATACGATACGAATGTACCTACATATACTTATGGTCGTAATTGACTTATGGTTACGATGTACGTTATACAACTTCGAACTTTTACAGAGTAGATACATTCGTATCGTATATAAACGTCGATCGTCCGAAGTTTCAAACTTCATTCGTTCGGATGAATATAGTAGGGCCCAACTTCGTTCGTTCGTTCGTTCGGATGAATATAGTAGGACCCCATGTCTTCGCACTCGCACATATGACAAGATATAAAAAAAAGATAAATGATGCATAAGGTTCTCACACGCACCAAATAAAATAAGATCACAAATTGAATAATAAATTATTATTTATTCTGAAGATGGCTAACATACTTGAACAACATACTTTTAAGATCAGCGTGATAATCAAAAATCTGCTTTTATTGATTAAAGTTTGGTTTTAGCAAGTTTTAATAAATAAACGTACCAAAGAAAAAACTGAATTTTTATATCTCTCTGCGTCTTACCAAATAAAACATGGGACTGATGCAAAAACTGATAAATAAAATATCACCGGTGAATCACTAATTAATAAATAATTTGAAAGGCTAGTTTCTCATTCATTATTTTTTATAAAAATCAACTACTTATAATATACGTAAGTATATTTTTATGGTAAAATTACAAATTATAATTGTATAAGAAAAAAAATTGTTTCTTTACAGTATTATCAGCATTATAATATACTAGCTGTACCCGCGACTTCGTCCGCGTGGAATTTATCAAAAACCTTATTTTCTAAAATAAAAGAATTTTTATAAAATAAATGTAGCCTAAGTTACTAATTATCATATTAGCTACCTGACAATAAAAGTCCCGTCAAAATCGGTTCAGCCATTTCAGAGATTAGCCGGAACAAACAGACAGACAGACGGACAAAAAAATTCTAAGGTAATTTTCGTTATAGGTATCGTGTATATAACGATATGTAGTTGGTAATTTTTTTTAATTTTCACTTTACAAACAGACAATTCAATTTTATTTATATGTATAGATATAAGTTTGTTTAGTAGATTTTAAGTAAAACATAAATAACATGATGTTTTAGTTGTTTGTAAATAATAATATGAATAAATAAATATAATATTTATGATTTTAGAACCAACTAGCGGCCCGGCCCGGCTTCGCCTGGGTGCAAATACAGATTCCAGTCCATATTTTATTTAAAATCAACATGACTGCCGTTGTCTAAGCTGCTTATCCAATCCAATCCTATACCTATTCTTCTGTCCCATTTTATCCACCTTACATTCTATTCTATCCCATCTCTCCAGTAGTAAGTAGGTAGTTTTAAATTTGATATTTACAGACATACTGTTATGATAGTCTATGTCAAATATTAGGACTTTATGCTGAAATTTAATTTGTGACAAAACTTAAGATTTATTAAACTTATTAAAAAAATAATCGAACAGATTAACAACTGAAGTTAGCTAAAATTAAGTTTCTCGAGTTTAGTGCGGGTTGAAGGATTTTATTTAATGTAGAAATTACTCTGAAAAGTCAGAGGTGTGTCCTGGGATTTGAACCCGTGACCATCGTAAACTTGTTGGCAGTCGCGTTTGGTACGTTACCAACGGGCAACCACGCGATTCTGTGAATTACTTTTATTTATTTGAGAAGACTATTTATACATATCGACGGCGAAGTGCCAATAAATCCTAAGTGACAAAGTCATAAATTCACACAAACTGAAAAACCCCAAATTTTTTTGTTAAATTAAAAAGTAGTTACTATATTTATTAATGGGGAATAGTAATAATGTAAATGTATAGTAAAATACACTTAGGAGATTTCACTAAAACATCGGCATAATACCTTTATATTTAAAAAACGATTAGAAAGTTTATTTCTCAAAAAAATAGTTAGGAGGTATTGGTACTTCACCGTCGATATACAAATTAATAAAACCTTCATACTGCCTTACCAGGCGACGTAAGTAATGAAACAAATATTTAAAAATATAAAACTGCATATCGTTTCATTACAATGTCTAGATGCGGCATCAACGTACCAATACTTTTATTATTCTTGAGTCTGAAAACAATACAAATGCGGAATTTAAATTTGTCCCCCAACGCATCTAAAGGTATCAATTCAAAAAACAATGTCCTTTATGAAAACGAAAAATTATAATTAGATATATTTTGGTGAACTCCGGCAAAACGCTTCGATAGAGTATATCTTGTTTAAAACTGTTGCAATACTCTCAAAAAACGATGGGCTATTTTTGTAGATATGGACATCATTTAATTTTACATTTAACAAATTACGCGAAAGACGCCGTATCTAGATATTATATACACAATGTACACACTTTTTGAATTTTGTTCTATTTCGTCAGCCGTCAATGAAAGACAATGGAAAGATAGATCATTTTACGTTGGTTGGTAGTTGAACCTTGACCGTCGTTTACCTCTCCCGTCAACCAAACAAAGGTCATCCTATATTGGCTGGTCGCATCACGCTTGAACAATTAAAAAATTGGCTTTTTCTCGCAATTTTTCCATTTTTTCTCACCCCTAAAACCTTCCCAGGACTTCCACGAATATTTCAAGACCAAAATCAGCCAAATCGGTCCAGGCGTTGTTGAATTATGCGGTTACCAACACATTTTGCGATTCATTTTTATATATAAGATAGTTGTTAATCCCTGGAAAACGCCGATTGGCGTTTGCCACACCTGAGTAAGAAAACTCAACTTTTCTAAAACTGAAATATCCAGAAACTACTTGTGCCAGGCTTTTCACTTATAAATTACAAGCACATTGGTCTATATTTTATTATTAAATCTTCAAATTTGGGCAAAATATAATACAACTCTACATTACGCCGATCGGCGTGATCAGCATCTGAGTAAGAAAAAATAATACGCCGATCGGCGTGCGCCGCACTGAATGGGTTAAGTTGCCTCAATCAAACTTTCGATTGTAGAATATTGCCGGGCTCAGAAATAAGCGCAGGTATATGGGGTAAATAAAGAAGACAGGATAATTTATTTACCACTACTTCTTACTACAATTTTAAAATTTTATCAACTAACACAGCTCATTGAAACCCAAAACACCTCTAGTATGGGGAAACTTTAGTTCGCGACTGTATCTATTGTGCTGCATAGATGAATACCGTCGGCTTGTCTCAAACCAATGGCTGGTGGTATTTTCAGTCCATTATACACCTCCTTTCCAACTATACACCGTGTATATTACTAACAAAATCTTTCGTATAGCAAGTGCGTGAAATCTATAAAATATCAAGAGCGTAAAAGTGATATTTCAAACAGGTGTCAATATAGGTGACGTAACGATAATATATGTGGGCCAGGCAATGCTTGGGTTAAGGGTTAAGGAGTACATTTTCGAAAAGTCGATTTTTATTCCTATTTTACTCTACTTACAGAATTGTTCCTGTTCCTAAATTTAGTGTTTTATATTTTGCGTCCTCTGTCAATCAGTTCCAAGGATTTTAAGTAGATTATCAAGATATTGCCCATTATAATAATTTACTTTGAAATCTCTCACATTTCACATTATAGGAAGCGTCTAAGTCGCTTGAATAGTATATAAATTATAGCTTAGTATTATTATAAATAATTTAGGTCAAACTTAAGGCAATTCACTGGGGCAATAAGTAGAACCATGTCAGCTGGACGCGCCCGTAAATATTTGATAAGAGAATTTTCGATCGCGCCACGGCACTGAACAAATCGATTGATGCTCAACTTTTATACCGGTTATTGGCGGTAAATATTCTACGAGGTAGATATACTATTGATATTATAAATGCAAAATTGTTTTGGGTGATGGGATTATAGTTTCCGAATGGTAAATGGACGTACTGTGGGTTGTGACTCACAATGCAAAATGAAATAGTTATTATTGTCTGCAAATAGGGTTTTTAGGAAAATAAATGACTCTTACAAAATGTGTATAATATCTTTGTAATCGAAAACTGTTTCATACATTAAAGCGAAACTACAATTAATCGCAGTTGTCTTGTATTTTTACAAAGAAAACTTAATGATTGTCCTTTTACTGACCACGCCAAACATAATGGAGAGCACGAAGAAATGGCTGAACGAAAGAAATTCCAAGAAAAATGGTCTCTACGTGCACTACAGTCCACCAAGTTGTAAGTATTTTCACGTCTTTAAAATTAAATGAATAAATACTACTTATTAAAATATTCAATTGAATAGTCTATACACAGTTCTGCCTTCATTCTGGAGCTAGATTTTGATCACAAATTCGTTTGCATAATCCTATTATTGATTGAAATTTATATGCAAATATATTTCCTATACCTGTTAAAGATTCTAAATTCTTATGAGCTCCTTTATAGTGGCTCCCACCTTTATTATAACCTGGCAATATTATAAGTATAATATTACGTAATTTATAATTATTATTATATCTTGGCATAATTTTAATTTGAATAGTACCTAATGGCCAATCTCATATAGTAATTTGATTACATTTTCATTTACTGTCTACATAATAACCATGCCAAATAACACAAATTACAATCCTATATACCAACATTAAAATCTATGCGCAAACAGGCACCGAACCGTTTACCCATCGCTACAGACTGCGAATAATAAAAAAGCATATGTCAACAAACGAACTGGCTGGATGAAAACATTGTGCAAACAGCAGAGGCGATGAAACGAGCTGTCTGGAAAATACACGGACAGGATCGCGTGCCGCGCCGCATAACACTCCCTCTACATTGTCTGACCATCCGATAGCATTTTATACGAAATACTTTAAATACTCCTCAAATTATACTCAATTTATACAAAAAAATGTAAAAAGGAGTGAGAGACACGCTCTCTCAATGTGTTCGTTCAACCGAGTGTCCTGTTTTTAGAGTTAATTAACACACATAACACACTAAAACGGTGAAGGAAAACATCTTGAGGAAACCTGCATACCATAGTGATTTGTATGAATTTGTATGGTATGTAAATGTTTGCAAACCCGCACTAGGCCAACTTGGTGGATGTGATCTGACCACTCTCAACCGTACTCTCGGTTGTAAAGTAGGCTTGTGCCCTGAAGTGGGACTTATATTGACTGATACAATACCATACAATTACTCACAATAATCTTGAAGCAAGTGCCATTTATAGCCATAGCCTATTTACCATAGGTGGCAGTGCAACAAATTGTACATCATATAATTAAAAGGCCGCCAATATACTCTCTGATGGCAGGATATTGGTATTCAACCAGGCAGCGATCTAATCACTTTATTATACCATTAAATAATAATCAACCCCTACTACCACTTACGCCTCCTACATTGTGCTGCGTTTAATTAACAGACTACACCCAGATTTACGTGATAGTTGAAATTCAAAAACATCAAATATAAACTCTTGACATTTTTAAAAACTTACATCTCTCTCACATATATCTCAAATGTATGGCGATGACAGTTCCAAAGGTAAAGGTATTGGCAAAATTAGTTTTTTGCAACTGAGCCTTCATTTTGAATGCATTAATTTGAAACTCCTAATATCACTACAGTAATTTTATTTGATTCAGTTTTATTTATAAGTTATTCTAACAATACACCAATTACGCTAATTATGTATAGTTATAACATGGTTATACCCCATTGTAAACTCTGATAGCATAAATATAAACCTAAGTGTTTTCTCGATATTGTTACAAGTATGATTTATCTTAATTACCCATTTAAAATAAAAGAAAAAATATATTTCATAAAATAATTTATTATTAAACCCACAGATTAAACCAGTCCATTTTGAAAGATATCTCGATAAGAGCGTTTATATTAGTTGTCTTATTTCTTGGTCTTAGGCTGGTTTTAGAGTCACGCTGACCGCGCGCTTACCGTCAGCACTAACAATTGAAATGTATGAGCTTCTAAGGAGCGTTTTAGAATAACGCGTAGTTGTTAGCGCTGACCCCCGCACGTAAGCTACGCGCTGAGCTATAAGCGCCGACAGTCAGCGCGAATTCAGCGTGACTCTAAAACCAGCCTTATTATTGATGTATGTGTTGTTCAATAAAGAATTTAATTAAATAGAAATAAATAAATAACACCCAACAGAAGAGTATGAGAATACATAGTCATATGAGAGACATTTCGCTGTAACAAACACCCAGACCCAAAAGAAATATTTGTGGGCCGCACAAACATTTCTCTTGGTGCGGGGATCGTACTCGCGCCTCTCATTTCACAGGTGCTGTCTAACCGACTGCGCCACGGAGGCTGTAAAAATTAATCAATTAATTTATATAAAAAACCATAATTACCCAGCTTTCACTCGATAAGCATGAAATCTATTTATACCTTATTTTTAATTCACATGGGGATTTAATCAAGTAAATATGCACATAGTGACGCATATGGCACGGCAATTAATATTAATTACCAGATTAACGCCTACTACCCGTTGTGATGGAGTCACTGTGAAAATGACCTTAGCGTGATGACGAGGGAAATTAATATCAAACCTGCATTTTATTATGACCTGCACTTAAACTGAACGTAAATAAATACGCAGCGGTCACACACATACTCCAACCCTTCTTATATAAGTCTTGTATAAGTACGTTGGATAAACTATTTATTCTGTAAACATTTGTGTCCACATGGAAATCGAAACAACGGCCTCTTTTTTTACAAATATACCCAACAGTCACATACATAGTCCTGACACCAAATTAAGATCAATCTCATGTCGTAGGTATCAGAAACTATAGTCTTTTCATTTTTACAAACACCCAGATTCGAAACAAATACAAACATCTGTTTCGGTACGGGAACCGAACCATATTAATTTCATATTTCTTTGAAGTGATTAAATTTAATATGTATCGTTCCTTTAGTCCAAGAATATCTACAGATATATATTTTGAATTTAATGACCATCAAAAACATTTATATCTTTTTTCCATCTTGCACATACACCCAAGGGTAATAAGCATAAACAATTTAAAAGATGTTTTACATTTTGTTGTCTCTTAATATAATTTCATGAAATCTATCCCTGATGTATTAAACAAAATATTTAAATGTTTATTACATTATTATTAATAATATCACTGCAAAAAACAAGACCTACCGGCACAAGTTGTTAGCTGACTCCAGAAGGGCTAAGTCTCTGTTCTTAAATATAAAAGATCTGCTGGTCGCACAGTTTGGGAAATATAGAAAATTTCCATCTTGCCCTCTCTTACCCTATATTAATATGAATATCATTATATTGGCTTGTTGGTACACGGACCAAACGCGGCTGCCAAAATGTTCACGGTGGTCGCGGGTTCGAATCTCAGGACAACACCTTTGAATTTTCAGATTCATGTGTGTATTGATAGTCAATCACCATGCACTATAGCGATGAAGGAGAACATGGTGAGAAAACCTACTTACCATAGCGATTTAATTTCCATGGTATGTAAAATCCGCCGATCCTTAATAGCCTAGCGTCGTGGACTATATGGCCTAACCACTCTCAATCACACTCTCGATTGTAGAGGCAAGTGTCTTGCAGTGGAACGCGTATGTATTGATACAGTACAGTATATTAAAACCAATATTAAAAGTATTTTTTTACAATGTACAAACTGATTTTATCTTGTTTTTCAACCATAATTTTACGAGTCAAATGCTATGGCATATTCCGTATGTGTCCATAAACCGTGAATTATCCGACGAATCAACTGCGATGTAATGGAGCGAGTGGACACGTGAATATTGATGCCAGTTCGTCGACCATCGGGCTGTTCACCCCGCGACACACAAACACGCCCTTCCCGACCTAAACTGTTTCAGATAAATAATTACGGGAATTATTATTTTCATTATTTTACTGGTGGTAGGTCTGTCATATCACATATGTTGAATAAGAAATTAACCCTCCGACTAGCAAGATTTTTTTCATCTAAAGAGGTTAAATTTTAATGTCAATAAAAATAATTTATGGAAAGTTGCCATTGTTCTTTTTACATACAAGTTTTGGAGTTGTATTAAATATAGGTATTTTAATTAAATATAACATGTGACAAAAATATGAAAACTCATATTAATTTTAAAACGAATACACAGAATACAAAGAATATATAATATATGTTAATATTTATTGGTGGTAGGTCTCATCGTCATCATCATATGTAAGATGGCGCCTGGGTAGGTACCACCGCATTGTCTATTTCTCCCACCAGTGTTGTGTTTCGGTTTGAAGGATATTGTAGCCAGAGTAACTACTGGACATATTGAGACGTAACATCTTGTGTCTCAGGATGTCGGGCGCAGTGGAGTGCCAAACATTGCTTTGTAATTCGAGTAATTGTTTGGTTTTGATAATGTTTATGGGCGGTCGTATCCCTTACCATCAGATGGACGGCATGTTCGTCTCACCATTCATTACAATTAAAAAAAAACATCTTTGTATGTTGTAGAGCCACGCTGTTGTCATACATGACTCAGCACGAATGCCCTGTCTCACAGGAAATCGACAAGAATAGCGACAATTTTGCTGTCGCGTTTCGTTCGGTGAGTGAGACTGCCGGATACCCCATATCACTTTTCTCTTCCCATCTTGTTTTCCTTCCCATTCCCCTGCCAATTTGATGAGTCGGCAACTCATCCACGACTTAGCGTTGTGGCTTATCATGGACGGCAGCAATCACTTACCAGCATTTAACTTGTAGGCTCGTTTACCGATCCTAAACAATAAAAAAAATGGAATCAAATGAGGGTGAAAAAATTTTTTTTGTAATTATTTATTGACAGCCACTCAACGTCCACAGTTGTGGTGTGAAGATTTCCTAATAAGTTACTGGGAGCAGAGCCGGTGTCAGGGTAGGGTGGGTGCTTTAGGCCGCCAGTGCAAAAGAGCGCCAAATGCCGGGATTTACTATAGCTTATAATGTATTTATCTATGATTTACTGTCTTTCGCTTGGATTTGGATAGTACTTATAGGGCGCCGTAGAAGTTTTGCCCAGGGTGTCGTTCCGCCACTGACTGGAAGGTTTTGCTAATAACTCCCAGTTGAGATAGATATGAGTTAGAGTAGGGATAAGCGAGCGCAAGGCGTAGCATCTTAGGCTGATTTTGTTGTTCCTTACTTCAGTCTATCATTTGATATTCCGCGTTCTATCGCCATAGCGTCGTCCGCTATCTATTAAAGTGACAAAAAGTGGACTTTAAACTGATTCAATATAAATGTAAAAAATATATACCCAAAGGAAAATACTTTTGCAGCAAAAATGCAATTCCATCTTATTTTCATACCTGGGGATTAAAGTTGGCCCTAAATTAAATCCGTTGCGGTTCTTATTGGCCTCGACTGCGTCCTAGTTTTATTTAAATTCTATAAAATAGCTTTATAAAGGGGGTAGCGTGAAAGGCGGGGCCAAAATGCATTCAATTTATTCCTTAATTTGTTCTATACACACTATTAGTATTCGGCTTTATTTACATTTTATAGATATTATTATTAATTTGCCAAGTAGTGCAATGCACATTGTTAGACCTCACTATATACTTTTAAAATACTGTGGAGAACTCTAAAGCATACAAGTTTCTTGGCGATATTTACATCACTATTATGAACAACAATATTATGTAAATTCGAAAAGTCGGCGTAAAACAACAGGCGGCCATAGTAATCCATTAAATTAATGTAAACTCAACCGCAAGTATTATGTGTAATGTAATTGACACGCTTATTAAACATATATGTAATTGCATAAAATTAGCAATAATCCTAACATTACTAAGAAATACATCCAAGTATATAGCAAACAGTAATGTGAGTTCGCGCAATAGAAAGGTCAAGAGATGTACCGATAGCGACCGCGGTTGTTAACACATAAATCTTTCACCCGATGTGAATTTACAGACTGCATAAACAGGACGCTTTTTCTCACATTTTTTAATACAACTGACTTGTTTTATATGTGAAGTTTATTACAAACTAATAATGTAATACGATTTTGATTTATCCTATTTGTGAATTTAAATACGTCTTCAAAATCATCAGCTCTTTTGTGTCCAATGCTGGACATAAGCCACTAGGCTCAATCTTAAGCCCATCGTCTCCAATCACTACTAGACACCAATCACACCAATATATTTTACGAATGTATCTACGTACAATCAAATAATTTATCAAAAAATTCTTTACATAAATTGTACCAAATTATATTTGACTTTAGAACTTAGAGAGCGCTGTGTTGAAATATTTCTTATTAAAATAATCTTGAAAATATTATGAATAATGCATAAGAAATGTCGAAAACAGCTAAACTTACAAATGAAAAGTCTGCGACGTAATATTTTTTAACTTTCTTTTTTCATAAACGGTCATTGTGTTTAAGGTCAAGACTTACAAAGCACCCTGTCTACAGCTTATCAGTCGATCGTGCAATCTTATAATGGCGAGCGACAATGACTTGTGTGCGCCAGTCTCATATCACTTTCTGTCTGAAGCGAAACTTCACTGTGCTTTAAAATTACATTTTCTCTCCGTTCTTCATAGCGTAACATTTCGAGCAGCAACTCTTACTTTACTAGGTATAATAGCACATTTTATCACCACAAGAGTTAAAAATAAAACAGTTATTCTTTTATTTTCAAATAATAAAATATTTGGTGCATATTTTAGTAACTAGAGATATTTTTCGTGCAGTGCAAATTGAATATTTGTGTTTCATACAGCGATTGCTGGAACCAAAAGGTAGCTAATATGTTAAGTTGAAATAAAGTAAAAATGAATAGTTTATTAACTTTATTTATTAACGCTTTATATACAAAGTACAGCTGAGTTCAATGCCTGAGGGATTCTCCCCCAGTCAACCTTTGGGTGGTGTAGAAAATCAAGGTAAACGCATAAACAAAAACTAAATAACCAAAATAAAGGTAAAACGGGATTCTTATTCCGTATAAGTATGGATTGTGTAATATATAGATTATATTTATCTACATACTATGATACTACATATCTAAATAAACATATACATCCATAATTATATTTATTTATTTACATCTACGAGTATAATTATTAATGTATAGATACATTGTTTGTTTATGTCTCCATTTATGGAAAATAACACCAACAAATAGAATTATGGGCAATCTCACTAAACGAAGCTGTATACCAATAATATTGCTTAATAACGTTTTTAAATTATACATATATACATATATCGTACAATCTTGACTGATAACGCCAGGTAGAAGAAGAAGACAATCTTGACTAATCCAAGTTTTTCCATGTATAGTGCAGTCCTAGATGTAGCGGTTTGTTATCACTTCCAAAAAGGTAGAGAAAGTCCGTACCCAACAATGGGATACCCTGACCTAAATTATATTTACAATTGTTGTTGCGCATAGTAAAATTGTTTATATTGTTTGTAATATCGTGTTTAGTAGTGGGAGCGGTATCCGGCGCTCAGCTGCGCACGTGGGCCCGCGGGGGAGACGAGGGCAAGCTGGAGCGCGCCGTGCTGGCGGGACATGGCCGGAGACTGCTGGCGGAGGCGGACTCTCTGCAGCTGTCCCACCACCTGCACACACTCGTCGCCAAGTGCGATGCTCTGCACGCGGCGGTGGAACGAGGATCCTTGCTTGAATTGCAGGTATAGTTTTTTTTTATTGCTATGTAGGCAGATGAGCTAGCGGCCTGCCTGATGGTAAGCGATATGACTGCTCATTAACAGTAACCAAACCAACCAGCACCTTGAATTACAAAGCAATGCTTGGCGTTTTACTGCGCTCGCCATCCTGAGACATAAGATGTTAAGTCTCAATATGTCTAGTAGTTACTCTGGTTACAGTCTTTGAAACCGAAACATAACAGTGCATTTACACTGCTGTTTGACGAAAGAAATAGAGCAAATGCACTACATTAAGTAGCTTTTCTATGAGTTACTATGTGGTCAGCTTCAGTTTACTGAAGATTTACCATTAAGTTCATCGTAGTTACTTTCCGAGTAGTTTTAGTATAATATGTCTGATGCCATTCGATACTCTGCGTGGACGGCATTTGCAATTACCATCAGGTGCAATGCAGTCAATACGCCGTGCACAAAGTACATTTTACATACTGAGATAGTCACTCAATCCATTCAAGGCGCCCTCTGGCGTTAAGTAAGAAAAACAATCCGGAAATATGTCTATTACTTACGTTCATTACGTTTAACTACAAAAATACTTAGGGAGACTTGGATCTGAATTAGATCAAACAGAATCGATTTGAATTTTATCTATTTGAAATACTTGTGTAGATATAAATTATTCTGTATGGAATTGCGAACATAACAATTCTCATTTCCGCATGCGTAAGTACTCATTTTCATAACAAAGTAAAAGTTTTAAAATCGCTAATCAACGCTGTTAGAAGCACAGAATACACTATTAAATGTTACAGGTAATTTAGGGCCAATTATATCTGCGCAAAATATAATCAGCTTACTAAGGAGAAACCCGTAAAACCAAGCTATTTTGTCGGCCTCTGGTGTTAAGTTAGTCAAACCAATGATTATAATTCGCCGTCGTTTGTTCTAAGTTAAACCACCCTGACGCCGTGTTAGATTTCTAAAACAAATTGTAACATTATAATTGTTCTACTATCTAGATAGTTAAAATTAACTTTTTCTACTTCTTAAAGTAACTTTACCAATATAAATACTTTTCAATCAAAAGTCTGGAATTTTATTTCTGCCTCGTTATACAAATAACGAGAATATTCCTGAAGTTTTACTAATAGCTTTAATAGCTAATCTACATACTGGCAGATGTAATTGCAGATATTAAAGACTGAGTGAGTTTAAAATGCAATTTTATAACGATTTAAAAGGCATTATGTTCAAATTAATTTCTTGCAATTGCATTAGCGCTTTACAGTATTTGCATGGAGAAAGATATCCTTTCATAAAAAAACAACACTGCAATTATCATGTGTGACCTTCAAGGAAAAACAACGAAATTATAAATAGAGAAAACACACAACTTCGCAGTCCTCTACGCATCTACATACAAATGTTGCTACGCATATTGGTGCTACGGATTTCGTAGCATGGCGCAACTGCACGTAGCGCTTAATAGTGCTACGCAGCATTCGTAGACGTAATATAACCGCGCAAAATGATAGTGTTTGGGCGACGTAATTGTGATTTCGACTTATGAAATGCTGCGTATTACTTTGTTGGGTAACTTGAAACATTATTACGCAATATTATTGATTATGGAATATAGAGTCATTAATCATATTACCATTATTAATGACACTAATGGATTTGGTGATAATAAACCGTGTTATTTTTTTAATATTAGTAATTTATTTTGTCAGTAAGCAGACAAAATGTAATATTTTATAGATACCTAATTCCTAAAGTGGAAACTCCCCAAATAGAACGCTATGACGATCCTTATCTTGTCTTTGTTTTATCCCTTATATTTTCCCATCTCTTTTAAAAACTTTAAACGTACTTGTCCATGAAACTCTTCAATATAAACTAATATTAAAGCACAGCGTTTATCATGCTATCAGATAAGCACTTTACTGATGGTAAGTCATTCAGTCAGTTATTCAGTTGAAAGACATTGTAGCCAGAATAACTACTGAACATATTGAAACTTAATATCTGATGTCTCAGGATGTCTAGGCTAGTGGAATACCAAGCATTGCTTTGTAACTCAGGGTCTTTTGCTACTATTCATGAGCGGCTGTATCGCTTACCATTAGGCGAAGGGCATGCTCGTCTCGCCATTCACTGCAATGAAAAAAACTTATTATGTACTATGGGTACTAGTACCATACAAAATGTATTTCTACGTATTTTAAACTATAGTGAAAATGAAAATTAAATTAAAATAACTTATTGAATCCATTAACATGTTCTACATCATTTAGATTCAGTATTTTTTTTTTTATCTACCACCCGGTTCGGAAAGCGGTTTTCACTAGAGAAGAACTAGTTAAAATTAGTTAAAGTCGTGATGGCCCGTTGGTAAAGCCGACGCGACTGCCAACATTCTCACGGTGGTCGCGGGTTCAAATCCCAGCGCACACTGAATTTTCGGAGTCATGTGTGTATTGATAGTCAATTACCACGCACTATAACGGTAAAGGAAAGCATCGTGAAAAAACCTGCATATCATAGCGATTTGTAAGAATTTCTGTGTATGTGTATGTTAAGTCCGCCAACCCACATTAGGCCAGCGTGGTGGACTATATGGCCTAACCACTCTCAATCACAGTTACTATCTGTTGTAGAGGAGAGCCGTGCCCTGTAGTGGGACATTCTGATGGAACTACTGAGAATAAAATTTCTCTGTAGTTCCATGAAGGACTTATGAATGGAACTACTCGGAATAAACCTGTATATTGGCTGATACAATACAATATACTTGTAGGAGCTGCTAGAGCGCGAGTACAACCGTCGCAAGTACGTGTTGTGCTGCGACGAGGCCGGCGTGGGGCTGCTGCACAAGGCGGTGTACTCCGACTTCATGGACATCGCGCAGTACCTCGTCGCTAACTACCCGCACACCGTGCATCAGAAGGACTCGGTGAGTGTCACTTACACAATAGAGATACAGTATCGGTGGGTCGAGCACGATGGTTGGTTGGGTTCTTTATTTTAAAATGAAATTAAATGAAATTGGTTTATTGATCATGTAGGCAATAAAATAGCTTTTATAACAAGTCAATCCATGGTACTTATTCTATATTTACAAAATCATTGAATATATTACTATATAAATTAAATTTATTTACTTTAAGTTTTTGGTAGTTGTCTTATTGATTATTTACAACTATTTATAGTAAGCAAAATGCTTTTCAAATATGTGATAATATATAATAATGTGTTATATTCTAATGAATAAACGAAGATAAAATGTACACTTCTAAGATGCCACTTAAAGTTCTTCAGAGTTTTTGGACCCGCTATAAGGGCAGTGTCTCGCGAAACTGGGATGGACGGCAGAATGCGTGGTTTCGTGTCTGTTTTTATTAATACTCATCTCACCTAGAACGTCCGAAGCAGGGTCGAGTGTGCGGCATCTGCACTCTCCTAATTATGAAGAGCCATCTTATGGCAGCAGTAGTCAAGTTATATAGGGCGCCTCTCGCCCGACCATATTACTTATCACCACATGGTGATTTTATGGTCTCATGGGCACAAGAGCCACCAGATATTTTAGTTGGTATGCCAATACAAACGTGGTGTGTTTGGTTAGGAACCCAGCTAAACCATAATATCTGCGCGGTGCAAGAAAGCCACTTCCGAACTTTCCCGAAGCACCCGAAAAGAAAAAGGACCCTTTCCATTTGAAATTGTAGATCTTGATTTATTTATTTATTTTATTCATTTTTGTACACCAAATAAATCTTAAACTAAACCTAATATTTAACATAAGAATAAAAATGTGAATGAGACTTTTGTGTGTTACAGTTGACTATATTTATAACAAGTCTTAAAAATATAATACAAATTGATTTACTCAAAAACACATAATTTTAGGGACACGTCAACCTATTTGCATGTGAACTAAAACTACGCGTTTAATTTTCTACTTACTCGTTTAATTTATTCACCTGTTATCGAATCAATTGAATGACTCAAAGTCGTTACTCAGCATAATGTATTCACTTGGATGTCTTGAAACGGTTCCAATGTCACGCGGTCAGTGCGATAGAAAATGCAAATTGAAATGAGATTTTATGGCACGCGTAATACGAGTATGTTCTTACAGCTGTGTTACATTTACATTTTAATAGTAAAAGAGCTTCAAATTCAATTCATAAGAGATGGGTTGATTATTCGCGGAGAAAAGTTCTTGAGTGGAATTATTAATAGATAAATGCGGCTGCCGGCTACGGCTGAGAAATTCACTTAATATAGATTGCTTTTTTTGCAATGAATGGTGAGACGAGCATTCCGTTCACTTGATGGATAAACAGTAGCAAAACCAAACAACACTTTGAATGACAAAGTAATGCTTGGCATTCCACTGCGCTCGCCATCCTGAGTTATAAAAATAAATAAATAAAATAAGATGTTAAGTCTCAATATGTCCAGTAGTTACGCTAGCTACAATGTCCTTCAATCTGAAACGCAACAGTGCATTTACACTGCTATTAGGCGGGAGAAATAGACATTGCGGTGGGTAGGTACCACCGCACAGGCGGCCTCTTACATTTGATTTTTTTCGGGGTAGGCGTAAGTTTAGTTATAGACATTCTATTATTAGTGACGGATGATAAAATCAAGAACATTAAAAAATAACTATCGGGTTAAGCTCATAACGACGTTTAACAATTTTTTTTATCAGATTTTAACGGAATAATTTAAAAATCACTTTATAGGTTCGGTCCACAGAGTACATTACTATATATGAGTTCGGTCATTTGATTCCAATCGATCCTATACTGTTATATAGGCTTTGGCGCAATGTGGTTTTAATTACCAGATCAATTGGTTTTAAATTAATTGTTCTGATCATTGGCCCGAATTGGAACACAATTTGCTGATTTTAAATTCACAATAATACTAAAGCCTATATGGCCTAATCACTCTCAATAGTATTCTTGATTATAGAGGAGGCCCATGCCCTGCAGTGGGACGTATACGGGCTGATACATTACAGTACAATAATATGAAAGAGTAGATATCAAAATTACGGTCTATAGTTAAATGCTTATATGATAATTATTATATGATCTTTCGCCAAGCCCATGTAGGTGCGACTTAATATCAAATGGAGAACTTGCTGAATCAAATGGTATATTTGATTCAGCAAGTTTATCTACCTTAGTACAATTTAACTCAATATTTCAAAGCAACAGACGCAAAATATAAGCGCGTAGTATTCAACTGCTTATTATCTTGATATGGAAGAAACAAATATGTATTCCTGTAATTTTGGCAAGATACCAATAATTTAATTTCGATTTTCGTTTCATGACTTTTGTAAGACCTTTGTTTTTGTTTTCTTCTTTGATTTTCTTTCTAACAATTCTTCGGCTTCATTGAAAACTGTGGAACAAGGACATATTTTAAACAATTTGTTTGTCAGTATAATTATTAAGTGAAGAATGCAGTGAAAAATCAATATCATGCGCAGTTGATCTGGCAGCGCAGGGTCCAACGACGATGCAAACTTCATGAATCCATAAGAGAAACTTGATGGCTTCACTGTAACGTAACTTGTTCGCCCGAGTGCATACTGAATATATTATACTGCGGTGTGGATTATAAAATATTTCCTGACTGAAGATACGAAATACGATAGATACTTAGTCTTTGGTTGACGCCTATGATCAGGAATAGACGTAGACGCTGAAGATTAATGATGAAGAGTACATAAATATAGTTGTATACATTTTATCACTTTTTACTTAACCATGAAAAGTAATGGAAGGGTAATATGTACGTTCCGGTACCTCACATATGTAATCTGCTCATTCGTTTCGATAAATTATATTTCGGTAATCTTTTTATTACATAGTATGTGTGTTATAAGCTACATATGTATTATCTGCTATTGTATCGATTCGGATAGAAAAGAATTAAACTGGAATAAGAAAAGGAAATCCTTAGATACCAATATTATAATTGCTAAAGTTTGTTTGGTTGTATGGATGTTTGTTTCTCTTTCATGAAAACGGATAGGGTTAGCTGACAAACTCGCTGAACACATAGGCTACCTTTATCTCTAAAAAAATGTAGTGTTCCCGTGGGACGAGTTTGGAATTCAAATATACATATTTGCTACCGAGATTTTTTAGTACAGGACACGATTGCGTGTTTTTCGTCATGGGGCGGAATAAGCCAGGACAAAATAGGATATAACGGAACGGGATGGGAAAAGCAATATAGTCCACGGCGCTCTTATTGAGTTTAAAAATAAAAACATTTAGGACGCGATATCGGTAATAAGTATGTTGCTGATGTGGACTGTACTCAAAAACACTAATATACAATAAACGTAACAGTTAGGTTCTTAGTTCAAAGGGGCAAAAAATTTGTTCTTGACTGTCAAGAAAATGCACTGTCATGCGCAATGCGCCACGACGGCAAATAAATACCTTGATGGAAAGCATGATATCAGTTACGTCTATCAACTAATTATAAATTGTGTAAACTATTCTATAAGCTTTTATATTAAAATTAGAAATTGGTCTGAGCCTTCTCTAGCCATTCGTGAACAGATACCGGTAGCTGAAAGAAATAACGCCAAAGTGTGGCTAGCTATGTTTTTTTGCCTTTTAAGGATTTCAATAAAACATTAACATTCTATAAAATAAGAACTTTTGAAAAAAAAACGATTTTCTTTCGTCATAGAAAGCTATTTGAGCTCACAGTTAGAGATACATTAATAGAAGATATTTTACAACATCGGTCACCTAGTGACACTTGACTTTGGTAGGTCATATGTAATTGTAGGGCCTAGACTGTAGACTTTGATCAAACTGTTTTATTTCAATTTTGAGTATATTGCGGTGAAGAGAAAATATTTATAATGTAGAGATTTTCCAAAATCTATAAGTCCGTACTAGGTCACAGTGCTCAACTATGGACCAACCCTTCCTAATTGACCTTTCGATTGTAGCTAAGGGTTACATTCGTGACGTATATCGACTGGAGTATGTATACTGGGTATATCCAGACTGGTACCGAAAACAAATTCAGGTTGTAGTTTTAGTGACTACAGACACTACGCAACTAAAAAAAATAAAGAGACATTTCTTATTTTCTCATCAGTATCATCTCTTAAGTGTTATCGTATTTGGGTGGTAAATATGTTTACCGAAATAACAAATTAAGCCCTTGCGTACCATTGCGTTTATAAACGTAAAGGGGTGTACATGTCTGAACTTATTAAGACTATCAACACCTGGCTTTGTTTTCGATGTCAGTCTGGGTATACCCTGTATACTACAGAGTAGGTTTCGTGGCACCAGGAGACACTTGTCACGAGGACCTTATAACTCTACAATATCTTACATATGGTGGTGTGTGATATGTTAGCGCACAATCGTATCTCTTGAGAGCATAGTAGGTTTATGATTATGATAAGGAGCATTATTTAGGTATGTTGCTCGTGAGATTTGAAGCCCCTTATTTGTGCTGTGAAGCTAAAAACGATGATTTAGACGGTTGAAATCCGGCATACTCTGTTTACTAGTATAGTAACTAGTTTTTTACAACTACGCCTACCATCTACGAGCTTCTATTCGAATTCTCACAAGAACTGTATGACTTGGAAGTTGAATCCGCCCTTGCTGCTAGCATCCAGAGTGATCCAGGGGGGAACTAGGGAGTTTCGGCACTATTGTCTTTCCTCCCCAGGGTAAACAGAAATCTATCAGGA
The DNA here is from genome assembly GCA_030180105.1 of Hyles lineata. NCBI lineage: Eukaryota > Metazoa > Arthropoda > Insecta > Lepidoptera > Sphingidae > Hyles > Hyles lineata. The sequence goes on from JARJEE010000024.1 coordinate 359,101, forward strand.
TTTTCCCGAAAAAAAGTTACTAGGTAATGTATGATAAATTAGTGAGGGTTCTATATGCAGGCAGGTCGCACGGCGCTGCACTACACGGCTTTATGCGCGGATGCGGCGACGGCGGCGGCGCTGCTGGAGCGCGCGGGGGCGGCGCGGGGCGCGCGGGACGCGGCCGGCCACACGCCCGCATACTACCGCGGCGCTGCCCGCACTCTGCTCGCGTTGCCCGTCGCGCCACCCACAGCCGCTGACATGGCGAGGGATCCCGCCAAAAACACACCAGGTAACCACACACCAATATATTTAACTAAGTTATGTTTTCATAATTTGAAAATATTTACTTTATATTTTGTTTGTAGAAAATTATTTTTTAATTGTGAAAAAAGATAGACCCTTAATGTGACGATTTCTAATTTAGGTTCAGATTTCTCGCACTTAATAATAATTTTATATTTGAAAAAATATGTTAAATTATATTATGAAAAAGAAAAAGATTCGATGGTTTTATTACAAACAGTATAAAATAATGTTTATTGATTATTTCCACAATCATAAAATTCTAGAGGATCCTTTTTGAAATATGTTCTATTTCCGTTCATAATTTTAAACTAAAATTTTATATACTCACATAATTCATTAATTATACCAAATGTTTTCTAATATAACGCATACTATTATTTTATAAACAATATTTAGCATATATTGTTTACAAATATAGCAAGGAAAAATAAATACGCACATTGACTACAATTTCTGCGTTCCATTTTTAACTATATCGGTATTCTCGTATTCACAACTACTCAATGTTTTGACATCTGAAACAACGTAATTTAATTAGCCATAACTTCTCGTTCATGTTTGAATTAAATTTAAGTATATATATGTTCAGCGTTGCATATTGCACTAACATTTAAATACTTGCTTAGAAATTAAAACGAGTTTTCAACGTCGTCGTTGCTTTTGATTTTTCACTACAATCGCGTCACAACTAATATTATACCACCCGAATTTCCACTTAAGTTAACTGGTCTATTTACTTTTATTTTTACCATGATCATCAACCCATACTCGTCCGCTGCTAAAACTACCTGTTTATTACTCCAGTCAGTCAATATAAAACAAGAATATGTATGCACAAACTTGTATTGATTTTGTTAATTCCTCTTAAACAGTGCGAGATAGATTGTTGTTAAAAGACCAAACGCGGCTGTCGGAACGGTGGTCGAGGATTCGGATCCTGGGGCATACATCTGAGTTTTCCATGTTATGTGTGTCAACAATATCCACATATTTAAGTACAGCCCTCATAACGGTGAAGGTAACATCGTTAGGGAACCTGCTCATCATAGAGATTTATAATAATTTCTACAGTATGTGCAGTCCACTAACCCTCACTAGGCCAGCGTAAAAGACTATGGCCTTACTCCTTTTAAGCATAGAGGAAGCCCGTGTACAGTAGTTCGACTGGATTACTACTATGTTTCATCTATTTTAAGGAAGTGCGTAATGTTACATACATACACAAATTCACCTTTTTCCCAGAAGGGGTAGGCGAAGGTGCAACTAGGATACCTACATTTCACCTTGTATTTTTCGTCACACGATTTGGGGCGAGCCTTTCACTATATCGAGCACAAATTCCTGACTCATGGCTGATAATGAATAGAAAAATCCAATATCACTTTGTCCGACCCGGCATACCAACCCGAGACCTCAGCTTTGTAACCGTACCGTAGTACAACTATGCCACCAAGGCAGTAATTTTATTTGAATATATTTTGCCTAGATTAAAGCGTGCTTGATTCATTTTCAAATGATTTGATCTTTTATATCTTCGTACCTACTAAAACTTTAATTTAGTCATAAATAAAGTTTACCATTTACTATATTTAACTAACTAATACCACAGAATACTAACTAATACGCCATTTCCATGCGGGTATTTATAATGAGTCCTATGCAGACTTAACAAACAATTCATGTCGTGTTTTTACTAAAAAATATAACAAAATGAGTCAACAAAACGTACAATTCCGGAAAACGATACGTTTCGATAGTATCTATCGATTACACGTGATTATATCCTTTGGCGTCGCGTCGGTGTTTTGTAAAAGCCTGCAGTGTACCTACAATTATGTTGTTTGTCCACACCACGCTACTCATTTCGACAAAGAGAATATAAACTAGTGTGTAATGGGGTCAAGAAAGGACATCCTAAGGTTTTTGGTTCAATGTCGATGTTGTAACGGTTTACTATTAAAATAATTAATTAATTACACCTGTAGTATGTTTATTAAATTGTCTTATTAATTTATAGCTGAACATTGTATTTCATTCTAAGTAATTTATTTATGCTAGAACCACGAACCATTTACTTCTAATTGTTGGATAAAAAACAAACATGAAAATGAAATTCTTCTTATAAAACGATTAACTAATGTACACATTGATTTGTATGTAATTATTTCAGAATATTCTCTTGATATTATTGTAAACTACTTGTATTTAAGTCTTAGGCTGTCAATAATAGAAGACCGCCTAAAACATGTTCAGAATATTCCGATAACGGTAATTACTAAGCCCCTATTGCTAACAACTTAGTAAATTCATTTAAGTAAAAATACTTAGATAAGGACGAAAATACGAGTAGCAGTAAATGCAAAAAAGGTGGTTACAGAAAATGTTCACTTTTTTATCATCGATAGGTTGTAAGTTCGATTCTTGTCCAAAAATAATTAATCGTACTAATTCCTTTTTAATGAAATAATATTTTTTTAGCTATTGTGTTATGTAATTTACTAGATCTTTTTCTGATGAGTGATGCGATTTTTCTATGATTGCTTGACGTATCTGTAATCTGTATTATTAATGACTAAAGCCCGCTAAAGCCATACATTTGGCATCTTAAATAAATGACATAGTCGAAATTAATGTTATGGAAAAAATATTTCATGCAACTTGGCCTAATATCCAACTAAACTAATAAGTACCGTTTGACATTTCATACTTTTCAACTTTGTACAGGCGTAACTTACATACTTTATTTCAATAGCATTTTCCGTAAAGCCATGGAATTTTGGTTTGGTCGTACTGTACCTATTAGTTTTCTTATTTTTTTATTGTAATGTATGGCGAGACGAGCATGCCTTTCGCCTGATGGTAAGCGATACGAGCGCTCATGAAGAGTAGTAAAACTAAATAACACCTTGAATTACAAAGCAATGCTTGACATTTGCAGTCTCACCAACAATGGAAACAAATATTTGTGGACTGCACAAATATTTGTCGATGCAAGGATCGAACCCCCGGCCTCTCGTTGCACATCTGGCGCCTAACCAAATGCGCCACAGAGGCGGAGTATGTTTATTTAAAGGTTTTCTCATGATGTTTTCCTACGTGGTTCAAATGCACAATAATTAAAAAACTTGATTGATGATTTAAAAACATGTTTTAGTAAAAGATCTTACTAAAAAATAAGAAAATTAATTGGTAATTATTTAAGATTAAAAATTGAGTTAATTACATTCATTTTATGTTAAAAAATTGTGTAGCGTACTGGATCATCATTTTAGCAGCCCACGTTTTTTACCATCTTTCTTTGACAGTAATGCCTAAAATGCATTTATAAGCTTCTATTCGAATTTTTCCTATAAAAATAACGATCTTGTATGAAAAAGTACACGAATGTGAAAACATGAATACATACTGAATGACTTATATGACTTGAGTCTTAAACTTTTAGAAAAATAAATTTTATATTTTCCCACATATAAAGCAGCTAAGCGCACAGTCCAAAATTAAATTTGTTAGTGTCCGAAGCGAGCGGTCAGGAATATTGATCTGGCATCGAAGCCTGCACACTATCACATCTATAGACATATAGAACTACAACGCGTTGGACGTAGGATATATGCAACTATGTGTCGTAAGCTATCCCAGTTTTTCTATGATTATGGCCGGTTTCGATAATCTATCTATCTTTAACTAAAGATTTCGATGCATTTTATGTTTCATTTACCAAAGATAGAGATTTATAGAAATGTTGCATTTATTTATAGATAGGTATGCAACATAAATGTATTGTCTATCTTTATAGAATCATACAATTGTATCGACATAGTAATGGTAGCTATTCTAACCTTTTGTTAAAGATAGATAGAATACAGAGACATTCATTCATTTATATTTCAATACTGTTATGAAAAATCATACTTATTTACGAGTAAACTAGTAAAGTACATTATTATTCGTCTAAATAACATTAAAATCTATAGACGAAGAAACCCCTAATTCAGAGAAGAGCACGCTGGACAACTTATTATAAGTTGAGATAAGTTAGGCCGTATGATCCACCACGCTGACCTAGCGTGGATTGGCGGACTTTTAAATTTCATGAAAATTCTTCCAAATCGTTGTGATATGCGCTATGCAGGTTTCCTCGCGATGTTTTCCTTTACCGTTATAGTGATATGCACAAACATGACTCCGTAAAATAATTGGTTTCGAATCGCTATGGCATACGCTAAGCAGGTGTTTTCCTTCACCTTTATAGTGCGTGATGATTGACTATCGATATGCACTCACATGACTCCGAAAAGTCAGTGGTGTGCCCTGGGATATGAACATTAATACGGGTACTTTTAAATGCAGACCTTCCCATGAAAACAAGGATTATTTCCGAGTGTTTTTCAAATTATTCCATACATTTTGAAGTGGTAGCACGATTTGTAAGTCGCATGGTTGTTTGTTTCCTTTTCATTTTTCATTTGACCCGGTGCACTCATGTGACGTTAGAAGTGGGTCAAATTCATAACCACCTTGTTACTTATGTGCGGTGGATGTTTGAGCTCGCTTGACCGGATTACGCCGACAAAACAGCCAACTGACATTTTTGTCTGGAGATAAATTAGGAATTTATTTTACTTTAAAAATCGTGTAATTAGTTCTTGCACATTTTTCAGTGCTACATTCTATGGAAATTCGTATCGATCCCTTTAGAATTAATACTGCATAAAGCAATTCATTCTAGCATACAATAAATGACAGCTAAAAGGACAAAAGGTTAATTATATTGCCTGTGATGCAATTGATTTTTCTTATTGTTTTATGTGTCCCCACGGGAAACTTTAGTTTTTTGTAATTTTGTTTTACATTCATACGCGCAAGCCTGTCTCCCCAAGAGGGTAGACAGATCATATGTCTTCAGAAGCACACAAACTTGTTGTATAGAGTGTGGACTTGGGCTACCCATAACTATGCTATGCCATGCAAAAATACCAGACCCAGGCAACTATTCATAAAACATTTCAAACCAAAAACTTCACGCGACGTCTAATACATGTCTAAATAATTATGTAATATAATAATATGTGTAATATTTATCATTTGCATAAACATTAAACAGTGACGCCTGTATCCCCAAAGGGATAGCAGAAGTGCCACAAGTATCATCCACAAGGCAAATTAAATGTCATAACATTAAAATAAATAACTTATTTCCTTTTAAACTTTCAAGGGCAATAATATATTTCATGAAAAAGTAAATTAAAATTAAATAAATTGAAGCGGAAATGTGACTCGACCATTTAACATTTTGATTTCCATTGGGACGTAATTTCACGTAACTATGTTCTAAAAACCGTAAAACATTAACAACGTTCATTTCTACACATTAATATAATTGATAATATCTCTTTATGACCAACACATCGAATTCAATCCACCGCGTAAAAGTTGTTTCGTCACATTCGGTAACATTCACTAAAAAGGTTTTATAAATTGTGTCGAAACTCATTATTGTGATTGCGTGTATTTCTGGATGTTCACAGCCCTGAATGTGACATAGGGTTGTCGGTTGCTATTACGCGCACATTAACTTCATTAGCGTGATAAAGGCTTGGCTCCAGGCTTAGTATTGCGTGGTCATGAATATTTATTTTCACGGAGGCTTTTATGTTCTGGACCTACGTGCGAGCCACTGTTCCAATTTTAAACCCACTCTATACAATTGCTCTATGGTTTTATAACTTTAATTATCTATGGACTGATATTTATAATTACTTATCTGTTTTATTTTTCCGCGTACGTTATAATTATGGTCTATGTAAAATAATTGTAAATACGATTTCTAATTTGGAGCTAAGAACGAAACCATAAATTTTAATTGCATTGAATTTAATTGCAGCGAATAAAATGTACGTACCCATGCAATTTAATAAAAGTTTCATTTATTAACTAAGAGTATTTATAATATTATAGAGGGAGTGCTGGTACTCAAAAACATACAAACAACATGAAAATGGTGATGCCGGGCCACCTTTTACTGTCCTCCTGATATTTGACAGGTTGTTCAATATGCACGAATTACATGGAAAATAAAAATGAAAATAAATAGTTTAAGGCTATTTAATTTCACTCACACTTGTTTTAAAAGCATAATAACTAAGCTTTTTAATTAATCATATTTAAAAGCAAATTCTTTATATTTTAAAACGACAATTCGATTGAATTAAAACCCCTTTTAACATAATAGGTGTTAATCATAAATTAAAAAGCAGTTTATTACAAATAGGCTTCATAACTCCGGTATCACAATTCAACAGTTCGCGTCGTAGGAATTCTTTAATGATGCTTATCGTGAATCGGATTTGTTTAGGAGTGTTTCGTAAGTTGCCATTATGCTAATCTCGGTTCTTTGCCGACTACTAGACACGCGAACTTGTTGCTCCGCCACATTAACGACTCACAATCATTATTACTTACCGATAACTTCCCAAAGGGTTTAATAGGGACTTCAAATGTTTATGACTTATGTGATATTAAGTATATTTGTTTTTTAAAAATATTGTTTTTTTGCCACGTCACAAAACCGGTTTATCACGTAGTTATAAGAAATATATATGAAAATAAATAATATATTATATATACTTTAATGAGACGTCATAAATGACTTGTTAGAAATAAATAATTATTTTCCACTTTTAATTTTATGACTAGGCAAACCGGGTATTAATGTCGAAGTGAAGGACAACAGATTACGTAGCTTTCTTTAAACAATTATTTAAGGGAAAATTATTTAATAGAACACCATTTTTTTTTTTTTTGAGAATCATTGATAAGTAACACGTACGTAATCAAACTTCTGAAATCTAAAAATTCATATTGATGATCGCTTAGTGCAATTTAACTAATTGTACCCAATAATATTTAAAGTGAAATGATTTATGGCACATTTTTATTGGTCGATATGCCGTATGCGAGAGACTGCTGTTTTGGCACACATACAGCGTGCCTGAGAATCGGTTAGGTATATTAGTCGATGCGTACAAGAAATGCAGAGAATAGGTTTTCAGTTTTCATAAAGTTGTGTAAATTCCCACATGTGGTATCCACGTGTGGTATCAACCGAGCTTTCGACCTATAAAATTAGCCATTATCTTGTCTACAGCTAGCCATCCAATCGATATTCAAACAAAATAAAAACTGACAGTCACAACGACCTCCAAGTATTATCACATTCCCTGGATACGAGGCATAAACAAATACGAACCGTTGGCGCCTAATGATCGTCCTAGTTCAAAAGACATGTGGGTTTTGTAAGGCAATGCGGCAGGTGTGTGCTTCCAATCGATACCCGACTCATTAAACATTAAAATATGTCTGTCTGAAACTGACCGATTGTGTTTGTCCTTGACACTACACTTAAGGAAATTGTTAAGGAATGATGTATACATGTAGGCTCTTCTATGTCATTTTCAGGTTTTCTTATACTGATACCGCAATATGCTTTTTGCAGCTCGTAATGCAATGCTATGAGTATCGAATGATAATGGACGACGGTCCCCCGACATTGAACAAAATTATAACTGTAACTGTTATAATTTCAGTAATGTAGTGGTCAGTGCGATACATAAAGTCCTAGATTCTATTGAGCGTCAAAGATTTTTCCTGTGTTTCTCAATTCCAAAAAAAATTATGTACTCTGAATTCGATATCTTGAAAGATAGGTATACGAATAAATTATCGTAAGTTTTAATGAGAGTTCGAAATAACTATGTATAGAATCTTGTTTAAAACTAAAGGTAGGTTTTCCAAACCTATCGACATTTTCAAGCAGTTCTGTGGTCTTTAATGATAAAATGGAATAGATTTGTGAAGTTTGAAACCGCTATAAATACACGCCAATCGCCGTCAATGCGTGTGCTCCAATCAGACATATTGATTTCCATTAATTGAATGTTCGGAAGTGCGTCGCGACGGCGTGAACGGAATAGAAAAACGTAACACCTTTTAAAAAAGCTTTTATGAATTAGACTACAAAATTACAAACAAGTATTTCCATCTATTATTTATAATATTGGCTGTACCTTATACCTATATGTGTATATTTAGTACCGATTTTTAACAAGGTGGACACGAATTATGGCCCTCTTCCCGCGCGCATGGTTAGGGGGCAAGAAGGTTATCTTGGCGTCACCGGCCTTCCAGCTCGGTACGCGAATGTTAATGTCGAACTGAGTCCCTAATACTAAAATATATCGTCGGAATACCGACCAAAACTCTTCAACGACCCCCTTCGCGCATGTAGGATGATCATTGCTAACAAGACTCGCCCGGTACTATTCTGCAACTACTCTACGGTATAAAAAATCTATGGTCTCGCCCGTCTTAATAAGAGTTAACGCGTACGGGCCCTGATTAAACTTTATCAGACGTTCGCTTCGGGATTACTTTCGGTAAGGACGCCCCCAAGTGCTGCCAATGTTCCCAAAGGTCCAAAAGGTGGTGGAATTCTTAAAGCCCCCTTGCCACAAAGTAAAATAGAAGGAGCCTAAAGAAGTCATTTATTTCATTACCAATATCAATTCCAACAAAACACACTTAATACAAAAGATTGCCATGAGTTGATGTCAAATAGTAAATACCTTATATCAGTCTAGTTATTGTTCTTTACAGAAGGAATAGAAAACAGTCAATTATGACATCTCCGAATTATTACGATTAATTTCCATTTATTTCACTTGATCACGTAGTATAAAACTGCATAAACTTTAAATTATTAGATTGCAACAGTCCTATTAATTCCATTGGCAAAGTTTCCAGAAAATCTATAGGTGATTACTATCGACGTATTGAATGTGCTTTTTTTCCCTTGCCTTGAACTTTACCAATTATTCCTAGACTATATTATTAGTAATAACCAGTCATCTGGTAAATGCATTGAATGTGCGTCATTCCAATATTGGAATTATAATTATTGTTTATATTTAGCTTTAATTGCTGAGGAGATATTGTCTGGTGCACTTATCAAAAATGAAACAAATAAAAAGTAATACAAAAGTTGACCTTTTACAAGCATATTTTATAGTTGATGTGTAATACGTCTGAAAATTAGATTTTAATTTTTAATACCCAAAATATTTTACCCACGCCTCAACTCTTCTCATTGCTGCTTGATAACATATTGAAATACTCAAAATATCCTCGATGACAATGTCAGGCCTGGTGATAAAGCGCCACAACATTCGGATATGGTGCCACGACTGCGACATGGCGCGTTTGCAGCGCGTCGTGTGGGAGGGCCACGGCTCGAGGCTCCTCAGCGAAGTCTCCAACCAGCCCATTGTCAAGAGATTCTTGGAGGCAGTTCCTTACATCATGGTAAGGGTTTTTACGGTTACATAACGTAGTAGTAAAGAAATACTGTGAATATACCGAATAGATTCAGGAGAGCTTTGTGCTGGGTGTTGTAAGATCAAATTGTTCATGTTCGCGATAAAATGTGAATAAGTGTATAAGATTAGTGTAGACTTCAGATTCCGTGATTATTATTTTTTTAAATAATTCTTTACACTTACTATATAAGTAACACAATACAGCGGGCTCTTTTTCAGTTGGTTACAAACTTGCCCTAAAACCTGAGACTACAGATACAATTTGCGCACTAAGAAAAATATTTATTATGATCTGTAAACATTTGTTTATGTCTGAATATTGTAAAATCAAAATGATTATCGTATTTTCTGATACTTATTTTTACGACTGTACGAGTGCAGTTATATACGAATAAAGATTAATTTCATTCTTACTTTTTAGAATACCGTTCGAGACATTCATCAGGCGGTGGTACAGAATGATCTGGAGAGTGTTATGAAGAACTCCAGTGACCCTGTGCCACCGCAGATACTATCCAGCCGAGACTCTAACAATATGACCGTTATGCACAAGGTAACTCCCACGATAGTATAAGGGTGTAGAAGTCAGTAGAAACTACAATGAATAGCGGACGGACGCTGGATGACCTAATGAAAGAAGCACTTATAAAAGCAAAAATATTTAAAATATTTTCAAACGTTTTCGTATTACTATTTCCGTTTAAATAAATCGCTTGCCCACATGAGTCTCCTATGCTACACAAAAAAAATTGTATGCATTTAGTTCGATATAGTTGCACCTAAAATGAATATCTTTTTTTAGGCCGCCGGCCTAGGCCACAGCAGCATTCTCAAATACCTAGTCGAACGATATCCTCAAGGTATAAATGATATTGACAACGATGGGAGAACGCCTCTACATTACGCTGCGTCTATGAGAGATGAACAACATACATATAATTTACTCGTCGACCTAGGAGCTGATGAGAGCGTAGTCGACAACGTAAGTATGAAACCTATCAACTAATATTTACAACACACTGCAATGGTTTTTGTAGAAAACACTTAATACATCTTAATTTCACATTAAACATCAATCAACAAAATACATTTCATATAATAATGCATAGAATGTATTTTGCCTCTGTGGTATAATTTGTAGATGGAGCTTAAATAGTAACTGTAATAATTAAAATATTTCAATTTTAGAAAAATAAAACTCCAGCATATTATATTAATAGGCCTCAGGAAATAGATAAAAGTCTATTCAAAAACGTACCTGATGCCCCACGGACAGCCTCAAACGCATATCCATCTAATTGGGATTGGAAATTACTGGACAACGATGTCATTGCTGATCTAAACAAAAAGTCTAGGAGAAGGAATTTAAAAGCATCCACTGAAAATTTATTGAGTAAAAATTATTCCAATACCATATCTGAAAGCACAGACAACCGCAACGATGCCATGAAACCTAGCAGCACTCATGAATTCATAAAAGATTTACCAGATTTAGACGATACTAATAAGGAAAATAAAGACGAAACTGAAGAATCCAATGAAGAGGAAGGAATTAAAAAGGTAAGCATTGCATGGTGTTGGGTCACGAAATGCTATATTGATTAGTTTGCAGTGCTTTTCAATAAACATTTGCATGAACATTTGTTTTATTCATTTTAGGAATCCGATGATAACGAAGTAAATAATGGAGAGGATCAAATTAACGAAAATAATGAAAATGAAGAAAAACGGGAAATTGAAGAAACTGATGTTGCTGAAGAAAATCACAATATTGAAAATGTCAATGACGGTGTCGAAACTCACAATGACGAAGAATCTAACGATGCTGCTAAAAATCAAGATACAGAACAAAATGAGAACGATATTAAAAAACAAGCAAATGACGAAAAGACAGAAAGTACGGAGAATGTCGAAGTAATCCATAACTCTGGCGAAGATTCAACTGAAAAAGAAAGTGAAAAAGCAAAACCTACTGAAAGTACTGCACATGACACTGAAAATAAAGGACCCAGCGAAGAAAACATTGAGCCCAAAGAAGCCAAAAGTGAGCAAACTTCAGATAACACTGAAGGTAATACGGCAAATACTGAACAAAACACTGAAAATACTGAACATAATACAGAAACTGTTGAACATGATACAACTAATATTAACGACAATACAGAAAGTACAGTACAAATTACAGAAATAAGTGATGTTGATAAAGAAAATACAGATAAAACTGAAAATAATCATAATATAGACAATATTGAACATATTGCAGATAAAGCCGATAAACTCGAAGAAAATACTGAAAATTTGCAAACAAATGAATATACAACAGAAAAAAATGGAGCAAACGACACCACAAAAGATGAAAAGACACTATCAGAGAGTACCGTAGTTAGACCTAAAACTGCTACTAAAGTACCAGCAGCGACAGAATTGTCCAGTGGAAATAATGATACCCATGAAGACGATGTCAATAAATCAGGTAAATTTAACGAAATTAATCACATATCTTCCTCAGAAGATAAAGTTATAAACGATACGGCGGAAAATAATGTCGATCCTAAAGTAGGAACAGACGAAATTCCACATTCTTTAGAAATGCAAAACAATAATGAACCACCCAATTATGCTGAAAGCATTCATAAATCTGGAACTGAAGTTGAGGAAACCTCAAAAATTGAGAAATCCTCAAAAATTGAGGAAACCTCCAAAATGGAGGATGAAAATGTTTACCAAATTGTTACAACTCCAGAAAAAAGGAATGGTGAACATAAAGATAATTTGACGGAAGACTTTGAAGATAACAAAAGTCTCAGTGCAAAAAGTCGCTCCAAAACACCAGGTGGTGATGTTTCTAGTACTATTTTAAATGAAGGTAACAATAATGTTGAACACAATGAAGACGACGATGATGTACAAGTGCAAGGAGACAATCACTCCGAGTATAGTGATTCTAATAATAAAAGTACCGCTGAAGTACGTGATTTGGGAAGTGCCAAGAGAGGTAAAAGTGAAATCTCTTCTGGCACCCTACGTGATTCACTTCAACCATTATACTATTAATAATTATTAATAATTTATACGGGGGTCCCTGACAAGTTCAATATTTTTGATTATTTTGCTAATTAAGGACACGTGATCAACGGCCGCAATACACAAGAAAGTCTCATTGAAGGCATTATAAGTGGTGAAGCTGAACAGGACTCGCAAGACGCAAGTATTACGCAAGGCAAAGGATCAATCCAACGAGAAGTACTTGTTGTTGTAAGTATACGCATAAATTGTCCCATGAAGTATATTCCAACCGATATTTAAAGGTAATACGTAAATTAATTAGTTGATTGTGGTGTTCACTAGAATAGAAGCATCATTGTTGCACTGTGTAATCCTCACAGGCACCTCGTAACACCACCGTCATGAATTGATTTGCTAGCTTCTTAGATATTTGTTACAAACCAACAATTAGTCCGCGATAGCCTTTCACGTTTAGCTAGTAAGTAATGTTAGTTCATATTATTTATTTCGGTATTTTAAATTTCGGCAGGATAACGAGATAGATCCGGAAGTTACGGACTTAATTAACAATGCAAACATGGAAATGTTAGCAACATTAGTATTAAATGGCGAAGGCGCAAGATTAATGGGAAGGCATTCAGAAAATTTGGAATTGCAAGCATTTCTCGATAACGTACCGACATACATGGTAAGTAGATCAATATAATATGATAACTTGATATAAAATTATAAAACAGCATCAACTGTAAATTAAAATTACCAAATGTTTTAGCAAAAAATCAATAAAGTTCACATCGCGGCGAAAGAAGGCAACATTAGAGATCTACAGTCTGCACTCGATAGACGAAAATTCGCAATAGCCCGAGATCCAATTTCAGCAAATGGTGCAACTCCATTACATGTAGCAACTGTATTTGGAAAAACAAATATTATCAAATATTTAGGGGGAAGGTATACAATGCATTTTAATTAGCAAACATTTCTTAGATTTTGAAATAGGAAAATAGACAGTTTTATGGTATTTTAGATTTCCCGAAACGCTGTCTTCGGTGGATTTTGAAGGAAGAACTGCTTTACATTACGCTGCTGTTTTGCCAGACAATGGACACTACTATACACTACTTCAACAACTTGGAGCTAATTCAAAAGATTTAGATGACGTAAGACTCAAAATAATGTTTTTATTTATGTCCATATATTTTGTACTATTTACAATCAACTTAGAGAATATTTAGCAAAGTAATGTTTATGAATTTTGCATTTTATTCACAGAATGGTAGATCGGCTGAAGATTACTTCAAGAATCCGTATTTGCTACCATTCGAACATTTGTTATCCGATTTTGGATTAAGCGAAGAGGAAGTAAAAAGTATGTTCTCCGATAAAGGTATGTATGAGAAATAAAATAGATATGTGAAAAAAAGCCTAGGGTTATGTTAAAACAATTATTTACAAGTAAAATTATAGCAAAATTTAACTTTGGTATAAACATATAGTTCCTGAGGACCACGTGTCATCTCGTCGATCTTTAAATACAGAAGAAGCATTGGATACTTTAGAACGTTGTTATCGTCTGTTAGCATCTGCCAGACCCTCTCGAACCCCGCTATCTGCATCATCTAATAGAGCTACACCGCCGCTTGTATTGGGAAGATTTTTAAAGCGACCAATATTCGAAGCAGTCAAAAGTAGAATAACAAAATTGGACCACGATTTATTCGATGTTATATGGCCAGCTGTAAAAAAACTACCGGATAACAGGAACATTGTTCAAACTGTCGAAGAAGATTTTCCTGGAGGAATAACTGCACCCGATTATTATGTGTATGATGTTTTTCATGAGTTTTTAACACCACTGATAAAAGATATTCATAATATTAATGTTCATGCCGATTTGGTCAAACATCCACAGTCAGATTTCATAAAAACGACATTCGCAAAACTTTCGTCTGAACCACTGGTCGAGTTAAATATTGATCCAAGCAACGAGTTCGTACTTTCAGGTACAATAGAATGTTCTAGAAATTTAGATGGTTTCGAATTGCCATTAAATTTGAAGGTTGGGAAACTAGAAACTATTGAAAGAATTGTAACAACGATATTGATGCAACAAGACTTTGCAAAATTCAGTGAGCACTCTAATCCTGAATCAGACCAGAAAGGTGGCACATACTATACGTTAAACGAAGTTTTAGAAAAACCCTCAGAGATTTGTGCAACTTTAGCATCAAATGGTTTACTAATTGCACTATGCGACAGAGATGAGATTGACGATAGTACAAGGTTGCACGGGAAACACTGGCCTTACGGTCGCGGTGTTTTTGTAAGTGATGATAAAACGGTAGCTATTTGGATCAATGTTCACGATCACATCAGAGTTCTTGTCTCTGCATCTATGGACTCGCCTGGCGAAATCGGACTCCCGTTCAGTAAGCTCTCGTATATAATGACATATTTACATGAAAAATTAGATTTTGTATGGCATGAAAAACTTGGCCATTTGTCTAGCAGACCCACCTTTCTGGGAGCTGGCCTTCGATTCAGTCTCATTGTCAATTTTCAAGGCCTTTCAAAAGATACTGATAATATGAAACATCTATGTGCAATGAGAGGACTGCAATATCGTGAAACACTAAGTCCTGATATAGCAAGAATTAGTAACTATCAATGTCTAAGCGTAACTGAAACCAACTGCTTTAATGATTTTGCAACCGCATCGTCAAATCTCCTCCATTTAGAAAGAGATTTATCCATGCAGAATTCTGCACACATTGCTACGATGCTTACAAACATTTTTCGAAGGAAAAGAAGCAGTATAGTTGACATAGATAACTTTGAAAAACAAGACAAGCAATAAATAAACGTCGTAAAGTAATTTAGTATTAATTAGTTTAAGCAAGTATTAGCAACTTCACATTAGAAATCGTATTCTACAACCATTTTATCGAATGTTGGAAAGATTTTAGATGCGGGACTACATCTTCTTATGGCTGTATATGTTTCTATTGAAATCTTAATAATTTTAGGTCAGTACTTGATAGTTTTTTAATAAGATGTGACGTGATGTTTTCGTGTGATTTACACGAGAAAAAGATAACTAACCGCACAGCTTACTTCACACAGCATATAAACAAATTGAATCAATAATCAAACGGCACGTTGTGAACTAGTACCACGTCACATTGTGTATTGCACGCTCACCACCGGCTACATGTCTTTCCAACATTAGATACATATGTGTGAGGTGTCCAAACACATAAATATGTTTTGTCTTTCACTTTTTAATTGCTTTTTTGTATATTAACGGCTAGGTACCTATGAATGTAAAAGACATAAAAAATATATAAATTAAACTCATAATATCACAAATTATTACGCTAAACTACGAAATGTCTCTGTTTATGAACATGTCTATCAAGGTAAATATGTATATTGCAAGTCACGCTGAACAGCACGCAATCGATGGCAATAAACCGAGTTATTAATTATAAGCGCCGTGTTCTAATAAAGCCTTAACGTTTCGTTTCCACCACAGGCGTCATTTTTAAACGCTCATCGAAGCCCCCCCATACCTGCCATTGGACGGGTCATATACACATATGTTAAAATCCACCAGTGAAGGCCGTCACTATGAATAATTGATCGGTTTCAGGTACTAGCATCGCCGCTAACGGTCATATGGACATTCCCATCTTTAAAACCGAAGAGGGCAGATATCTGGCTCAGTGTAAGCTAAATAAAAATATTGTTATTAAAATGGAACAAATGAAAGATGAAGATGTTTATACGGACACTGTGTTCACAGCTCTCGGCGATCCTTTGATCAAAGGTCTGACCGAGGTGGCTAACGTAAAGCCCAAGGATCCAGTCGCATTCCTCGCGAGTTTTCTTCAAAATTTTCCTGAAAGCGAGAAGCCTACTGTAGACACGGAGGCAAGTATATAATTTTACATTTTGACTTTAACATTCCTGTTGCGAATAATAAATCCATAACATACTGCAATATTCCTTATACAATAAATAAAATGGTTTTCTTTCTTTCTTTATATTAATCAAATGTAAACTCGAGATAATTATTTCAATTCCACTCTACTGACCCACAAGAAATTCAAACCAAATTTTAAGACAATTCTACATTTTTTGACAGGAAACAAACATGGTTCTTACCGAAGAAGTGGCTGAAGTGGAAAATGAGGAGGTATCGCAGGAATCAACAGCAGAAACCGTTGCTATGAACGGGTCTAGAAGCGGAGCTCGTACCACAACAAGATCACACCGGCCTATTGATGTAGTTACTGTTGACCCGCAAACAGTAGTTAGCCCTGATGCACCGGAGACAGCATTCAGCAGTGCCAATAGGGTAAGTTGTAGATGCAGATCACTTAAAAGTAACATTTTGATAGATTTTATAGCGCAGTTGGTTGAGAGCCGATATGAAAAGAGAGCCTACGGGTTTAACTCTCGTAACGAGAATGAGTAATGTTTGTGCGACATATGTGGCGACATATGTACCTATATTGTTTCGGATGTAACTAGTGAGATCGAAAAGTTTTTCTAATACCAACGACACTAATCCTGGCATCTTAATTATTATCTTATTGCATCGGTGTTTAACTATTGGGTTAGTCACCCAATAGTAGTTGTAGTTCTTACAACAATATATTGAAAAGGCGAATAAATAATTTAAGTTCTATGGATTCGATAGACTTTCTTCTTCGCTGTATAATGCATATTCTTGTCCAATATTAGCAAATAAATTAAATATTCATGTCTCACCTAATTCTGTTGTACTTGCAGGACGAACACGGTCAATCGATGTTGCACTTCGCCGCAGCCAGAACTCATGCTCGTAACGCTCTGTTCCAATTACTTCAAGAATCCGAGATCAGCCTGGCGTATCGAGACGAATTGTACAGAACCGCTCGCGACGTCTCCATACAAGCCAACGTGCCCGAAAACACCGCCGAAATCGACAAATGGGTGCTTCATTTGGCGGCAAAAGGTTTGTTTTAATTCTTAAGTTATTCGCACAACATTTTCCCAGCATCAAAAACATTTTGTTCAATTTATTCCATAAATTATTGAGAAACGATCATGATGTGTGCTTGTTATGTGTAATTTTATAAATTGTTTAATCCTAATTGATTTTAAGACTTCTATGATCTCACAGCAGCATGTATAGACTATCTGATGGATTTTGGTCGAACCTGGGAACGGCAATCCAGTTCGTGAATGTTTGAGAACTCTCATTTAAGTTAAATTAGCACTCGTATATACCCAGTAAAGCAATCGGATCACCCCACACCACCCTTACCACAATTGAAGACGCATTTATATTTTTTTTATTTGATTGACGAAATTAGGTAACCGTTTTAATTATTAGCCTTACAATATTTTTTTTCAGGAAACACGGAGAAAATGATGGGTTTACTATTAGAAGGCTACGACCACATACTGGATGTGGTTGATGAGGAAGGCGTTCCTATTACAGATGTAGTCACGCAGCGCGGCGACACTGAGATGAGCAAACTGCTTGAGTCCATCCCTACTTTTGAGGTAGTGGCTTTGTATTTATTTAATGTTCTGTTGTCAATTTTCTTACAGGATGCGTGTTTTTTTTCTTATTATAATTGTACTCGTGTGATGTAAACCCTAACATAATGGATATTTCCTTTTATGATGTTTCTCAACCAAGTAGATCATGCAATAGTATTCAATTCAAATGCCAATATAACTGTCTTGCCTTTACGTTCTGAAATCACAAATCTTTCAGATTACTGAAACAAAATTTAATTCTAAATATTTTCAAGATCATGAGTTAGAATAGAAAAATTAAATATCAATTTGTCTGACCCGGGATTCGAACCCGATACTGCAGCGTTATAACCGTGTAGTAGTATAACTGTCACCGAGGCAGACATAAAACTTTAGTAATACTAACAAAGGAAAATGTCCATTCATAGTATCGGTAAAAAAATATCATTGATCCCGATACTGATACTATTTAAAAATCATTATAGCATTTTCTATGGTTTGTCCTTAAACGTTTTCCTGTTTCATCCCGGGCATGCGGGCAACTAGAATTTTTATTAGACTTCAAGTTCATTCGCAATTTTGTTTATTTTTAATGAAAATATTCCCTACACAAAAAAGTAGGTTTCATGTATGCACAACAATTTTTACACTGATATTGAGTTTCATAGTAAAATGGGCAATCTCCTTTAATTGTTACTTTAACTTTTATTCCAGGAATCCCGTGACAACCTCCACGGCGCAGTGAGACGGGGCGATCTATCAGCGGTCCGCGACCTAGTGCTGGCTGAAGGCGGACGCACGTTGGCGCGGAGTCAGAACTCCTTCGGCAGGACAGCATTGCACATCGCAGTGCTGGTGCAGCACGAAGACATCGTGGCTTACCTGGCGCAAACCTGCCCGGAATTACTACGTATTGGTGATAATGTGAGTTCGAATGTCAATAATTATTACTAAGATTAAAAATGCGAATGTTTGTCTTTAAATTCATGTAGCAGCCCATATACATACGTCCCAGGGCAAAGCACAAGCCTCTTATACAATCGAGGGTACGTTTGAGAAGTATTGGGCCATATAGTCCACCACGCTGGCCTATTGCGGGTTGGTAGACTTTACACATCATATTATATGTAAATTCTTGCAAATCGCTATGGTGTGCAGGTTTCCTCACTATGATTTCCTTCACCATAATAGTGCGTGGTGATTAACTATCAATACACACGTGACTCCGAAAAGTCAGATGTGTACTGGGATTTGAAATTGCGACCCCCATGAACATTGTGGCAGACGCGTCTAATCCGTTACCAACTGGCACCACACGGTTTATATGCTTTCAAACCTTAATTATTCAGGGGTACAGAAAACGACACAGAAAACAACGAGAGTCTGTCAGTCTTTATACAGATAAAAAACCCTGCTCCCAAATGAACTGAAGAATAGAAAAGTTGTCAACTTAAGTTATCGACAACACAAATTGAGTGACAATTATCACGAGCGAAGCCATGACCAACATGTAACCACCATAGATTTATCTATCATATATTTTCTATTTGTAAGAATGGATTTGATCCGATAGTTCATTCCCGACCTGTTATTATATGCAGAGCTGGATTTTCTTTCTAGACTGTGTAGGTACTAGGAACCATCTTTAATAGTAATTTAAATTATCAACATTAACCCAGACCCTATGTGCTTTATAATTTTTATTTATTCCTCCTGTTATCTTTCTTTGGTATTAAATGCACTAGAATTTATGCATTTACCACCATTCCTAATTAGAATTGTAATTTAGCAAGTTTTATTTTCTTTCAGCTGGAACGCACACCATTACATTACGCGATGGGAGTTGAGAAGATAGAATCTCTTAGCAGAATTTTAATACGCGCCGGTGCAAAAAGAGTACTGAAGGATCTCAAGGGTCGACAACCCTCGTATTATTTCATGAACAAATCGGACATATTAAGACTCAAGGAAGAAGAAGAAGTGTATTGAACTTACCCATTATCGTTATCGGCAAGAAATACAGAATGTTAAAATAGGCAAATATGGCTGTGGCATGTATACGAAATGTTTACAAAGAGGCACTTGGAACGTAAAGTGTAGAATTTGATGCTTTTTATTATGCACGTTTTGCAATTCGCAACCTTTAATTTTAATTGTCGTAATTAGATCGCGTGCCGAAAACGTAGATATAACGTTTTTCCTAGATGTAATTTATACTTGCCGGGACCCCGATTATACTTAAATAAAAATCTGAATTTTAAAAATAAACAAGCGTTTTATTTAATGACCGTCCACATTATAATTAGCGTCGGAATGCCACAATAATCTAGAAATAAACACAACTACAACAAAATCTAATCTAAAAATTGAAAATTTAATCTAAAACGAAGTACATAAAGCTATATAATACTAATACACTTGATAAAAGACAGCCAAACTGCGATTTTGTTGTGAACTGCTCAAAAACTTTAACCCTAATTGTTTTGTCTGGCTCCTATCATGAAAGAGATTGCCAGGGAATAGGATTTATGTACATTTCTGATACAGAGCCGCGCATACCTGAAAGAAAAATTTATATATTAGGGACAGGAAAAAATATTGGACGAAGTCGTGGGAGACCTATCGCATGTCCTCACCGAATTTTATGCATGTTTGCAAATTGACTTATTACTATTACTATTGACAGCTTTAAGATTATTGGATTGCTCGCTTGACTACTATTAGCGTATTAATAAACAATCACGACTGGCCAATGACTTTTATTTACAAATATATTTCTTATATTTATCTGTTGTCTGCAGTAAAAAGCAGTTTGTGTAGCAAGCTTGTCCGGGGCCGCACCATGGTCCCACAGAAAATCGACGTGAAACGACAGCTTCCTTTTCGCGTTTCGTTCGGTGATCGAGATTTCCGGCTACCCAATACCCCTTTCCTCTTCCCATCCTTTTTCCTTCTTGCGCGTCTCCCGATTTTATGGGCCGGCAAGATATCTTTAATCTAAACGTTGTGGATGGTCATGGGCGGCAGTGATCACTTACCATCAGGTGACTTATTTGCTCATTTGCCGATCCTATGTAATAAAAGAGCAATAATAGCCAAGGTTAATATACCAGACGCATCCTTCAACAAAAGCCATCTCACTCATTACCTTCAATATTGATTATTCAAGTAAACTAAACTATACATACTGAGTTCTCCCTGATTGAGCGGCACCGGTAAAGGCTTGTTCTTGCTGGTGCGCAGCCAGTCCCGGTATGCTCTCTCCCCGTTGGCGCGTCTCCTTTCCTCTTCCATGGCCAGGCGAGCTGCTTTTCGCTCCTCACGAAGTTTAATTGCTGTCACAAAAATATGGATAAACATTGAAATAGTTAATAAATATTCAAGACTCTTTCTATTTGTGAATTCTTTAGAACTGTATCAATAAGAAATTAACGAAAAGATTAGAGAAAAAGTTTCAGTGGATTAAAGATTCTGTTAGCCAGACTCTCGGCGTAGCTATTACAAAGCCATCTAAAAAACTCGTGTCACTTTGCAGTTGGATATCGTACTTCGTCGGTACCTTTTAATTCTTCTTCCTTCTTTTTTGCCCACTCGCTGAGTTTGTCTTCTTTTTCTCGGCCGCGCTTGAGTCGTTCCTCTTCAGCTTTCTCATTCATCCGATACTGTTTCATGATCTCTTCGGCTCTGCGCCGTTCCATCTGGATCCGCTTGCGTTCGAGCCACCGCCGGTACGACTCCTCGCGTTGCTGCGGCGTGGTTGAAGGTGCTGTTTGCTGCTTCATCTTTTCAAGCCGAGCCTTTTCGCGTTTCTGTATAAAATTATACCTATATACTTATAAACCATAAGAATAACTTTTCTACTTATTTTTTTTAAACACTTTTAAATCATGATTAATTTGAGATGTAACTTTAATACTATTTTTTCATCACTGATTTTCTACTTGTTGTCTTACCTCTTGTTCTTTCCGAGCCATCCACTGTTTGAACGCCTCTTGCTTCCTCTTCTCATTCCGGTCCCGCTCCTCTTTCGCTGTGGTGGTAGTTGACAGCGATGCCACTGACAGCCGGAATGTGTCTGGCCCATCCTCTCTATAAGTACGGTCGTATCGGGGAGTTTCTTCATCCACATCGTCTTGTCGGTCTTGATCGGTACCAAGTAGTCTACAAGACTTCCTCTTCACGCTGCCCGAGGAACCACTTGACTCACGGCCACTCAGGAAGGGAGTGGAGTTGCTCCTATAAGTACTATGTGGGTGGGGAGTGACATCATCTATGCATGAGTCAGTTTGCAACGACGTCACAGAATGTGAAGATTCGACCGTTTCTACGTAAATGGCAGGGTTTATATAACGTGTTTTGCTTTTACGAGAAGCTATCGACTCTGAATCGCTGTGGTATTGTATATTCTCGCCTGCACCATCGAATATATGATTAGAATTTTTAAATTTCAGGTCTAATCCGGCGATGTTGTTTCCAATACTATCGCCAAAGTGACCTCTGCTCATGTTGTTCGGCATGTTTAAAAATTGATTATCATACCTAATTTAATAGCTACGCGTGTAAAATCAAACTTTAGCAAAATAAAATATATCGAATGAATGTCTTACCCCAAAAGAACGTTGTCAATGTAAATGTTTTTTAAATGTAATGTCAGTTGATATATTGCATAGCCAGTCATCTCTGTGAATTGAACCTTTTAAATATGCAGGAAACAAATAAAGAGTCCATATGTCATCGCGTCTCCAAGGCCATGAACCGATAGGTTGTGGGTTCGATCACCGCCCCGAGACGTATGTTTGTGACTGTGTTGGACTCACGAATATACCTCTCGTAGTTCCCTATTTCTGATATCCACGGTCTCAAAACTTTTTATATTACATCTACACCGTATTTACCTTTTGTGAAGCAACATTGTGCAACATCAACATGGTAATATTAGGTAACAATCTGTAACTTTTACAAGTAGCCTACTTGTTACTATTTGTTTGTGAATATTAATAATCGCGTCCAAATCATTGGTGATTTATTTGATGAACAAAAATTACCAAATTACAACAAGAAATAATAACAAATATACCTACCAATGTTATCGATTGTTACCATGTTAGGAAACATTACTTATTATAATATACTAACACTGCATGCATAACAATAAATAACATTTTACCGTCAGATATTTCTGAGTAACATTTGGAAAAATTGCTAAACAAAATGCAGCTGCGGTGTGGATGAACCTTTGCTTTGGGGTTAGGACTTGACGAGTTACTATCATAGATGTTATTGTGTGAAATAATTAAATTATTTGTAGATAATCTAAAATTACAACACCATTTAATATTATTTTTTACTGGTGGTAGGTCTCTCGTATGAAAGAGGTCATCTGCGTAGGTACCACCGCAACGTCTATTTCTTCCGTCAAACAGCAGTGTAAATACAGTGTTATGTTTCAGATTGAAGGGTATTGTAGCCAGAGTAACTACTGGACATATTGAGAGTTAACATCTTATGTCTCAGGATGACGAAATTTGTAATTCAAGGAAATAATTAAATGCAATTCAATAACATTCGTGCGTATCTATTCAGGAATGGGAATATTAATGAATAAAGGAAATTTATAAGGATAGAATGTTAATCAATGTGTAAAGAATATTGAACCTCTTCAAGAATAAAATCGTGACAACTTTCATTTCCACGTTTCCTTGAATGTATTAACCTATATTTTTTTAAGTTTTGCCGTAAAAATCAAAGTGCATTTATAATCTAAATAATATTTGTTGTATCGGAAAACAGTCGTGAGAACAGAGATTAATATGGCCAGCCCAGTTCCACATCTACTTGGCAGCTGTTTGTACTATGTCGGCGATTTTGGTTTTAGAACGCAGCATTGAAATCTTTACGCGGTCCATAAGTTTAATTCCAAGAATGCTGCGTTCCATCGCTCTTTGGCAAACCCCTAGGGCGGACTTTTGACGGTTTGTTAATGACCAAAGCGCTCAGTATGTGAGGGCGGGGAGTATACACACAGAAAATGATTTGTTTGAGGTAAATAAAAATCCACATTACATTAATAGAAATGTATTTTTATTTATTTCGACATTGGGTACATATTAAATTAATTATTGACTATAAGCCAATCATATCACTTCTTTTGGATTGTTGTATCTTATCTGGCATGAACTGAAATTTCACTAAGGAACCTATGACTCTTAACTTAATGAAGTTAATTAAGTAACAATGTATTTAGGTATGAACAACACGGTATTTTGCGCTTAATTTATATCTATAAACCTTTTGGATCTCTGAACGGCGCCAAATCAAATTGTAGTGTCATAGCAAGTGCCTTTCTACGTTTCAATTCCATGTTCTCCCGTAGACTGCGAGGCCAGTACTATTGATACGCACCAACAAAAGTACCTTATTTTATTAGGAAGAAAGTAGAAATTCTAGTATACTCAGTCTCATGGTATAATACGTTTAACACTCATCTTGCTACAACACCGCAACACGATTCGGGATTAATTCTTTAATTATTTTTTACTCACTAGATAAATTAAACTAGCACCTATATTGATGAATGAGTCTAAAAGGAAAAGTATATGAACGTCACTTTAGAAGTGAAATGTAATTATTTGAACAAAAGACGCACAATATTTATTGAAAATCACGCACCCGCACGCATTTAATACACCTAACTTATGTCTAGAGCAATACATTCATACATAGGTATAAAAATTTACGAAAGCCACGAGGCTTTGCACACGATGATGACGCACAGCCGGCTGCGAGTAGTACAAGTTTTCCGTCTTTTAAACCAGTTTAAACTATTTTTAAGAACCATTAAGATACAGCGCCCGACATTTGTACTACGCGAACCCGGGTGTTGAATGTCTAGTGAATAAAAAATAAGATTCCGTACTGCATCAACATTACCCTTAAATTCACGAGGAATTATTCTTATCGCACGCGACTATAGAGTTACTAATTGAGATAGTGTTAGAGGCTAGTATAGAGACTCTGCGTTGGACGAGCGAGGTTTCTTGATCTTCTCCAAGTTCTTGATGACGATGTCGTGGAGCGAGCAGTAGCGGTTGCGGATCTCGCACATCACCAGCCACAGCGAGAGATACTCTTTTTCGTCCAATTCCTGCAAACACGCCAACGTTCATAACGTTACTTATATAATTTTGTTCTTTGAAAAAGTTCGCAATGTTCGCAATCACAAGAAACTTGGACTTTATTTAGAATCCAGTAATGTTTGAAATCCAACAATATATCTGTATTTCAATATACTATTTTTACACTTTTAATTATTACAGAAAATATTATTCTACATTCCGGGCCAATATGTCGTAAACGAAATGTATAAAGTTTCACTGTTTATTTATACAGCAAATATAATATTATACACAATGTTTAGTGTGGGTCTGATGAATGGTTTTGGACTGAGACTAAGATGCACGTGAAAATCAATGCAGTCGATTCTGGGGCCCTACTATATTCATCCGAAACGAAGTTCGAAACTTCGGATGATCGAAGTTTATATACGATACGAATGTACCTACATATACTTATGGTCGTAACCATAGACTTATGGTTACAATGTACGTTATACAAGTTCGAACTTTTTAGAGTAGATACATTCGTATCGTATAAAAACCTTCGATCGTCCGAAGTTTCGAACTTCGTTTCGGATGAATATAGTAGGGCCCCAGGTCTAGTTATCGGGCGAGAATCACCAGCTATCTTTAGTCCTTG
The DNA here is from genome assembly GCA_030180105.1 of Hyles lineata. Lineage (NCBI taxonomy): Eukaryota > Metazoa > Arthropoda > Insecta > Lepidoptera > Sphingidae > Hyles > Hyles lineata. The sequence goes on from JARJEE010000024.1 coordinate 385,062, forward strand.
GATTAAATCATGGTGACCTTTTTAAAACTGGATACGAAAATGTTGTACTCGTAACGTGACACATCATGAGCCACTATTACGGGTTTTCTGCCATGTAGGGTGGCTATCCTGTCACGAACTAATTAGTTGTTATTATAATTTAAGAACAGTATTTGTATTTCGCATTATTATACATTCAGGTGGTATTCACATATGGTATTTAATTTAAAGTACATGTTCCTTACCACCCCAGCTGAAATTGTACCGAGTTTGAAAAAAGAACTACTTGGTTGCGTCAAAATCGATGTTTTCAATGCTTCTGATCAACCTGTATAAACGCGAGTCTTTTTACGGCTCAGGTAACTGAAATTCAGCTTCTCGTTAAAAATACTCTTATTAATACGGCCTGACCAAAATTCATAAAAAACTAAGATCACGACTTTTGACAAAAAAATCATTTCAGTTTTTTTGGTGCGGGTGTAATATTTCATTTGGATTAAAATAAATATCATATGTCAATAACACCCTGTATATTGTAATTCGAAGAACATTTAACCAACCATTAACCTAGAATGACAATTTGATAGGTACCTTATTAACCCGTAATTTGTATAATAATTCGTACAACATTACATATGACAAGTAAAATATTGATGGATGGTAAAATTCTTGCCGCAATTGAGTGAAACGCCTGATGTACTGCGATTGATCACACGGAACAAACTGTGTTAGAGATAATGCTGTGATTTGTTAGTAATAATCCTAAAGGTATATAAGAGCAGACATAACTAATAAAATCTGAATGTGCGCCCTAGCCACGCGGGCTCGACGGAAACAAGAAATGCATATTGCATCATTCATAGCGTTGTCAAAACGGGTGTCAAAATTGGTGACTACATTTTTCTCAGTGCTGGAATAGTTTGTGCCAATGTAGAGTGTTAATGCACACATCATCATTCAAGTTGTCAGAACTCAAAAGTAACTGAATGAACTGCGGAATTCAGCCCACAGTTACAGAAAAAAAACAGTTAAATTTTGTTCGCAATCTCTGCTACTATTTAGGAGTAGGTACATCATTGGTAATATGGCTAGTAAGAGGTACTTACTCTTACAGCTCTTCTGTAGTCGTCAATGTGTGGGTATTTGGCGACTTTGGATACAATCTTCGCCCTCGAGATGAAGTATCGTGAGATTTGATCGAAAAACGCAGCAGCTTCCGACTCCACAGACTGGATCTCGGCCAATGTGTCCTCTTGTATTGATACACCAAAGTTGTTACCATCTTCAATTTTGGGGATCATAAATGAGATCCACATTTTCAGCTGAAATATAATTATTACATTAATAAATACGTAAATGTCATTCAGGTGTGGTAAAATCTTAAGTTATTACTAATAAAAAGTGCAAAGTATAACTGTAAAGTAAGATTCATGACTAATTATAGTCATTAAAAAATCACACAAATCAATATTTAGAAAAGCAATTCCCCAGAAAATCATTGCATTATCAATTTGCAATAAATATCAAAAACATTGAAAACAATTTCCAATACTATTAATTTTACCACATAAATTAGCACATTACAAGGTGCTAACACTTACCAAGTTAGAGTCCTCGACAAGTTCCCTTATGTGTGGTTTGACGAGATGTATGAGGTCACTGAGAGGCTTATTGCATGGTACTGTTCCATTGGGTAGTACATACACACGGGTGCCATCTATGGTGGAATTGCTTGACACTTCAGAAGAATCAATTCGTTGACGTTTTGCATTCGGTTCATTGCTAACTGTCGCTGGTGGAGGTATTGGAATGTTTAAGTCCTAGAATAAAACATATTTAACTTATCTATACATAAGAAATGTTTGTGTGTGCCTGTCAATGGTTGTGAAGCCTCAAACAGTTAGATCACTTAAGGATATATTGCTGCAATAGTGTAGAAATGATAGATGAACATGTGTTGTAGAAGGTTTTACCCAATTACTAGTTGTTTATATAAACATTTCATTTTTACTCAGATTGTATACAATACTACAAAAAAATTGCATTTTAAAATTATACAAGTGGCCTTATCACACTAGGTAATTTCTTACAGGCAACCATGGGATGGATATACTGGGTGGAATCGCTTATCGTCCGGAAAATTTAATAGTGTATTGTGTATGTGACATTAACGTTATATACGAGATTTATCATTAAAAACTACAAACTATCCCATAAACAACATCAGTACAAGATGTCCCCAAAACACATATTATCTAAATCACCCTACACTTAAAAGTGCAACGACATGTCAATACTCAGGCGCGCGAGTGTATGGGTCACGCCACACAACAGCTGACTGTCGCGCATCGACCTTGAACTTACTTTGCGCCTATTTATCGGTATTATTACTCTAAATATTACCATATAACATTTTGATTTATTTAGAATTTTAGTGTGTTAGGATCATTTAAGTAAATGTAGTTGTTGCTAAGTTGTTAAGATTTACATTATTATTTTCATAACGTACCTACTACCTTAGAAAAAGCTGCATATGTTTTTATTTAAACGTTTTAATAAAATCGAGAATGGACGACTTCGCTGTCGAAGGTCACGGATTCTTGCATGATTAGGAAGTCTGAACTTACCATTATCGAGTAGCCCCGGATAAGTCTTTAAAATAGTTCTTGTGCTGGGAACTCGTGGATTCATCATTCATGATACCATTCCTACGCAAAGGCTGCAGATGTTCTGGATCTGCATACATCCTTCTTGCATGACCCAAGTTTTCATTGGATCGAACATAGCATGTCATTATTGTCACATACTCACTGATCGTGTAATCACTCATTTTGACCGCAAGAAACTAACCAATAACCAAAATAATTTCATACAACGTCACTCGGTACCGAATTTCGCACGACTGAGGAAGTGCTTGAAGGTGTCGGCGGTGCGGGAGCGGGCGGCGCGGCGCGGCGGCACGCTTTGTACTTGCGCTTGCGGCGGCGCAGCGGTGAGGGCGGCGCGATCAAAGGATTTTATTACTTAGATTTAGAAGTTTCTACTCGAATTAATATTGTATAAAGTAGGGTAACAATAATGTGTATTTATGAAGATTTTTTTCATTTATGTCATCTTTCTCTAAACAACGTTGTTTTATGAATAACTTATTCTAAATTAGTAACTAATAGTGGTAAATTAATTTTACACTACATAAACAAAAACATAAAAAAATTAAAATAAGTATGCCAAAGTGTTCTAAATCATGTACTTGCCATGCACAATTTTTTTCGTGACGATAAGCGATTCCACCCAGTATAAATGGGACAAAGCAAAGGCAGTATAAGGTGTAAATGAAATAATATAAAAATATTAACATAAACACATGTTTTATGTATTTACAATTTCCTATAATTTTTAGTTCAATCCAAATTCAAATTATAGCCAGCTATGCAACGTAACATAGTTTTATTGATTTTTAATAAAAATGAATAATATGAATACCTATGACTGGTCCAAGTACAATACTAGAAATTATAAATTTATTTGAGGATATTCAAAGAATGAAAGGATTATAAGATTACAACTTGATCAAAATTGGTTCAAAAGCTTTAAAATTTAATACCTATTTTGTTGTCTATTGAATTTTTATCATGCTCAATAATATAAATGCAAGGTATCATGTGTTGGGCACTGAATAAAATCAGAAAGTAGCCATAAGGTTGACTTAGAGTGAAATGCTAAGGTTAAAAATATTCAAAATAGTGAATTTGACAATGAAATACCTAATACATACAAGTTTCCTCAACATGTATATGAAAGGATTTATAAAAAAATGAATAGAATCATGCCTATGCCATCAAGATGTATGAATCATTCTGTGATTGGTAAAACATGTTGATACATGTAGAAAGTCCAATATTTCATAACATGTTTTTAAATAAGAGAAATTGAACATTTTACAAAACTTCAGTTCTAGTGACAAAAGAAAACTGCATTTATTGGTATACATAATACATATAAAGATAAACTGAGAACCTTTGAAATGAATGAATGCATAACTAATTATATATCTGATGCATACACACTACACAGCACACCTTTTACCTCATCTCAGCATATCCTCCTCTTAGGGATATAGAGAATACAATTTACATTGATAATTATGTGCATACTTTATGACTATTACATTGATTTCAATAAACTACGCATGTGTTTACCTGATGCACATCGGACAAGTCGCGATTCTGGAAGTTTGATGTTTCTAAAAGTTCATTTAGCTTCACTATTTTCTCAGGGAAACCTTTGATTATTAAATGCTCCGCTTTCTGCTTCAGAGAATCCTTGTAATCTTGCACCTGGAATCACACGTGTGCCAATTATGTCGACTGCCTAGTAACAGTCATCGTTAACAGATATAGACCCCCGCGGCCGCATACGGTTGAGGTTATATTCACTGCGCTCGCACTTACAGACTCCATTATAGAAATTATCCAATTGCAACGACGCCAACAACGACACTGTTCAGCAGCCCGACGATACAGATTCTACACTGACAATATAACAATAAATCGGCCGAAAACTGTAAGGTCACGCACACTAATCAACGTTCGTTACTCGTGTCAAACAAAGCAGTGTAAAACAAAAAGATACAACCACTATTTACCTTTTTCGCAACGTCTGTCATTGTTTTGTAGGTAGTCTAACAGGGATTATAGCTCAACAAATCCCTTTATTTTATAAACTAAATTGAATTTCGCACAACTTTTACGCTAACAAGTAACAACTCGTGTACATGAATGAATGAATTTTAGGTTTTGTACTAAGTAAGGATGCGTTCAAATTATGTTCTATTAAACTAAACGATATTTTGTTAATTTAACTACTAAATTAACGTACCATAGCATACAACATTTCATTAGAAATACCTTCCATTTCAATTTATTTTAATATTTTGATTAATTTGAGATGACAACATATTTTTAAGACTTTTTAATTTTTTGAGTAATGAGTTTCTATGGATTTTTTGAATTATGTATAAGAGCCCACGGCTCCAAATTCCACACCATTAATAAATAACTTTAAATTAATTTTTTTGACGTAAATTATGTTGGGAACAATTTTACTATTTACCTACTTTTTCATATTATAATAGCTATTCGATATGTTTATCGGAAATTTTCAAATGGGCGTCAATGGCTTATTACGAAATTATGAGTAAGATATACCGAAAAATTCTATAAGGGGTGACGAACCCGATTTTGATACAAAATAAAACTGCATACTTAGATTTTTGCTAAATCAATGTTTAAATCATTCAAGGAATAAAAACTGGGAAATTTGATTTAAAAAAAATACACTATCTGTATTATTACATCATTTTATACTTATTTCTTAACCACTCAAACGTCCCGACCCCCAACTATGACATAAGACTGACATAAGATCATAATTTGTATAGGAAAATACATTAGTTTTAAAAAACGTTCTAAACTCAAAATATAATTAAAAAAGCGTTATGAAAAAAATATATACGATGCTTAAATAAAGGCCCTTTAATGTAACATTGGTCAAATAATCATTAGCAGTAGGGATATTAAAAAAAAAAACGGCAAATTAGTATGTTGTCTACGGGCAACGGCGAGTTGTGCGCAGGAGTTTTTAAAAATGTAACTATTGTTTTTTAACTCCCTTATTGTTCTTATACAGTTTATTAAATGAAAGTTTTACATTAATAATTATCAATTACCTAAAAATAAGCCATATTCGACGCGTGATTCGAAGTTTTATAGACATGAAAGTAAATCACGATCGTTGTTCGTCGGTTTTCATTAAATATTTCTGTATTAATTCTAAGAAAAAATGATAAATAATTTGTTAGAGAGAGAAAACATATCATAAATATGAATTAGATGCCATTCGATCATTGAGAATATATCAAAATAATTCAATATTTTAATAGATTTCCAATATTCCGCTGAAATTTTTTAGCGGTCGCGCGCCATATTTTTTGAGATTAGGGTTTGCGTTACAAAGTTTTTGTTCAAACTAGAATGTGTGGTATGTTTGATGTTGGGTGTGATTGTGATATAATATGTGTGATAGAGCCAATAATATTTTGATTTCAATTTACAATATCAAAGAATTAATTCATTAATTCATTTGGTAAAACTTTAGTTTATCTGGCCAAGATATCAGGGTTGGGAGGGAGTGGGGGGGAGGGGGAAGGTGTCCCATGTCCCCTGGTACCACTCCCATGAAAAGGTGACGCACCATTCTCGAGAAAAACCAATTTAAGTAACCTAACCTCAAAACACTTGTTTTCAAAACAAACTTGCTTCTGCAACGTCTCCGGCGCTGCGGGAAGTGCAGCCCCTTCGCCCTGCGTAACAAAGGATAGGCATCCATGCTCGCCTCCGCAGCTTCGGCTTGCTGGTCGCCTCCGGCGACCAGCCTCAGCCACTACGGCTCGCACGGTTGCCTATCCTTCGTTACAGCGGGCGGGGGCTGCTCTCCCTCCACGCCTCCGGCTTTTTATAAACACTCTAGGGGTGGTATCCAAAAGTCTACGTGAAGTCGGGGTGCCCTAAGTCGGTTTTGAGACAAAGTCGACCTATTTTTCCCACAAAGTGGGTACACTAACTACCATCGGAACATGATTTCCAAGTTGTTTAAAAAACAAATAAAACAACAAACATCCGTTTTACCTAATATGTGATTTGAGGTTAGAAAATATTTTCATTAATTTCTCGAAAATTATACACCACCTTTTAATAAGAGTGGTATTGTTGTAATCAGGGACTCAATCCCTACCACCTGTGATCACTTTCGCCGCTCTTTTCGTGGCCAAATAAACTAAAGTCTAAACTAAAGTTAGGTTACATTAATTGGTTTTTGTCCGGAATGGTGCGTCACCTTTTCATGGGAGTGGTACCAGGGGACATGGGACACCTTCCCCCTCCCCCCCCAGTCCCTCCCAACCCTGATATCTTGGCCAGATAAACTAAAGTCCATCCAACCGTTATGTACATTACGATAACGTATCGCCTGCGAATGATCCGAACATTCAAATGATCTACTATTAAGCCATAAACAAATTATAAGATACGGCTGCCGGACGCGGCTGAAGAGTAGTACAACATTCAAGGACGTCCGTCAGCTGCATCTTATAATTTTCATTTGGCTTTACTAACGTAGTTATTCTAATGTAAAGCTGGTAATATACTTGGACACCTGTATCAGCCCATATACGTCCCACTGCAGGGCACGGGCCAACTCTACAATCGACAATACGATTGAGAGTGGTTAGGCCATATAGTCCACCACGCTGGCCTAGTGCGGGTTGGCGGACTTACATACCATAGAAATTCTTATAAACCGCTATGGTATGCAGGTTTCCTCACGATGTTTTCCATTACCGTTTTAGTTCGTGGTGATTGACTATCAATACACACATGACTCCGAAAAGTCAGAGGTGTGCCCTGGGATTTGAACCCGCGACCACCGTGAACATGTTGGCAGCCGCGTCTGGTCTGTTTACCAACAGGCCACCACGCAATAATTGGATACATTTATTGAAATAAAAAGAAGACTATTAATAAAATACATTTTCAATTTTAGTTCATCAATCGAAAACCAACAATGCTCGTGAGTGTTTTATTTTTTTGATTTCAGTGATAGAGTGCCTGCGTAGTTTGTGTCAATTAAACTAATAAAAAAACCGTTAGTAGTGCTAACACTTAACTTGAACTTTAGATTGAGCGGCCAGGGTGCAAATGGGGGACACCGAGGCCCAGGCAGAGGCAGAGGCCGAAATGTGATTAAACGAAATGTGATTGTGATAAATATCGTTACCTTCTAAGACTATACGTAAACTGTTATTGTTATTATCCAAGAAATATTTTGTTTTTGTGTTTGTTGGTACCTAAAAGGTGCAAGTATATTATATCTATATATTAATACGTGATGCAAAAACTTTGGACTCCTTTTTACGAAAATTGCACGGATGCAGGAGCATAAAATTTGGCACACTTATAGTTTATGTGTAGGAGAAGTGCAGAACGCTAATATTTTTCAATAATAAAGCTTATAAAGTACATTAAATCAATAAATAAAACATTACACACACTATCATGCATTTCACACACACATACATACACAAGTATTTGTACACGCATAGGTCAAATTGTTTCTTTTGTTTTTCATTTGGCCGTAGACATAGAGTACTGACATAGATATATATATATATAAAAAGATTTTAATAATAATGCATAAAAAGTACATTAAATCAATAAATAAAACATTATACAAACCCATGCACAAACCAGCATGCATTTGACACACGCATACACAAGTATTTGTACACGTATACATACTCTGTAGTCAAATTGTTTCTTTTGTTTATTATAGACATAGTTGAATGTCAAACAGAAAAGTTTGTTTACTGTGGTTTTATTGAATGTCAAACAGAAAAGTTTTATTTGATGAATACTACGTGAAATACTGAGCGCTTACACAAATTGTGTAGCAGTAAGATACATTTAAATGTACACGGATTATCATTATATGCATAAAGAAAGCTTTGTAGCAACAATCTGCAATAACATCATTCAGGTACAAAAAAAATATAATTTGCTATTGCTCGTTCAAAGCAATGATTGTAGTTTACGATTTCAGTAATTGCATATACTTCAGGATAAATAAGTGATTTTGAGAGATACGTACATTTAAATGTGCATGAATTATCAGAATTAACAACATCATCACACAGGTATTTCATATAATTTGTTCAAAAAAGAAATTGGCAAATAACAGTCTTGGTCAAATCGGTGGTTATAGTAGTTTAGTTTTCGACAGTAGAACCTTAATAATGTATTAAGTAAACTATTACTGATATGGCCCAAGAATGTTTTTATGTTTGTTTTTTTCTGAATGGTGCAATTATTACTAGATAGAATCGAAAACAAGTAATAAGATTCGACTAAGGGAGGCGGCTGAAGAGAAGTAAAATATTTATCCCGACGTGATCAAGGTCACGTCTCGTTATACCGCTTGTCAGCTGCGTCCCTTAGCCGCGTCTTACAATACGTTTTCGGTTTTATTACCTGTTTTACTTACTAAATCGTACAAATCTTTAATTATTAACATATAGATTTGAGTTTTTCAGTATTTACTCTTAAATATTTATTAATTGATTGTATTAATAATATTTTTTTATTTTTTATTTTGTTTTTAATGTAAACCACAACATACCTACCCCACCCTTATCCATAATTTTTAAATACTATTAAAATTTTTGGTTCTAATGCATTAAGCTATTAGTACCTTTACTTAAATAAATCTCGTCGTAATAAAATATATTTACTTATAAATCTATCATAAATTACAATTTGGTTTCTACACAAAACACTAGAAAAAAATAATCATAGCTGTGCATGCTTGATCGCTAAAATTTCATCAACGCAAAATCAATAAATACATTAAAAAATTAGGTATAAAAATGTTAACATTTGATAGAAATATCTCATTTAATTTCCATTTACGTTATTACAGTTAGTAGCTTGTATTTATTGGCCGCCGTATTTAATCGGCTAACACCTGTATCAGATATCGACTGAACAAGAACTTACATGGGCGGCCATCTTTCAGGCGTTTTTCACCAGTGTTGCCAACTTAGTGGATTTTCCACTAAATCTGGCGGTTTGGACCCCGTCTTGTTGTGGAAAATTGCTTTTAATGGTTAGTAGATTTTTAATGGTTTGGAAGTTGCCGAAAATTATTGAAAAGCTGATGAATTTAATATTTATTCCGATACATACTTGTTTTTTTATATTATGTCATATATGGCCTTAAAATATTCAAATATACAATAAAATAAATAAATACACCCAACAGTCACATACTCCCGACCCCACACTAAGATCGAGTCTTATGTCGTGGGTATCAGAAACTACGACAAACTTTTCGGTCCCACAAACACCCAGACTCGAAACAAATACCTGTGGTTCCTGTGGTTTACACAAAATATTTGTTTCTGTGCGGGGATCGAACCCGAACAATATTATGCTAATATATTAAGAATACGCTGTGGCCTAAAATTAGTAGAAAAACGTTGCCACACTTTTTAATTTCCATCAAATGTCATAAATCAAATTGGTAGGTACCAAAAGGGCCCTGTAAATGGACAAAATGGTTGTCAAATTTTACGCGTTTATCAAATTATTTTATATATTGTTATAGTATGCGGCTTTGTTTGACGCGTTTTTCAAACAGTCTACGTGTTTGATGCAAATCTGGCGTAGTTGACAAACATGTTTGAACGTGCACGGCAGTGTTTGTCAAACAAAATCACAGTCATTGTTTTGTTTGGCATCATGGCAGACGCTACACCCAGTGATAGCACCAATGAGAATAATACATTAAGTGGTATTATTACGGAAAAGGAAAATGACATTGTAATCATATCTATTTATCGGGTCACGCCGATGTTATGGAAAATAAAATTATATGGAAATATAAATGTACTAGCGGCTCGGCCCGGCTTCGCCCGGATACGGATACATATTCCAGTCCATATTTTATTTAAACTCAATATGACTGCCGTTTTCTATACTGCTTATCCAATCCCGTACTATATTCTTCTGTCCCATTTTATCCACCTTATATTATACTAAGAAGATTTATACAAATTTTCATCCCCTATTTTATCCTCTTGGGGGTGGAATTTATCGAAATCCTTTCTTAGCGGATGCCTACGTCAGTACTAGTAACTTTATGCATGCAAAGTCTCAGCCCGATCGGTTTAAAATTGACAAAGTTTCATACAAATTTTCATCCCCTTGAAGTTAGAATTAATCAAAATCCTTTCTTAGCGAATGCCTACGACATAACATCTACCTGCATGCCAAATTTCAGCCCGATCCGTCCGGTGATTTGGGCTGTGCGTTGACAGATCACTATATCAGTCAGTGACCTTTGAATTATATATATTTTGATAAATGAATATAAATGCACTACCTTTATTTATTTCTCATGATATGCGGTCGCGACTCAGTACGACGTCACATCACGGTGTGCATCACGGCAAAGACTAAATCGAATTTACGAGCAAAATGTTTGATCCCTTGTTTAATCGTCTCAGGTCATGTTTGATGAAAACGTGAAGTTCGATAAACAGCCAAACAAATTTTATCGTTAACCTCAGGCCTGTCGACCACGTCACGGTGAAGATCTGTCAATTTCAAACGTCCAGCCATTTTTATGCGCGAATCAGCACATCGGCTCGCGTACGGCTCGCGGTTACATAAAGTTATATTTCTCGAGATTTTTGTATCAGAGGTTTATATTGTTGATTATTTTCGGTATAACAATAAGATTTACTAATTCATGGATTATATTAATCATCAATCATTACAACCAGTTTTTTTTTATCGGAAGGTAAACTCGAGAAAAGTGATTATTATTTTGCATTAAATAAGTGAAAACCGCTAATGTGTGACAACTAGTAAAAAAATTGCTACGTTCGGAAATCTAAACGCATCATTAATTGGATTCATTTTTGTATATTGCGGAATAAAAGCAATAAATATGTATTTGCTTATTAATTTATTCCCATAACCTTTCTACGCGAGATTAATGCATGTTTTATATTTGTTTGTTATTTTATAATGATAATAAATTAATTTACTCACGTAGTGAATGGCAATTCCGCTCGAATCATTCAGTAACATTCGTTCATTACCCTAGGTTATCTGTCGCTATGTACTAAAACGTCCCGACCCTCAATTTTGACAGATGACGTTTGTCAAAGTCAATTTGACAGCCTAATGTAAATAACCCCTCAACCGTCGGCGACCCGCATTACGGTTCGCGCAAAAAACATGACAGGTGCCGCAAATCGTCGCGAACCGCAATGCGGTATCCTGTGTATAAACAAATACCCTATTTAAATAAAATAAACCCTATTTCAATGATGGTAGGTTGCTTTTTGCTTGAAGCCGAGGAGACTCTTACGACATTTCGCAACTCGCGAACCGCAATGCGATTCCTGTCACATAAACCAATACCCTGTTTAATAAAAATAAACCCTATTTCAATGACAGTAGGTTGCTTTTTGCTTGAAGAGCGAGGAGACTTACGACGGTCCGCGACCCTTCCGACAGTTCGCTGACATGACAGTTTTTTGACAGAAAGTCAATCGACGGTCGAGGGGATAGAAATAGGGTATCCTCTGAACCGTCGGCGAACCGCATTGCGGGTCGTCGAAAAAACATAAGAGGTACCGCGAACCGTCGCGAACCACAATGCGGTTCCTGTGTATAACAAATACCCTATTTAAAAATTGAAATTTGACATTGACAGGCGGACGTGCCAGTAGCTATCGTAACGTAATAGTATCGAGTTCACGAGAGTATGGGTAAACGATTCATGCTACCGATATGGAGTAGTAATAGTACAGTAATCGTTGTCACGATACTATTACTATACGATACTTTAAAATCATATAAAAAATGTACATGTCGATTTTCGATTTTCTTAATAAATTAATAATTATTATTTTTAAATTTAGACCTAAAATTTAATGGTTTTAAAGTCCCTGCACATTTTTAGTGGATTTCTAGTGGTTTTGTATGTTGGATCTCAAGGGAATCCAGATTAACTGTTGGTAACACCAAACGGGTCTGGAAGTCACTAACGCAATATATGCAAAACGCAAACGTAACAGAAATTGGTTGTGATTAAGGGTGGTTTGTTTTGGTTTTTTACAAGATAAACAGCATTGTCGGTAGTCAAATATGAATATCGAAAGAAAGCTTATAGACTAACCTTTATTTATAAATGGATTTATTTGGTATGTAATACGATTTAATGGGTAAAAACATGATTTGAAAATGAAAAACCTTTGAAATTCGATCTGTATAAAGTGTTTATTATTTGTTTACAATACATTTGAATTATATTTGTACAATAATTACCACATCTAATAATTCTGCATAGTTTTAGCTACTTACAGATATTTTTTATTTCCCCGTAACTAAAATAGGAACTCGGACATAATGCTTTATGTTGAGGACTAAATAAACGCGGGAATGTATCGGGAATCGGAAGATATCTGTCAAACTAAGTGACAGTGACGTGGACGTGTGAGTGGTTAAAGATAACATTCTGGGAAGTGATGACATACAGCAAAATAATAGAAAAGGGTAAAAGCAAAATAATATCAAAGTTATAGTCGATGTTTTACTTTATTTTTTGCACATGTCATAAACTTTGATTATACCGAGATTACTCTTTAAAAATATAATTGTTAAAACATTATTCCGGCGCCACACATAGCAACAATATTTGAACACTTCTTTGTACACATGTGTGGCACGGGTATTTGCGTATTTGTGCAAAGTTTGTAAAAGTATTTGCTATTCGGTGTCGGTTTTTGACCGCACGTCGAAGCGTTCAAAATTTAAAAACTGTGCGTATCCTGCTACACTTTCGCAAAGTTCAGTTTTTTGGAATTTGGTGGTTGTTCGTCAATCACCGTGCGGAACGGACGTTTATGTTTATTTGCTAGATGGTCTGGAGCAACGAAAGCGTACTTGAATTTATTGAGTTGCTTAAATGAGAACCGTGTATATTGGATCCTAAAATTAAAAGCCATAAAATTGAAATTTGATCAATGATGCCTAGATCGGAATCCTCAGATGCTCCTTTTTTATAATCTTTATTTATTTATATAAATTACAATAAAGACATTATTACAATAGCGGCCTTATCACTACCATCTATATATATAAAAGAGGAAGGTGACTGACTGACTGACGTATCAACGCACAGCCGAAACTACTGGAACTAAGAACGTGAAATTTTCCACAGGGGTTCCTATTGTGATGTAGGTGAGCACTAAGAAGGGATTTTTGGAAATTCAACCCCTAAGGGGGTGAAAAGGGCAAAAAACTGTTGTATGGAAAATCGAAACCGGTAAAGCTACAATTGTCAAACTTAGCATTTTGGTTAGTCATTTAAAAAGGAAACTAATTGCATACTTTGTTTGTCTAAAATTAGTGATAAAGGGGTTAAAATAAGGGTTGAAGTGTTACGAGTTTCGGGTGATTTGATGACTATCTAATCAACGCACAGCCGAAACTACTGGAGCTAGAAACGTGAAATTTTCCACAAGGTTTTCTATTGTAACGTATAGGTGAGCACTAAGAAGTTATTATTGGAAATTCAATCCCTAAGGGGGTGAAAAGGGTAAAAAACTGTTGTATGGAAAATCGAAACCGTTAAAGTTACAATAGTCAAACTTGGCACTTTAGTTAGTCATTTAAAAAGGAAACTAACTGCATACTTTGTTTGTCTAAAATTAGCCAGAAAGGGGTTGAAATGAGGGTTGAAGTGTTACGAGACTCGGATGAATTAATGACTATCTAATCAACGGACAGCCGAAACTACTGAAGCTAGAAACGTGAAACTGTACACAAGGATTTCTATTGTGACGTAATGTAGCACTAAGAAGGGATTTTAGGATATTTCTCCCCCAAGGAGGTGAAAAGGGTAAAAAACGGTTGTATGGAAAATCGAAACCGTTAAAGCTTCAGTTGTCAAACTTTGCACTTTCGTAAATCAATCAAAAACAAACATAGCTGCATACTTTATTTTTCTAAAATTAACCCTAAAGTGGTAAGGGTTGAAATTTTGTAGAACCGAACTGTGACATCAACGTATAGCTAAAACTACTGAATTTAGGAACTTGAAATTTTACACGGGGCTTCCTATCATAATGTAGAGCAGTGCTAATGAAGGATTTACTGAAATTCAATCCCTAAAGGAGTGAAAAGGGTAAAATTGTGTTGTATGGAAAAACGGACCGTGAAGGGTACAGATTTCAAACTTGGCAGTTTAGGTAGTCAATTAAAAACAAAAATAATTTCTTACTTTTTTGTGTTTAATTAGCCTCAAAGGGCTTAAAATAAGGGTTGTAATTTTGTATACAAAATCGAAACCACTGTTATTGGTACGAAAATTCGTATTTCAGCTACCTATTATAAACACAAGAAATTGGCATGCACTAATTTTGGAAAAATGGCACGAAGGGGATGAAATTTTATAAAAAGTATTTAGGGTTCCGTGGGTACAAAATAACCCTTAAAAATTGAGCTTGATGGTTTAATTTAAGAACTGGATAGGGAAAGCAATATATTAATTTTTACTAATTTTGTACGTTGTTCATGAGTGTAAGAGTTTCACATTTACGGGAGGGGTCAGGGAAAAGGAAGGAATGGACGGAAGGTTGTGTTGGAATATCGGGCATAAGCAACTTTCATTTTAAATATCCATTAATGGGTTTCGCGCAAATAATACTCATAAGTAAAATTGTGCGTTGTTCTGGGATTATAAATTTTAGAGGGAGGAATTTATTATGTTTAATAGTATTCACTTATTATAGATAAATAATGACCAATTGTAAGGTTTTGGATTTTTATGTTTTGAGTGGAGTTAAAGCGGGAAATCGTTGTTGATAAAGTAAGTAATATATATTGCCACATAATTTGCCCAACACGATGTTCACAAATAAATAGTGACGTAATTCGGAGTTTTAGAATTTTCTCAGTTTTAGCGGAGAAATGAGAACATAAGATAAAATATATTGTAAATAAAGTTAATTACGCAGACGAAGTTGCAGGCAAAAGCTAGTATATTATATACTCACAGACTAAGGAGTAAAAATATACTATTTATACATACCTATAATGTAAATACATTCGTAAGATATGCGTATATATACATATATATACCATAACATGTTAAGTAAAGTATGAATATTATAAAAATAAAGAAGTTCTTTTTGAAGTTTCTACTTTATATGTAAATAAAATGTAGGTATCTTTTGTTTTATCGGATATCACCAAGAAGCTTATACCCAAATGGCGATTGCATTCCGTATATAAAAGTGAAGCACAAAAATTTGACCTTGAATGACGTTGCTGTTGCCTGCTATCCTTTTCTTTCTAGTGACAATGAATGAAAATGACTTTTTGTTCTTCTTGGAAATCACCAGTGGCTCGGCGGTCTCTAGAGCATCTCTAGAGTCAAATGGTTTAGTCCATAAGGACAGAATACAAATGACTTCATCACTTTTTTGCTTGTTTTTGTATAAATCTCTTTCATTATAGTCTACGGCCTACGGCCCCATTCGCCCGGGCGCATAAAAAGCGTCGACTTTGACGAGTTTTTTAACCATTCTCAATACCTATTTATGAAATGAAAATTTAACGTCCAAATCTCAACGTCGAAAATCCGACTGCGCTCGATAAAAATCGTAGCGTTTCAAAATTGCCCTCGTATAAACAAACTAATGGATTTACATTTAAATTATTAAAATGTTTTTTTTTTTAACACGCGTTAAAATAGCGCCCGTGCGAACGGGGCCTTCGGATATCCGCTCTCAGAAGAAAATCACTTCACTTCTTAGTAGCAATGTGCAATTCGTTCAATTTTTAAGATCCGGATCAATACTGAACCAACTATAAAATGAACCGGTTCAAATGACTCGATCAATCGACCATCGACCATTGGTTCCGTTTAATATATTGATTTAAATGAATAGGCCCTTAGTAGAAGTATAGGAAGGTAAACATGTTTTAAAGTTCATATTACCTATTATTTTACACAAAAATATCACTTTTACAAATGAAACACGCGTAATAGGCAAAATCTTAGGACAAAGGGATACTAATTACGAAAAACGAACAAAAACGAATTATTACTTAATGACAATATTTTCTTTTTTCAAACGCAATTCGCAAGTAACCATAAATCAAGACGTAAGTTCTAACTTTAACTCACTCAAAAAGTCAAAACCATAAAATTGTAACGCAAAATAAACTTTAAAGCATACCACTCAAAGCATATATTAACCTTGTCATTTACATTCGAACTATTTAGTGTCTGTATTCGTCTCTAAAACCGATGATATAGGTAGGGCGATTCACATATTAAAATAAGTTCAGCTGCAGTGCAGTTGCGGTTAAGTTTCGATCAAAACAGCCCTTTTCGTATTCACGTAATTTTGACAACCGCTGTCAAATACGCTCGCGTCAAGTTCGCGTCACGCAAACGTTTTAGCGTATTCTACTGCTGCGCGTATATGTCAATCTCAAACAAATTTCATATATCTGACGTACAGTTGACGCGCAGCTCACGCGCAGTTCACGCGCAGCTAAACACTTACAAGAATACCATTTTGTACCAAAGCGTAAACTTAATTGTAACCGCACCGCAACTTGATCGGCGCGTCAAAAAGTTACGTGAATCGCACTACTGAACGTTTGTTTGGCTTCACAGACCAACAAGAAATTTGGCTTGATTCGGCTTGACTCGGGTCGGGTGGCACTTCACAGAACATTAACGGCTCGCGAACCGTTGTTCTCGGCTCTCGGTTCTCGGTTCCCTTGAACCGACGCGATTCTCCAATCGCGATCGATCGAATGAACGGGTTTTATTATACGTAAAGATCGAATCGATCGCGTGGTTCTTACGAGCTGGTTTATTTGACCCACAGATTTGACCCGTTCAATCACCAACGACTCATATCTACTTCTTAGCACAGACCAAGAATACGAACTCTATGGTGGAACATCACTAATGTTTACATTCACATCACAGAGTACTTTCTTTCTGTACTCTGTGAATCTGTGTTTATGATTTTTCAGCATGCTGGTTTAAAAATACTTTAATTATTTTATTCCATGAAAGTTCTAAATAATTTTTAGAATTAACACACGGAACAACATATTCATTTTATTTTAAAAATGACTTCTTTTCGTTTTAACTTCTCTGGCATAGGTGACCACGATAACCAAAAGCCAGGTAAAGATTTTGCATATTTATGCAAAGTGCATAATGATTTTTTAAAATATAAAAACGCCTTTTTTAGAAGCCGAAGACATAGCATGGTTAGAGTGCGAAGAAATTGTACCAACGAATCAACTAAAAGACTTGGACACTATTGTAGTCCATGCAAAAATATTTACATGTCACGATGTTGAGATTGGGCACGTTGTAGTAAGGGAAGCGATAGCAAATATAGAAGAGAGTGGATTTAAAAATGTCGTGGAATTAGCGGAAAAGGAACACAGCGATCTTATTGCTGGAAAGTACGAAGGTCTGGACAGTATATATTTTTTATTTCATGTACTTCATTCAGTAATATTTATGTGCTCAATCTTCGATCAAATATACACTAGATACACAGTTCCCTGTAAAAGTTCTGTTAAAAAGTGGCACCGATGCATAACATGAAAAAAAGTAAACCAAAAAATCACATATTTCAAATATATTAACACAAATTCCACCTTATTCCTGGAGCTTAAAGTAGCTTTTCACATAATATTGTCTAAAGTTCTGCGACGTTTTGGAAGCAACGGTCAGTGCGTGACTAAAGGCGAAAGAGTGCTTAAAGCACTCTTTTTTGGTGCCATTTTCTAAGCGCTCATGTTGTATCTAGTGTATATATGATCGAAGTGCTCAATGAACATTTGATACAAAAACAACTACATGATACATATGTTTCATATTTAGGTAATACCATGCATAATTTATCAAGAGTTGCAGGAAATTTCCCATGCATCTATCAATGTTTAAATAAATTATCAGGCCTTTAATTGAAATTATAAAATTACATTTTCAATTAATAACATTAATATTTGAGTCAACCACCTTCAAAAAGGAAGAGGTTCTATTTGTGTTACAGTTTGTGTTATCTTAGTGTGTTTGTACTATGGTTTGTACATATTGTATGAACTAATCCCTATTTTGCAGGTGGACTCAAGATTTGGGAATGTACTTATGATTTGGTTGAATATTTAATAGAAAATCATGAAAAAATTACATTAGAAAACTCACATGTGCTAGACCTGGGATGTGGAGCAGGAATTTTAGGAATTTATGCATTCATGAATGGAGCTGATGTTACTTTCCAAGACTATGTAAGCATTGACTTGTTATTTCTCAATCATTTTTAAAACCATTATACATTGAAACAACAAATTTTTATTTAAACTGTCAACTAGCATTTTTCATAAGTATTTAAATTCATTCCTATGTAAAATTTCATCATGAAAAAATGTGAAAACTATTTATCATTAAATAATGTAGTCATCAATTTTCAGAATAAGGAAGTTCTAGAATATGTGACAATACCTAACATGCTCCTGAATATTGATGAGGAAGATAGAGAAAATAAGATAAAAAAGTGCAAATTCTATTCAGGTGACTGGGGATCTTTTAACAAGAAACTTCCAGAAGGTGCTTTATATGACATAATACTTACATCTGAAACAATTTATAATGAAACCAACTATAAGAAGCTTACAACACTTTTCCTTGATAGGTTGAGTGAACATGGCACTGTATTTGTAGCAGCAAAGACTTGCTATTTTGGTGTTGGAGGAGGCCTCAGGCAATTTGAACAGCATATTAAGGAAACAAAGAGTTTAAGCAGTGAAGTGTGTTGGAAGAACACTAATGGAATACAGAGAGAAATATTGAAAGTAACAAGAAATTTGTGATATAGCTTTAATAAACACTGATTTTATAAGATGTGCATAATTTGCTTATACATAATGGAAGACATTGCATTTCAAACTTCTTTGGGAACAAACTTAAGGAGATAGTCTTTCATAAACCCATCCATCTTCACCTTCATGCAGAAGTTTGCCGTCTATCACTTCTCCATCTTTCAGTTTTCTGAATTTAATTCTGTCGTGCAGACGATCCCTTTGTCCCTGCCAGAATTCCACAGCTCTAGGACGGATTATGTAGCCACCCCTAAAATACAAGAAAGTACATCGATTTTTTGCAATAAAAGGCTTCCTAGCTTTAAATGTAGCAGTTGCATCCCTCATCTCAAAAATCATGGTGCTCATTTAATATTATGGTAAATATACAATTTCTTAAAAAAAACTGTCTCCTTAATTTAAGTAATACTTAGTTATAAGTAATGAATTTAACAACAAAAAGTTTCAAACAATTTAATGTTCATAGTCATATAAATTTGTAATTCACTGGCAAATAATAAATAGATAAGAATATTGGCATTTGTGATAGGTTATACATGTTTATCTTGATAACAACCATAAGGTATTGAAAAACCTATTACAGTTACCCCATACATTAATGGCCTTATATATTATTATATCTATTTTAGTTACCAAATAAGCATCTAGTATTTCAGATGCAGACTATAAAACTGGAACTGAGGATATTTGATAGATCTCACACTGATAAATAGCCTATTTAATGTACACCATTTTCAGAGGCATTGTAACATTTTGCCAGTAAAAATAAAAATTAAATATTACAATACATAAAATTGGTTGATAATTTACCAGAAGCTGGGTTTTGGCACTTCCTTGCCAGGAATCAAATACTCTGCCTCCAAGACTGCTTCGCGTTCACACAAAATATCTCGAGACTCAATTGGAGTGCTTTGGTTACTGGTACATGCAGCAATCTGGCTGGGGACTGGTCTGGTATGAAAATATGTTGTAGATTCTTCTTCAGACAACTTTTCTACAGCACCTTCAATTCTAACCGATCTACTTAAAAATTCCCAGTAGAATGTGGCTGCTACATTTGGATTTGCATCCTAAAATGTTTTAATATATTATTTGTAAAGACATAAAAATAAAGTTATTGTATGTTATTAAAATAAAACTTACCATTTCACGGGCTTTTCTGCTTTCATAATTAGTGAAAAACTTAAATCCATCTTTTCCATATCCTTTACACAACACAAACCGTGCTGATGGATGTCCCTCCCTGTGAGAAAAATAAATGTAGATTTTTCTTATGCACTATCTTTATAAACCAGAATGCCCATTCATAGTATCGGTAAAAAATATTGTGGATCCCAATATTGCTTTCATTATACCATGTTTATGGTTTGTCCTTAAACATTTTGCTGTTTTATCATGGGTGACAGATTTTTATAAAATAAAGTAATTATCATCACATTTAACATATTGTTCAGAGCTGAAGGCAAAAAATATATTTTTATTAGATTTCAAGTGCATTTCTCCAGGTACTCCAGGCCTGGGTCACAATTTTGTTTATGTTCATTGCAAATACATATTTTTTCCTATGCAAAAAAAATAGGTTTCCTTGAGGGACAAAAATCTTCGCATGAATACAAAGTTTCATAATAAATATTTTATTATTTATTTAACTTACTGAGATACTGTAGCCAGACACATGGCATTTGGCTCCAAAATCTCTTTCTTTCCACAGGCTTCCTCAAACCATTTTTTAAATTGTCCGAATGGTTCTTTAGACACCAAATGCTTTTCTAAAAATGTGTCATCTTTATCTTTGTATTTTAATCTCATGCCTGTAAAAAAAAAAACAATTATAAGTGTTATTACTTATTATTATACCCTCACTAATTTTTTAATTTAAATTTCTTCCCATTAATATTTTACTTTTGTATTTTAGAGTATCCCTTTGTGTAGTTATAAGAAATCAGTGTACAATAAAGATTAAATAAATAAAAATAAAAAAATTAATGATAAAACAGTTCAAAAAACACTAATAATGGTTATTTTTCGCACTTACCTCCAATGTCAATACTCATATTTCGATAATTTATATTACAAATTCTTTGAATAGACCGATTTATTACACGACCGACAACCTTCAACCCCATCCAAGAACTAACTAAAAACTTGTCAAGTTGCAGCTTATATTGATGTGAAATGTCCACGGAATTTTATATTTTTATAGGTATTGCATTGACCTCACTAGATTTGCCAATGACTTCGTTATCGACTAATTCCACTTTAAGTAATTGAAAAACTATCTAGCTAGCCTGAAGCTAGTAATTACTGAAAACAAAAACAGTATTTCACGATATTATGATGTTCTATATTCTTGCCTTTATATACTTATAAGTAATTACAAGATGATATAATTTAATTATCATTACATTTGAATGTTCATAGATAACTTTATCACATTAACACATACTAACAAACACGAGAATGTTATCATTTTATGACGTAGAAGTCTAAAGTTTAGACTCTAAACTCAAAGAGAATTTAAATTTTTAAAACACCTATAAATGGGGATTGCATTCCGTATATTAGGGATGGGTAAAAGGAAGCGATATAATTATTTTACTTTGAAAATATCGATATTCGATATTTAAGTGTAAATATCATATTCGTTTTTTTAAAGAGCTTTTTATTAATTTTATATCAGTATTATTTGTAATTAAATTGTACACGCAGCCAAAAGTCAAAACAAATTCTACGGATGGTCTTTTTCTCTCTGCTTCTCAGCTGTGTGTACTGTGTAGCTGTGAGTTTAGTTATAGTACTACTTAGTCTGTGTGTGAGTGTAACGGCGACGAGTGGCGCGTTTTTTCATTTCGCCATTGTGCTATCTATTGTTTCAAAATGTCTGTAGTGTGGACTCATTTTTTTTTTTCTTCAAAAAATGAAGTAACATACTTGCTTCTTGCAGCTTGAGAGGTAAAACGTACAAGACGTGTGGAAATACTACGAATTTGGCTGCATATCTGAGAATGAAGCACCATTTTTCTTATTTGCAAATTGCAATTTATTACTGAAAGCACCCAAACCCGACGATGAAAATAAAGATGTATCTTTTGAGGTAAAAGTAGCGATATACCGAAATATCGATATTTTTTTACTATGCAAACATTGATATTCTTTTTTAACTATCGATACGAAATACATCGAAATATTTTTTTCATTTGCCCATCTCTACCGTATATAAAACTCAATTTAAAACTGAAGCACAAAAATTTGACCTTGAAATGACGTCACTATTTGCTGTCGTTTTCTTTAGAGTGACAATTTTTTATAAAAAAAAGGACATTATAAATAAAATTTTATAATATTTAAGCAATCTTATAAATATTTATCTACTAGCTGACCCGGCGAACTTTGTATCGCCATATTTTTTTATCATCAATACTGTCTAGAGTCTAAGATCTTAATAATAATTTTATTGCATTGTAATGAACAATATTTTTAGTTTTTCCTTGCGGAGAGAGAACAAATAAGTATTGATAATATATTAGGTCATATAGTCCACCACGCTGGCTCAGTGGGTTGGCGGATTTTATTTAACATAGAAATTACTCCGAAAAGTCAGAGGTGTGCCCTGGGATTTGTATCCGTGACCATTGTAAGCATGTTGGCAGTTATTTATAACAAAATTCTGTTAATGGTATTTTATTTAACCAAGTTTTCTGCCTATCTGGATCTTTAGGGAAACTGTAAAGAGAAAATAAACATTTTTTTATCTCATTTTAATATTAAGAAAATTAAATCTTAGCTTGATTATACTGGGTGGAATCGCTTATCGTCACGAAAAAAATTGTGCATGGCAAGTACATGATTGAGAACACTTTGGCATACTTATTTTAATTTTTTTATGTTTTTGTTTATGTAGTGTAAAATTAATTTACCACTATTAGTTACTAATTTAGAATAAGATATTCATAAAACAACGTTGTTTAGAGAAAGATGACATAAATGAAAAAAATCTTCATAAATACACATTATTGTTACCCTACTTGATACAATATTAATTCGAGTAGAAACTTCTAAATCTAAGTAATAAAATCCTTTGATCGCGCCGCCCTCACCGCTGCGCCGCCGCACAGAATACACAGCCGCCGCAAGCGCAAGTACAAAGCTCGCCGCCCGCCGCGCCGCCCGCTCCCGCGCCGCCGACACCTTCAAGCACTTCCTCAGTCGTGCGAAATTCGGTACCGAGTGACGTTGTATGAAATTATTTTGGTTATTGTTTAGTGTCTTGCGGTCAAAATGAGTGATTACACGAACAGTGAGTATGTAACAATAATGACATGCTATGTTCGATCCAATGAAAACTTGGGTCATGCAAGAAGGATGTATGCAGATCCAGAACATCTGCAGCCTTTGCGTAGGAATGGTATCATGAATGATGAATCCACGAGTTCCCAGCACAAGAACTATTTGAACGTCTTATCCGGGGCTACTCGATAATGGTAAGTTCAGACTTCCTAATCATGCAAGAATCCGTGACTTTCGACAGCGAAGTCGTCCATTCTCGACTTTATTAAAACGTTTAAATAAAAACATATGCAGCTTTTTCTAAGGTAGTAGGTACGTTATGAAAATAATAATGTAAATCTTAACAACTTAGCAACAACTACATTTACTTAAATGATCCTAACACACTAAAATTCTAAATAAATCAAAATGTTATATGGTAATATTTAGAGTAATAATACCGATAAATAGGCGCAAAGTAAGTTCAAGGTCGATGCGCGACAGTCAGCTGTTGTGTGGCGTGACCCATACACTCGCGCGCCTGAGTATTGACATGTCGTTGCACTTTTAAGTGTAGGGTGATTTAGATAATATGTGTTTTAGGGACATCTTGTACTGATGTTGTTTATGGGATAGTTTGTAGTTTTTAATGATAAATCTCGTATATAACGTTAATGTCACATACACAATATAACGGTTTTACATAACAATAAAACCGATATTATGTGCCGAAAAAGAAAACATACAGCATTGTTTAGAAGAAGAAGTCGTGTATACTTTAGCCTTTTTATGTGCGGATATCCGGTCAATTGAGTGTATCTTTATGCAGATAGGTGGTGCCACCAGCTAGGACGCGACCCGAGGTGGGGATCGTCGTCTCTTCAGCGGTCATAGTCTTCACCAGGAAGAACTTCCTGCAATGCTGTATGTTTTCTTTTTCGGCACATAATATCGGTTTTATTGTTATGTAAAACCGTTATATTGATGTGCCTCCGGAAAACATACAGCATTGTTTAGAAGACGTGTTTGTTATCTGCTGGTGAATAATATTATATGCACAACGCTATGATGAACTTAAATATTTAATAATGTTATAGATTTTAATACAATACAATATTTAATCAGCTATACATTATAACTGCATATGGTATCATAACATATTACGACCATTAGTATAATACTTACTCATACCTTATAGCTAGATTAATATTAGTGATACAACTAAGTTACAATACACGGGAATCAACAATTGATACGAGTATACATGATTAGATAGATATCACTCGTGCTAATTAGGTTGGAGAGAAAGTCTTAAAAAATGCATTACGGTTCTCTCTCGGAAGCTCTATTTTACGACAGTAATGATTGAAAAATGTGGTGGAAGATTTCCAGTTACCCCGGGATAATATTTCGTCGATAGGAATATTATCTAACCATCCTAAGGACGCTACTGCCGATCTGCAGCTTCCCGGTGATGCATTAATGCCACTATCTTTAAGTACTGTCCGAACCCAGTTCCCTATTACGGTACGTGAGGCTGCTTTTGGTTTATTACCCATTGCTTCGATCAAATATACACTAGATACACAGTTCCCTGTAAATGTTCCTTTAAAAAGTGGCCCCGATGCATTGAAACAAAAAAGCAAACAAAAAGATCACATATACCAATTAAATTTACACAAATTCCACCTTATTCCTGGGGCGTAAAGAAGCTTTACACATAATTTTGTTTAAAGTCTGAATGACACGCCCCCGAAAGTAATAAAATTTTACGACTTTAGTTGGACAGCCGGACAAAGGCACAATGGAGTCGAATGATTACATATTTTTCTATGAATTTACAAGAATGTAATAATTATATTATCTTAAATATGTTGTCCGAATATGTAGTGCATAGGAATATGGAATAGGAGTCACACACACCACACTCGAATTGTTAGGTTTAAAATTTTCTTCGTCTATTTCTTGCGAAATAATTTCACGCCACTTATTCCTTTTTATTGCATTAAGTGGAAATCTGTTATAAATGTTTCTGATGTAAATTTATAATAAGTATACATTAATTATTACAAGTAATTTAAAAAAAATAAAACTATTCCATATATTTTCTGTTCCAAATCATGACACTACTCATCTTTGTCTATTTAAGCTAGTAGAAAGGGACAACTGCGATGCACAGTTTGTTGATTTTAGTTTGCTAAATTTATTTATATTTAATTATTGGTACTCAATTTCACATATTTATTAATGTAGAAAGCAAGTACATGGATTATAATTGCCGAAAATATGAAATCCCATGTGTTTTAAGCTTTGTAAGTGTTTTGTTTTTGCATTTTTTCACAGAGCATTTAAGCACTGTCACAAGCAGCGGTCGGTACGCGACTAAAGGCGAAAGAGTGCTTACTCGAAATTTAAGCACTCTTTTTCGGTGCCATTTTCTAAGCGCTCATGTTGTATCTAGTGTATATTTGATCGAAGACCCATTGTTATAAATAGATTGTTTAAGTCGTTGACTTCTGATCTTTTCGATATGGTTTTTTGTATCAAAGAACGCACTAAAGAGATTGGGCATATATTATCATCTTGGTGTTTAGAAAGTTTCCATGCAGATTGGCGGTGTGAATGGGTATCGGTCTTGGATCCGAAAGCCGGAATGAAATATATTGTATCGTGTCCATTATCGAAAAAACTATCACCCGAGATTTTAAGCAAAGTCAGATCGTGAACTCTCCGCCCCGACGCTAATAACAGTACTGTGGCTGTTCTGCGATTCAGATCAAAGAGAGTATCATTATGCGGGTTTGACGAGAGCCAGTCTAATACTATTCTAGGGTCCCAAGTAATAGGTAGTTTAACTATCTTAGGTTTGGAGGCGGTTATGGCTTTAAGGGTGTGTTTTATTATAAAATTTGTAAAGGAATGTTGTTCGACGTGAGGTCCGCAAAAAGTTAATACTGCTGATTTATGTACTAGAATTGTACTGTATGCCAAGTTCTCTTTTAGGAAAAGATGCATTAGGAATCTAGCCACATCAGCAGGTTGGGGAGATTTTGGATCTACATGAGAGTTGGAACACCATGTCAGCCACCTTCTAAGAGCTGGTAGGTATGTTGATAAAGTGGATTGTCTCCAACTGCTTTTCAATAGGTCCTTCTCTTGGATTGACCAGTCCTTTATTTGAGTGCCCCACCCCCAATTTTCCAGACTTGCAGGGTCAAGGTCTGCACTTGCGGCGGAGGTCGTGACGTTGTCACATCTATTAGTGTCTCCGATAGGTTCTGTAGTGAGTGTGGTTGTTCCAGGGCCCTCGATTTCAATTCTTGGAACCAAAAAGCTCGTGGCCATTCCGGTGCCACTATCAGATAGGTTCCTATTGCACTGTTTAGGTGAGCCAGTACTCGGGGCAGAAGGTTGGGAGGGGGGAACACCCATGCTAGCTTGTACGACCATGTTCTGCTGAAGGCGTCTGTATAGCTTGCTGATCGATCTCTGGAGTCTATCGAGACGTAATTTTCTACTACGGCAGTCTTTTGACTTGCGAATAAGTCTATTTCTGGATGGCCCCACTTTTCGAAGACTTCCGTTGTCGTTGGGGGTAATAGATGCCATTCTGCTGGCTGTTTGCCTCGGGATAGCCTGTCCGCTATTATGTTGTATCGACCTGGCAGAAAATGTGCCGATAGGGTGATGTTCAATTTGTCCGTCAGGTGTAACAGTTTGAAGGTCAGGGCTAGTAACGCGATTGACCTGGTTCCTCCCTCCTTCCGAATATAAGCAATTAGGGTCCGATTGTCCGACTGTATCAGTGGCGTAACAATAGGGTGGCAAAGTGCGCAAAATGCCACGGGCCCCCGGCCTAAGGGGGCCCCGGCCCGGCTGGGCCCTGGTCCGACAGGGTCTCAGGACCGATAGGGCCCTGGCTCGATAGGGCCTCAGGTTCAAGCCCGACAGGGCGTAAGCAAAAAAGAATGTAACATTAATAACGAAATTAATAATAATAAACAATTGCTTACATTTTAATCATGACAAACATTAAATCACGTATTTGATTTAAATGTTTTGTTTTTGTTTCATTATAGCATAAACTTAGTTAGAAACGCATAAATTATAATTTAATGAATATTAAGTTAATATTTTCCAAAATAATTTAAACATGTCTTATTCTAAGTAGAAATTATTTAATCTGAGGTACCGAAAACGAAAGAGAAAAAGGGAATCTGAAGCGATAAATAAAAGTTATCTAAAATAAGTCAGTAATTTTGTCACAAGCAATTTATTGATGAGTCTAGGAAATGATCAAATGGACGAAACCAAAATTCCATAATAGCAAATCAGGACGATAGAGAATATTTAGACCCAAAACAACCACAAGTACGAGCAAACATGAAATTAAACCATATTTAGGGGTGGAAAATATTAAATCTCCATATATTACAGATAAGTATAATAAAACAAAATTACGATGTGAAACGATTTGTGATTGAGAAAGATACACTGTAAACCCAATGATCCCTTAAAAGTGAGTGAGTGGCAATAAATAAATAAAATAATAAACCACGCCTCTTCTATGTTTCGCTGACGAGATTGTCTTGATGGCGGAATCACGGGAGGAGCTGCAAACATTTTTGGATGGTCTAGATTCAGCCTCACAGCGAATAAGTCTTAAAAGAACTTTGACAAAACCAAAGTAATGATCCACTACCACCTTGATTCAAGACCTGTCGCTGTATGTGGCCACCAGCTCGTAGTTGTTTGGAAATATACCTACCTGGGGCAGACACTTTAACTAGGTAGAAACAAATTTTGCAAAAAAGCTTGAAACCGATAGTTTTCAGCGAGTGCGACCTACGGTGCTAGCTTATAGTTGCCCAGCGAGCTATGGATCGCGTTATGCTCGGTGTCTCTTTGGAAAATAAGATCCATAAGGAGGTTATTGGACAGAGAACTGAAGTTATAGACATAGCACACAGGATTAGCAAGCTGAAGTGGTAGGGCACTGGCCACATCGGTCGAAAAATCGATAACCATTGGAGTAAACGTGTTCTTGAGTGGAGACCGTGTCTTGACTAACGTAGTGTAGGACGCGCTCCAGCTAGGTGGAGTAACGAATTGCAAAAGGTCGCTACCACATGCTGGATGCGACAAGCTGGCGACAGCGTAAATTGGCGCAATTCGGAGGAGCCCTATGTCCGGCAGCAGTGGACAACAAAAGGCTGATGAAAAGCAAAATATTTGATTTGAAGGTTACGACGAGATAAATTGTACTGGAAACATATTGTAAAAGCGATAGAGAGACACAAAACATCGAAAATTCACTTGGATTCGTGTATTTTGTATGAATAATGGCGGTTACATTGGAGTAATGTCCAATAAAACATCTAATAGATGAGGAGCAACAATCCATATAGGAAAATAAAAAAAAATTGACGCCAAGAACTTACTATACTCCACGAAGACACTAATTCAGCTTTTCGTGGCCATAGAGCAAGCACAGATAGCCGTAATAAAGCAGTCACTAGCAAAATGTGATCCTGATTTAGAGAAATGGTTAAATAAGTCCAAAGGCCAGATAAAATACATAAGTCCGAAAATACAAAATGAAAAATTAAAACTACAATATATTTTATACAACTCAATTTTTTCTAAAACAGACTAATTATGTGAAGTTTATCGGTACTGTGTGATAGAAAGGAATGAAAATGGAATTCCAAAAGCACTCGTTAATAGTTAGAGAATCCTTTATAGATTTTAGTTATGTTATTTTCTCTTATGTTCAAAATCCTATGATAAATATGAAGTCATGTCATTAAAATATTCTGTGCTGTACTGTATCAGCCCATATAAGTCCCATTGCCACGGGCCTCCTCTACAATCGAAAGTACGATTGAGAGTAGTTAGACCATAATATAGTCCACCACGCTGGCTAAGAGCGGGTTGGCGGACTTTACATACCATAGATTAGATAGAATTCTTGCAAATTACTATGGTATGCAGGTTTCCACCCGATATTTTCCTTCACCGTCAAAATTCGTGGTGATTGACTATCAATACATACATGACTCCGAAAAATCAGAGATGTGCCCTGGGATTTAAACCCGCGACCACCATGAACATGTTGGCGGCCGCGTCTGGTCCGTTTACCAACAGGCAACTACAATGTAAATTTTTTTTACATTTATGAAGGGCCCCATTTGATAAATTTGCCACGGGCCCCCGATGGGGTAGTTACGCCACTGGACTGTATTAATACATGAGAGTTTTTTAATGTTTTTGCTTTTCTTGTGATTGCTGCTATAACGGAAAAAACCTCTTTCTTGTTGCTGTGCCACCTTTTTTGGTAAGTTGACCAAATACCTGACATTAGTATACCATCCAGCTGAGCCCCCCAACCCAAGTCCGATGCGTCCGTCGCAAGGAAATGAGTGACAGGTTTTTTGTGTATTGTCGAGTAGTGACATGTGGCTCCGCGCCACCATCTCATCTCTCGATACACAACTCTTGGTATTGGTTGCTTTTGATGAGGTCTTGTTTTGTTGAAACGTCGCAAGAAGATCTGAATGTTGCGACTGTGCAACCTTCCTCGAGGCACGACAAAACTGGCGAAGTTGAGTCGACCTAGTATACTTTGCAGCTGGCGGAGACTTATCCGACTTTTCCGTAAGCAGCGATCCAACTTGTTGTTGAGCTTCCGTCTCTTTGGTATGGGCAACGACATCGTATTTTTTGCCGTCTGCCAACGAATGCCGAGGTACTCTATATCTTGGGTTGGTTCCAAGACAGATTTTTGGTAATTGATACTCCAACCCAGCTGTTCCAAGTGTCTCACGGCTTCCGCAGCCTGAAGACATAACTTGGAATGGTCTTGGTTGACCAAAAGGTAGTCGTCTAGATAGACTAGAACCCGACATCCCTTTGAGCGGAGGGTCTCCGCGACCCAACACGTTATAGAAGAAAACAGGTGCGGCGCCGAGGCCAGGCCAAAAGGTAGGCATGTCATCTCGAACAATTGCCCCTGGTAACTGAGTCTTAAGAATGGTCTGTGAGATTCCGCTGTTGGTACATGAAAGTAGGCTTGAGAGATATCTAGTTTTATCATCCAGTCTCCGTGTTGCAGGAAGTCTGGTACCGATGTGTGAGAAATCAAGCGGAAATGCTTTGTCTTCACATATTTGTTTAGGCTGCGAAGATCGAAAATCGGTCGCAAAGAGCCGTCGCTCTTTTTCCGGAGGAAAATCTTGGATATAAAACTGGGTGTTTTCCTGACTACCGGTAATAGAACACTTTGATCTAGAAGATCTTGAATTATTAGAGATTTTGCCGGTGATGGTGTGGTCGCATATTGCCTCATAACCTTTATTGTTGGCATTATGAGAGGAGGTTTCTTGTGCAGTGGTATTCGAAAACCAGTTATTGCTGATATTATAAATTTGTTTGCACCAATTGCTTTCCAATGGTCTTTGAAAGTCTTTAGGCAACCTGCTTTGAACTGAGTCGGATAGTCATTTTTTTCCTTCTTTGTTACGAAAGGAACTTTTTATTTGTTTGTAATTGTCTGCTTTACCCCTGTATGGACGTTTCGTTTGTTGCTTTCTGTGTATGTCATTAAAACTATTTTTGCACTGAATTTGAGGTCTAAACTTAGATGTTGATGGTGTAGGTTCATTAAATCTTCGTTTGGAAGGTAATTGATTATTTTTTGGTGGTCTTGGAGGTGACAACCACATATGAGGACCACCGAGCGACTGAATAAGCGAGGCAAGTTTCGCTTTATCGAATAAAAACTCTTCACTAGGTGGTATGTTATTCAAGGCAGCTTGAACACTTTTATCAGGGATCTCGTTTAAGAGTCTCTTACGCCTTGTTTCAATACATTCAGCCCGCTTGCCACATACAATTTGCAGTGTCTGTTCAGACAATTTGAAAGACGGGGATGAATTGCCGAAGGTCTCGTTAATCTTATTAAAGATGGTATCTGGACTTAGTTCGGTCGGGTTTTTATGCGCCCAATCGACGATTTTGTAAGCCCGATTGCAACAGTTCCCTTTGATGCAACAAAGCATTAGTGATTGCAGCAATAATTTCCTCTGTTGGGGCTAGGAAATCTTTGCCTTTAGACAGACTACACATCTCATCGTTAATTTTTAAATTACAAAAACCGGGAAATGCGAACATATCTGTTAAGGCTTTTTTGTAGCGAATATGCTGCCATTCAGGCGAGTTAAAATGTTGAAGCTCTATTAATTGGCGCAAATGTTTTTCAACAGCTGGCTTGAGAACTTTTCTGTCATCAAATTCCGTCTTACAATGCCCTAAATCTAACGATTTAGGAACAGAAGCCGACGGGTTGGTCAAAAATTCAGAGTGGGTGTTGTGAGTGTGTTCAATTCTATCAATAGGTACAATATCGGCACTTGATGTACCTTGCTGATGAAGTAAGTAATTAGTAAGAAAACTGACCTGATTACACAGTGCGTCGATCCGAGGATCGACGGTTACCTGCGAATGCAGTTTCCTTTTCTTACTCGGCGGCTCTTGTTCGCTGTCTGATGAACTGTTGTAGCTGGAGGAGCCTTGATCTCCTTGTTCTTCTTGGCTAGGATTCTTTTCAGGCGTCGCCGAATTGGAGATAATAGAGTTAACGGCCAAATCGGTTTCATCCATCTTGTTGTTGAATACACTATTTGTTGTAGGTTCAACGGACGTATAATATTTTTTACAAATTACAACACTATTGATTATAATAGCACTGCACTATGAAACTGTAAACTTAACTCCTACCGGAGCTAATAACTGAGATATCGACCGCACTGGGCAAAAGTACACAACGCTATGACCGCTGAAGAGACGACGATCCCCACCTCGGGTCGCGTCCTAGCTGGTGGCACCACCTATCTGCATAAAGATACACTCAATTGACCGGATATCCGCACATAAAAAGGCTAAAGTATACACGACTTCTTCTTCTAAACAATGCTGTATGTTTTCCGGAGGCACATCAATACACTATTAAATTTTCCGGACGATAAGCGATTCCACCCAGTATAGTGCACACGGCAGTGGAGTATCTCTGTGCAATATTGTAGGTAACATTTTGTAACCGTGTTTACATTTTGTAGCTACTTGTTATTTGTTGAATGTTAGTCATTGCGTCTCGGTACCGCTAATAACTTTTAGCAACAAGCAAATAGAACGGCATCTGAAACAATGTTGTCAATTTTTAACATAATATGTTGGCTGTTTTTCAAAACTAAATAAAATTGCTTACCATTATATGACGTTGCCTAATTTTAACCTAACTCACTTAAGGATTTATGAGTTATATATATTTTGTAGTCGAAAAGAATTTTAAAATTAGAAATTTTTGGTTGCGAGACTACTTTTTCGGTATTTAGCATATTCATTTACGAATATAAACGTCGTTACAACTAAAATAAAATTACTTCATGTTCCATTGTGCTAGCACTTCAGTAGTATTACTTGGTCTATGCACTTCAGCAATAGTTTCGCTGTAAACACCTAGTACTACTTGGTCTGTGTAAACACCTAACGAGAAAAACTAAATCAATTAATGCCAGTTTTCACTTCAAAATTCATTAACTAGAATTTAATCGCAGCCGAAACTTAAACTATGGTCACCTTAGCTTCTTTCTTTACAAACTATTTACATTACAAATGCAGTAGAGCGTCCATTAACCGAAATAATTGGGGGACATGGGTGTTCGGATAATACAACTGTATTGATATAGCCATACATATTTACCCACAGGTGAATGAAAGCTATATTTACATACCTGTATATTTATTTATATTATTAATGACAAATTCCACTGGTGGTAGGTCTCTCATATGTGAGAGGCCATCTGGGTGGGCACCACCGCAGTGTCTATTTCTCCCGGCAAACAGCAGTGTAAATGCATTGTAGCCAGAATAACTACTGGACATATTGAGACTTAACATCTTATGTCTCAGGATGGCGAGCGCAGTGGAATGCCAAGCATTGCTTTGTAATTCAAGGTGTTGTTTGCTTTTGTTACTGTCCATGAGTGGTCGTGTCGCTTACCATCAGGCGAACGGCATGTTCGTCTCGCCATTCTAGGTAATAAAAAAAATAAAAATAAAAATAGGAATTTAACAAAAATGAGCAGTCTTTGCAACACAACATATTTCAGGTAGGTACAATATTGATGAAAAATATTTTTTTAAGCGTTAATTACTAATGCTTAAAAAACTTCAATTTTCGTTTGCGGAAACTTGCCTACCTGTTGACGAGCGGGTATGTACAAGTTTCCTATACATCAAAGTACTCTGTGGTATACATAGTGGTATAGGTCTACCAGAATCTCATGGCATTTTGGGAAATTTGAATTTACGCATTGCAACACTGGGGTAATTGGATGAACATATTTTGATACTTTCAATAATTGTAATTATTTTTTATTTCAAATTGACATTATTTTTTAGTACAACTTTTTAAATAAATTACATAATGTTTTAAGTAAAAATATAAAGGTTATTTAAACATTATAATTACATCAAAATTGTACTTTTAGATTAATAGCCAATTAAAATAGGCAAATAAGATTTTTTTCAGTTTTAAATTATAACATACATACGAGTCTTACGAGTATTTATAATATAGATGGAGCGCTGGTACTTTCAAAACGTAGATAAAAATTGTGGTACCGAGCCACCAGTTTCGTTTTAATTCTCTCTTCTTGTTAGTTCTCACTTAATCAAACAACTTTCAATTTCCAAATCGTAAGTAGTTTATGAGTCGGTTTTATTTAAATAATTATTAGATTTGATAAATGTAATACGAAAGATGCAAGGTTGTATAATAAAAACGTATAATTTTATTTCCAGTCTTCTTTATTTCATTAACACTTTAGTCAGAGCTTACTTCTAAATAGTTTTCCTGTAAATCTTCTGATGAAGACGATGAAGATAAAGGAATAATAATAAACCGTTCCTTATCTAATATCTCTGGAAACTCCTGTAAATAGGTATTTAATATATTACTGTTTAGTTTCAAAAAATGATATCAATATACGATAAAACACATACACATATCTAACACTAACCAAAAAAAAATGAAGTATCAAAACTATTCACTCCGACTTACTTGTTAAAACGACGTCGATTTTAAAATCGACGATTTTGTTTAAATTTGACCAAATTATTCGCGGATCTAGCGATAAACCTTGTAAACAATGTGTCGCACTTGTGATTGTAGAACTAATTTGTACCTTTTCGCTAAGAAAGGATAGAAATCTTAAAATATTCACATCGAATGACATAACTTAAGTTTTGAATCAGCTGTTCGTCGATGGTATTGCCACATAAAAATCATTGTTTTTTTTTTAAATTTTATGCCATGAGATTCTGGTAGACCTATATGAGTTTATTGCAGAGCGGGTAGGTATAAAATAAATAGCCACGTGACTGTTTTTCCGGTAGCTACTTTTTATTATGCAAAAAATATTCCTGGAGTATTTCAATAAACGAATAATACAGTCATTGTGGATAAATTAAGATATGATTTTCTAGTAAAACGGTAAAGTAGGCAAGTTTAGGGCCAATTTTGGGCATTCTATTATAAAAGTAATTAATTTAATAATAAAATTAAGATTTTTAGATCTCGGTATGGCTAAAACGATCGATATCCACAGTTTAAAATTTAAATGTCACTATTGAATAGGTATTGTGTGACAAGTGCCACTTCACACATTTGTCACATTTCAAAACTACAAACATTTCATTTGGAATTACAATTTCATAATTAAAAGAAAAGCTATTAAAACTTAATTTCACAATGGAATCCGAAGTCGTAAAAGAAAAGATTCACACAGAGCCTATGCTCAACGATCCTCGATATATAACCTTGTTGAGCCTTATAGTGCTTATTTTTACATTGGGTACGTATTTTTTAAATTACATATTATTATTTAATTCATTTTTTCAGAAAACATATATTTTTTGTCGCCTTAAGTTATTATAGCCATATTAAGATTAAATGCTATTAACAATGCTATAGAAAAAAAAGTAGAGCATAAAATTAACATCTGGTAACTTATAATTACATCTTCAAATCTAATGTATGAATCATTAATATTCATTTTCCAGTATGTGCAGTTTCATAATTGCCAATATCTTATTTTATACAATACTAGCTGTCGGGCCCGGCTTCGCCCGGGTGCAGATAGTTTTTGAGTCCAATCCACATCAAGTTCCTGACTCATCCCACGGGAACACTACATTTTTCGGGATAAAAAGTAGCCTATGTGTTAATCCAGGGTGTCAGCTATCACTATACCAAATTTCATCAAAATCTGATGAGCCGTTTTTTCATGAAAGAGTAACAAACATCCATACATCCATACTTACAAACTTTCACCTTTATAATATAGTAAGGATATAGTAAGGATATAGTAAGGATATAGTAAGGATATAGTAAGGATTATTTCTTAAATTTTAAATTAACTTGTGGATTAAATTGGGTGTAGAATATTTCTTAGCCTAGTTCCTACTAAGGTAAAAGCACCAATGCCCGACACTGAACCAATAGATGACACTTTCGAAAAAATATTTTCTAATAAGAAAACTAAATATTTTAATGTCATTGCTCCTAATTTTAAAGCCACCTCGTACCATTTATGATACATGCCCAAAAGCTTGTTTGCACTGTCAGAAGTAAATTTCAAATTTTTTGTTAATTGACCACAAACAGTGTGATTTCCCGCCATTATGAGCGCAATTCTTAGCGTTTTTCTTAAGGAACTGATTTTCAAACGGTATGATTTTGTCTTATATTATATGACTTTTGGCTATATCGGGTTTCGATATTATATGGATAGTACATTATTGATTTATTTGGACCATTTCCTTGTTATTTTGGCTTGTTTTTGTATAAATTTTTAGTGGTGTCTACTATTAGTTCCAGAAATTGATCAAAATCTAAAAGATGACATGTGTAAACTTGGTATTTTATTTTATCTATTTATCTTTATTGTACACCTACATTATTATACATATAAATACATACAACATACATACATATAGGTATATGTATATACATATACAAAATAGACATAAAATGTAATAAATATGTGCATAGTAAATAAATATAAAAAAATGCTAATAGTAAAAGCACAACAATGTGTAAGTTCAGTGAAAAAGATAGTGTTCCTTGACTAGTGATTTAAATGATGGCAATTTGCGAGCCTGTCTCACGACATCTGGAAGTGAGTTCCACAATCGAACAGCGAGTACGGGGAATAACTTGTCCATAAATGTCGTGGTGTGTACGGGTATTCTCAGTTTCAGGTTCTCCGATGACCTCAGGGATCTTTCATGGGAATCATGAAGAAATATAAAACGGTCTTTGAGATAAGAAGGGGCGAGAGGGTTAAATAATATATTATATAAAAGTGAAAGAGTGTGAGCATTCCGACAAAGCCGTATGGGTAACCACTTGAGCTTAAGACGAAACTCAGAAAGATTGTCATATTTGCGTAAATCAAATATAAATCTTATGCAAACATTTGGAGATGCTCAATTTTATTTATTTATTTTATTTCATATCTGAGTTTCGTTTGTTGTACACTAGGTTAATTAAAAGAAGACAGTGTCAACTATTAGAGTCTACTAGATGTCCACTACTAGTATACATTAATTTCAGATTACGGTTTGAGCAATTACAAATGATGAGATGAATTAAGATCAACTAAGAATGATGAGATGGGAAAAAGAAAATCAATAAGAAAGATGATTAATTAGAAATTGATATAGGACTAATAATAATAAATTTATATACAGGTGAAGAAAATTACCACGAAAAAATAAGACCACACCTGATAATAATGTAATTTAAAGTGCTTGAAAGAAAGAAGAAATTATATATGTATATTTTGTTACTTAGTTAATTCTAAAGCACAATCTGTGCTAAGTTTGATTTTGAATTATATTTTTTTGATAACACATAATATTAAAATGATGTTATAGACATGTCTATTATTAGTGCCAATTGATGTCTATTATTGGGGTATCTGATTTTTTATACATGTCATCTATTAGTGACTACGGCAATCCTAAGAAAATATTTTTTTTTTATATAAAATAAAGCAATCTTAATTTCATTATTATGAAATAGTTAAATTCCAAATGTTGCTCTAACAGTAAAAGAAAATGTAACTTTATTTTTTTGAAAAACATTTTTGAATTTTGAGAATTAAGTTTGATTTATCCTTAAATTGTCTACTATTGGTGCTTTTACCTTATTTCTGAATGAAATAAAAAATCTCAAAATATTATGTTTGAAAAACAAATTTTAAAAACATGAGTGCTGGTGATGTATGGCTGTTACACTTACACATTTAAAACAGCTGAATAGATTTGATAATACTTGATAGTATTATAGTTTAAACATAAGTATAAAATCAAACCATAACAATGTTTCCAATTTTAGTGTTTTGGTGGTGTTTCTCCCGAAGGCGTACACTCCGCAATTCTGTATTGTTGATGGGCCTGTCAGACTCTGGCAAAACCCTGCTCTTTGTAAGGCTGGCTTACTCACAGTTCAGGCAAACATTTACTTCCATGAAGGAAAATGTAGAAGAATACATTACATCTAGTGTAAGTTGTAGTTTAAATATCTAATTACCACATGCCCTTTACCAACATGTAAAAGAGCTGTTTTATTATGAATCTATTGTTTTTCATCATCAACAGACTGATCATTACCATTGTTATTGTTACCTTTTTTTAATTCATGTATTTCTATGTTTTCTAATTAATGTTTGTACTTATTATGACTATTTATGAATGACATATTTGTATTCAAGATTTAAATTCACACCTGTCTTTTTTATATTAAAACTAATTGTTTCACAATTCATATAAAAGTCTTCTTTTGTGAAATTGTTTGCAGAAAACACTAAGAATTGTGGACTTGCCTGGTCAAGAGAGGTTGAGGAATAAATTCTTTGATCAGTACAAAAGTAGTGCTAAAGCTATTGTCTATGTCATTGATTCTGTTACTATTCAAAAAGAGATCAGAGATGTTGCTGAGTAAGTACCAAATACAATACACATTGATTGAAATAAGATACATATAACCAAGAATTATGTCGACTAAATGTAAGATACATTTACAAAAAAGATAAACAACTATCATTGGTAATTATTATATAAGTTCAACCCTGGTTACTATCTGACCACACTTCTACTAGGCCGCTGATTAAAGTGGTAGCCTTTGTAAATAATGTGTTATTCAAACAAAGGTGTATTCTTGTATTATACTCAATAGGTAATATTTTTTAATTTCCTTTGTGCAGATGATTCAATTATTACAAATTATTCATTATATTTTCTAAATAAAGTCTAACAGCCTTATTCAAAGACAGTTTTATTACCTATTTTAGATGTAGAATGTTTTATCTTCTTAAAATGAATATCTTGCTTAAAATGAAACATTCAAAATACATTCAAAAGGGACAAACCATTTGATAGCTAAAATAGGTTTATCAACTGAATATGAATAAGGCCCTAAATTTCCTCAAAATAGGATGTTAATCGACTCCGTAGGAGCACAAGGTTCTAATAGAATCATCATCAGCATAGATTGCTTATTAAGATAATAATTAAAAAGGTTAAATAATATGTTTGATATATATTCTGAATAAACAACAAAATAATTCTAAACATTATTTTATTAAAGCCATGTTACTGGTAAATAAGTTCATATAGATAAACATAATTTTGATTTGCAGGTATTTGTACACTGTGTTGTGTGACCCAGTGATACAGAGCAACAGTCCTCCCGTCCTCATATTGTGTAACAAACAAGATCAACCTTTAGCCAAGGGTAGCCAAGTTATCAAGAGTTTGTTGGAGAAGGAAATGTAAGTATATTTTAATTTTGCCATTTTTGGTTCCTATCAGATATTTTTTTATTGCTTTATTTAAATGTTACATATGCTGTTTAATGACAAATAACATGTCTGTCGTTATTTACACTGTTAACTAATTTCGTAATTAGTTGGTCAGATATTTTTTTTATTTCGAGAATGATATGGTATCTATCATTATTTATTAGCCTCTATCTGTAAATATAATCGACATCCCAACAACAAATATATGATATTGGCAAAATTCCCGATAAAATGGGAAGCTTATAAAAATCAGAAGAAGAATAGTTTCATAGGTTTTGGACTTTGTCTTTAGAAACTTTATGCAATATTGTTTTAAGGCATATTCCAGACTGATTTAGTTTATGAGTTTATAACTGACTGTCTGTCTGGTTAACAACAATAAAACAAGGTTAATTAATTGAGATAGCTTCTTTTTAATTGTGAAATTGTATGGTTAATGATGATGAAATCAGTAATATATCTACTTATATGGAATCAACCATAGCCAATTTGTATCTATTGAAACAGCAGTGTCGGCAGTCGCACATGGACTCTTATCAACAGGTTACCACGTACTGTACTGTATCAGCCTTCGATCTAATATACACTAGATTCAAAGTAACAGACTAAAAAACAGCAAAAGAAATAAGAGCACAAAGAAGTGTGAGCTTTTATTTAATTTTAGTATGGTCCAAAACATAATAAATCTTTATTTAAAGGATTGTAAGGTTTATTGTTACCTGAAGATGATTATTATTTAAAACTTTTTGGCACATCTTGTAGTTCGAAATTCAAATGAATTTGAATTTTGTTTGATTTAGTTCCGGAGCCTATATCTAGTATACATACAGGGTATATCAACACTGCTACCGAAAACGAAGCCGGGTGGTAGTTTAAGCGACTTCACACACAATGCAACAGAAAAATTTAGGAAGAAAAAAAGCTACGATTTTATTTGGTTTTTTCTTCCTATGGTCGTATTTGGGTATTAAATACATATTTGAAATACATTGACAGCCTCCGTGGCGCAGTTGGTTAGACGCCGCCTGTGAAACGAGAGGCCGCGGGTTCGATCCCCGCACCGAGAGAAATGTTTGTGCGGCCCACAAATATTTCTTCCGGGTCTGGGTGTTTGTGAGACCGAAAAGTCTCTCGTAGTTCCTGATACCCACGACACAAGACTCGATCTTAGTGTGGGCTCAGGACTATGTATGTGACTGTTGGGTGTTATTTATTTATTTATTTATTTATATTTTTTCCAAAATAATAGTGTATACCCTTTTATTTATAAATACTCTAAGGTATAAAATAGTTTAAATAATCATTTTAGCAAAACCTATGGATTTACCACCCAACAATTTAAATATTTAAAAAAATCATTAAAATTAGCGAAATTTTTAGTTGAATTGTATTTGTAGTCACTAAAACTACGAGTCGGCTTCGTTTTCGGTAGCAGCCATAAATATACCTTCGCAGGGCATGGGTCTCCTCTATAATCGAGATAATGATTGAGAGTGGTTAGGGCATATAGTCCACCATGCTGGCCTAGTGCCGGTTACCACGCACTATATAGATTTAAATATATATTTTTAAATATTAATATTATTTTGTAACCTTTGCAGCAACCTTGTTCGTGTCACAAAGTCAAACCAACTTCAATCAGTGGACCCTTCTCAGAGCAACAAATCAACGTACCTTGGAAAGATTGGAAAAGATTTTGAATTCTCTCACATCAGCATTCGCGTGGACATCGCAGAGTGCTCGGCTAACACCGGAGATGATGACAGCCCAGTTGACATCAAAGCATTGCAAGATTGGATCTCGAAACTTTAGATCTTAGGGTAGTTTGAGAAATTGGCCCCTGGTTGTAGGAACCATTTAAGTTTTTTTTCAACTTAAAATCTACCGTTATTCAGCATTTTTTTGTTTGAATATACATGATAATGTATATTTGAATGCTTTAGTGTAATCAAGTAGTATTACTACTACTATTTTCTTGTGTCCTATTTTTCAGCTTGCAATACTGGTATCAAAAATATTTTTAGTTTAATCGCGCGATTTCCCGATAATCTTTTGTAATTTTCTATTCAAATACCATATTGTATATTTTTGTATAAGCATTTGTAATTTATGAGAAACATTGAAAATGTTTTCACTAATTGTTTGATTGTCAAACGAATGCATTTATATGATACGTCAATATTTGCTCGAGTAATAAATGACTGATATTTTGTAAAAAACACCCTCTTTTATTACTACGTCTAGCGATCCGGTCCAGTTGCGGCCGGGCGCATATATTTTAATCTTCATTCCGCACCAGAAACATCTTATTTCCCTTAAAAATTATATGTAAAACATTGACGTAAAATATATGGACGGGGCGGAGAGCGGGAAAAGTGTTGTCACAAAAGTGGTCTGCAGCACCAGTGCAGCGGTTGTGACACTTGTGACGTCACAGCGCACCGTTTTGTAAATCGTTGACAAATGCCTAATTTATCGTGTGTGGGTGCAATAAAGATGACAGAAAGTTAACAAAAAAAAATATAATATTTCTTATCACCACTAAGTAAAAATTATAGTACTTTAAGTAAATATAAGATTTATTTTAGCATTATTGAAAACGATTTCATGGCCGCCATTGACGTAAAAATCTGACAGATGGCGCGATTTTCACAGGCATCTTTTTGACGTACCCAATGTACTGAAGGGCCTATCCTTAGTTTTTAAATCAATGATGTAAAACATTTTATGTCTCAGGATGGCGAGCGCAGTGGAATGCCAAACATTGCTTTGTAATTCAAGGTGTTGCTACTGTTCTTGAGCGGTCGTATTGCCTTCCATCAGGCGTGCGGCATGCTCATCTCGCCATTATTGCAATAATAAAAATTGTTTACCTAAAGTTAAAACTTGCCCTTCCTTCCTGTCCCATTCAATTCTCGTCTAATGCGGTCTGGCTCTCGATCGTCTCATCTAGTCCAAGGGTGGATCCAAGGGGGAGGTCATGGGGGCCATGACACCCTGTGCTGGCTTCAGCTTGTCATCATTTATTTATTATCTTGATGAAATTTATAAGCACAATTAATTCTTTGAATTTCGATAAATAAAGTAAAAAAATGTGTATGTGTTCACAAATCACGGCTGTAACAAACTTTAATAAATCATTATTACGAATTCGTGTATTGAAATCGGACCAAGTGTACTGACAAAAACTAGTCTCATAAAATCCGAAGTAAAGATAAATTAGAGGTTTTCAGAGACACCGCGAGCCTCCGTGCCCGGTCAATAAAATGTCGATCCTGATTCGCATGAGGTGTTACAAAATAGGGAACTATTTACGTATTAGAATGATTATTATATGACAGAATTTGTATGTATATAGAGTAAAATGTTCAATACTCGATCCACAACCCACAGTACTCGCCGCACATACAATTGAGTATTGGCCTTTAGGTAGGTCATTAAGGTATGGTTCCGTTCCGTGGTGCAATTGGCTAGACGCGCCAGCTGTGCAACGAGAGACCGCGGGTTCGATCCCCGCACAAACATATATTTGTGATCCACAGATATTTTGTGGAAGATTCTGAGACTGAAGTTTTCGGTAGATCTGATACCCACTTTACGAGACATGATCATGTGTGCCGTCAGTACTATACTAGCCTGTTGGGTTTATTTTGTTTTCAATTTAGCAATTTCTCACGTTTATAAATGAACAGTTAGTGTTTGCAGGGATTGTAATACTTATGCGACTACATAATTATATTAAGTAAGCTTTTGTCAGTCATGACTTTGTATGAATGGGCAGGTTGGTCCGGGGTGGTACCACTGTCTCACAGAAAATCGACGTGAAGCGACATGTTCACTGTCACGTTTCGTTCAGTGAGTGAAATTGCCGGATGCCGAATTCCTCTTTCCCGCTCTCTTCCCGATTTGTTGGGCGGGTAAGACATCCATGATCCTAGCGTTGTGAATGTCCATGGGCGGCAGTGATCATCAGGTGAAATATTTGCTCGTTTGCCGGAAGAAAGCAATACAAAAAATTAAGCACCATATAATAACACGTTCATTTATGCGC
This sequence comes from Hyles lineata, assembly GCA_030180105.1. Classification (NCBI taxonomy): domain Eukaryota; kingdom Metazoa; phylum Arthropoda; class Insecta; order Lepidoptera; family Sphingidae; genus Hyles; species Hyles lineata. The sequence continues at coordinate 428,840 of JARJEE010000024.1, forward strand.
CTTTTGATCATACAAGGCAATGTTGCAGGGAGACGTTAATAATAATACACCAATACCATGACCCAACAGTCACATGCATAGTCCTGACCCCACATTAAGATCGAGTCTTGTGTCGTGAGTATCAGGAACTACGAGAGCCTTTTCGGCCCTACCAACACCCAGACTCGAAACAAATACCTGTGTAGGTCTCAAATATTTATCTCGGCCGGGGGATCGAACCCAGGCCACGTATCGTTATTTTAAAATAATTTGTTATCGATTATTTAGTTTTTTGGTCTTTTTGATTTTACCGATCATATTGGCGCGGAAAAATATACTCAAAAGAGGTTTGACATTCGTAATTTCTAGTTAAAGGATTGACATGCTTTAATAACCCCTTATGGATATAAGCTTCTTGCCCTTACTGCATGAATTTTGAAGGATGTTATTGAAAAAAAATTAAAAAAACTGAAATAGTTTTGACAAAAATTGCTTTATAAATCAAATAAATATGCGTCGTCTTATGAAAGAACACTTCATATGATAACATTTATTTAACTTTAAGTTAATGTTTAGTTAACTGTAAAAAATTAACAAACTGTAGAAGCCATAAATGGCTTGGTATGCGGTAAGGGGATAAAAAGTTCCAACTTTAACTGGAAACATCAATCTTTTGCCAGATACGTAATACTATTGTAGGTACATATTTTCTCATGTTCAAATTCACAACTACTTGCAGAGGATTTTACTGTTCCTACATAGACCAATGAGTTGTCTCGACTATTGATATGATTTCAAAATATTTTCTCATCATATTGATGAAAACCATACCAGGTGCGCTGCACTTAACCCTCTAACTGCATAAAAGAACAACATAATGGTCGTAGAAAAATAGCGACCCGTCGAAGAAATGTTAATGATATCACTATGACTCGGCAACAAATAGCTATCAATGATATTGATTACCGTAATTGTTACTTTTGCATATTCATAACCATTAAATAGGGTTATTGATGAAGTATTAACGCTAGATATTTTGTTCTTTGTGACCAATTGACTGAAGGGTTAAGATACAATAGGTTTTTGCACGTAACTTTCAGATCATTAGAATTTTCTATAATATTATATCGATGCTAAAAAGAACGATGCTTTATTATCGGTTTATGCATATTCATGACGGTGGTAAATTAGCTTTGGTGATCGCACGTGCGCATTGTAATTATCTTACTTGTATGAAAGCAGTTATGGAAAAATAAAATTGTTTTTTTTGTTATTAGTAAGTAATAACAGAATAAAAAATGGAAAACTTACATACCAATTTTAAATTCCGACGTGAATTATATTATTACTAGCTTTTGCCCGCGACTTCGTTCGCGTGGACTTCAGGTTCGTCCCGTCTTCTATTTCCTGACTCATCCCACGGGAACACTACATTTTTCGGGATAAAAAGTAGCCTATGTGTTAATCCAGGGTGTCAGCTATCACTATACCAAATTTCATCAAAATCTGTTGAGCCGTTTTTTCATGAAAGAGTAACAAACATACATACAAACTTTCACCTTTATAATATTAGTAAGATTATAATAAAAGTAAACTCTACAAATCAGTTATGGCACTTTGTTCTCTAGCTGTCTCTGATCTGTTCTTTTGTGTTTCTCTATTAAGTTTGCATGATGAAGTTCCATTTTTTTGTGTAGTTATTTATTATTACTACATTTTACACAGGTCCGTTGGAGTCGCGTATTATTTATCCATTTCCTGGCATGGCAATTAGTGCGCGCAAATGGAGGCGATATAAAATGAAGTTTAAAACTGTTATTATTATAATTCCCTGTGCTTATTCACTTTCCCAAAATAAAGTGTCGGTGCCATTAAATTAAATTATGATTGCGTTCATCAGCCAAGGTGGAATGAAGACGCCAATAAAAGTTGCCATGTTTTCAGATCAATAATGCGCGGTAATATACGTGTTGAAGTCATAAAAGCGTGCATAAAATTGCTGTTAACTGTGAATGAGGAAAATTAGTGTTATTTGGCTACTTCCTACTAGGCTACTAGCAGCAGATAATGAATTGTCAGATATCAGGCAAGATCAAAGAAAGAAGAAAAGAAGAGCGCATGTTCTCTCTTTCTTTCCATTGTGCACGATTTTATACAACATAATTATTAGAAATGTGTACTTTGACCCTAAGGACTAAAAATATTTTAGACGAAATCATTGATTTATCCATTTGGAATTTTCTCTGTAAACATTTATTAGCGATCTTTCATTTTTTTTGACAGCCTCCGTGGCGTAGTTGGTTAGACGCCGCGTGCGAAACAAGAGGCCGCGGGTTCGATCCCCGCACCGAGAGAAATGTTTGTGAGGCCCACAAATATTTCTTCCGGGTCTGGGTGTTTGTGAGACCGAAAAGTCTCTCGTAGTTCCTGATACCCACGACACAAGACTTGATCTTAGTGTGGGGTCAGGACAGGTATGTGACTGTTGGGTGTTTATATATTTATTTTAAAGCTAATTCACCGTAGATTGCATCGGACAAAGCCGAATTATACTTGCTCTATTAACTCAGATCACAGTAACTTAACAAAAAATATTTCTCCATATACCCGGTTTTTCGTAGGTAAAATGTATTATGCGACTTGCGGTAACTCCAGCTTCTCACATTTGACACAATAAACGACCTAACTACCTGGTTTAATGGTTAGATGTCATAATTGAAACCCAATTGTTGTGAAGGTTCCCACGGTAAAAGGCTTACGTGATCCTCCCACGGCCATCGGGGCAGCCGCATGATCCTGTTGTTCGCATCATTCACCCAGCACAAAGGACAACCTGTATCGGCGGTGCTTTCAACCATTCCCACCACCATGTCACGATACGGTTTGCGAGTTTATTTGTTGTATTTGTACTCGTTTACTTGTCTTAAACATAAATCTGGTTTAAAAGACTTTCCTTGCAATGAATCTGAGTTGAGATTTAAAAGTAGGGGAAGGCCGGGCAAAGTGGATACCTTAAGGTTTTTAAGATTATAACAGAAAAGGTATATAATACAAAATCAAAATAATTATCAGAAACCAGTCTTTATTTATTGCTCGTACAAATACGGACATCAGTTACCATTAATATTTAAGCAATAATCAACTACAGTTAAAATTTAAAAAAGTACGAAAGTATTCGCTTTGCCCGGTACCCCGGGTAAAGCGGATACAGTACTTGAGCAAAGTGAATACCCATATTCAATCTCTGATAACATAAAAATAACTTTGATAAACTGAAAAAAAAAATACATTACCTATACAAGGTTTGCCTATACAAGGTCGCATAAGCCAAACCATACTTTTTAGCAGTGCTTTTTATTGATTCTCCAACTCTGCACAAATCAATAGCCGTTTGCATAGCATTTTCATCCCATGTCCCTTGCTTAGATTTTTTTATATTTATTCACCATCTGAAGCAAATAAAGTACATGTTTAGATAATAAGTCACCAATGAGAAATGGCAGTCAAAGTAAATAGAGCAAAGTGAACCATATCCACTTTGCCCTATTCACTTTGCCCGACTAGATAAGTTTTGAGGTTAACACTATTTATACAGAAACTAATAATTCTGCCTTTCTGTTAAATATGCCATAAAAAACTACTTTGATATGGTACCAAATCAAGACATTCCTATAAATCAAAAACTAGTAATAAAGGAGAATTGATCAATGTACTTACCGCGTAAAATCAATCTTTTATTTACGAAAACACAAATCTCCACTCCGCGGATGAGACGCGACGCGGGCCCTCGCTTCTATGTTTGCCGCGTATTAAACCAAGATGGCCAAACGTAACAGTGGTGGCATATTGAATGAAAAAATAATAATTTAGGAATAGTGGGGCGTATTCGCTTTGCCCGGGGTATTCACTTTACCCGGCCTTCCCCTACGATACGTCCCCTAGGATACTAATTTAGTTTTGAGTGGGATCAGACTCTCAGAGCATATTGCTTTGCATATTTAAAGTCTAAATAATTAGAAGTATGACTTAGAATTATATTAATATTAGACATGTAAACTATACTTTTCTTCCTTTCTTCATCCTGTTTCAAAAGTTAAATGAATATTCAACAATACATAACGTATTTTCAATGTCCAATCGATACTATAACAATCATCATCATCATCATCATCATATCAGCCACAGGAAGTCCACTGCTGAACATAGGCCTCCCCCAATGATCTCCACAATGACCTGTTGGAAGCGGCCTGCATCCAGCGACTTCCTGCGACCTTAGTCAGATCGTCCGTCCACCTTGTAGGCGGGCGTCCGACACTTCGCTTGCCTGTACGTGGCCTCCACTCGAGAACCTTTCGGCCCCAACGGCCATCGGTTCTACGAGCTATGTGCCCGGCCCATTGCCACTTCAACTTGCCAATCCTATGGGCTATGTCGGTAACCTTGGTTCTCCTACGGATCTCCTCATTTCTGATTCGATCTCGTAGGGAAACACCGAGCATAGCCCGCTCCATGGCTCGTTGAGTGACTTTGAGCCTTTTAATGAGGCCCACAGTGAGAGGCCACGTCTCGGTGCCGTATGTCATCACTGGTAACACACAACTATCGAAGACTTTCGATTTTAAGCACTGAGGTATTTTGGACGAGAAGACGTCGCGAAGTTTCCCGAACGCTGCCCAACCGAGTTGGAATACCCCTCAAATGGCAACACTATAACAATACCGCTCAAGGTACATATCTCTAGGTACATATTTGTCAACAATATTTCTCACCCTTTACTAGCTTTATGTCGAATTTGCTTTAACATTTAATATTTTGTATTATTTTCGCAGGTAACTGCTGTATAATTTTATTGGAACATTCCATTTATCGGTGTATATTTAATTGCCGTTAATTATATTCCGTGTCCATTCGAGATTGCGTATCGTCACAATTTCGAGCATTTATGCATTGGCAATATCAGTATATCATCTGATTCTATTGCTACCAGCTCAGTCTACAGGACAGATAAGTGCTAAGTACTTAATGGTACGCATATAAAAGGTAAATTAGTGATGTCGGAATGACAGATTAAGATTCAGATTAAGGACGGTCAGTGTATTAAACTACAATAAAATCTTGAATTTCTATGCGTAATTTATATTATAGTAAAGTGTCCACAATGGCTCTGTAATGACGACACCCGTTACTCGTTAGATTAGGTACCTCATAACATTTTATTTCATGATGCTTCATTGAAGCTTGTATGTACTTTCTAATGTATCATTAAAACAATCCGTAAAAATTGTTTTATTTCAAAACCACTTCTATACGTTTATACATATTTATGTTAAATACAGGTTAGACTAAGACCTAATTAATTGAGTGTATTGTTATCATTAACTGCTTGTTGCTGAGTAGCTACATATTTAAATAGGAACTAACATTTATTTCGATAGAACTTACTATATTATTGTTATTTATTATTGTTTAACTAAAAATTTACAAAGTTTCTATCTCGCCATTTATTTTTACCCGGATTATTTTAACGTTACAAATTATATTAACAAATTCGAGTGATTTAACACCGTATAATCGACTTTTAAACTAACTCCTGTAAGATATGAAAGATATTAGGTATTTTGTTTATTGTTTGCCAGTACACGCAGTGCAAAATCAGATCTACTATATGGTAGAGCCACGCTGGTGTCAGTCATGATTATGTGATAGAGCTACGATGTTGTCAGTCATGACTAAGCATGAATAGGCAGGCTCGTCCTGGTGGTACCACTGTCTCATAGGAGATCAATGTAAAGTGGCAGCTTTGCTGTCACGTTTCGTTCGTGGAGAAAGATTGCCGGATCCCCAATACCCCGTTCATCTTCGCATTTTTTTTTTCTCACTCCCCTCCCGATTTGAAAGGCCGTCCGGTAGTGATCCCTTTGTTTGCTAGTTTGTCGAACCTATTGCATACAAAAACGAAGAACACATAATATAAAAGAAATACGTTCTCTTAAATAATCTCTTCTTAAATGTTTAAATCTTCAAACGTGACGATGTGGCGCGTATCACACCTGACACGCGATGTGGCGGCGCGCGGCCGTTCCGTGGCGAATGGCTAATTATTTTAATCAAGGATTAATCGGATTCTTTGTGGACCAGATAAACGTGATTGCGTCGGCCGTCGTCGCATGTCATCCTTATTAATACTCGCATCGGACCGTTAAAACATCTCGCTGTTACAGCAGAACAAACGGGCCGCGCTGCGTGTGGTCCCAAATGGAAATCAATGCTGATTTCAATATTTATCAACAAACGTGAACTCATTGCGACGAAGATACGCAGTTATGCAAAACGATTATTGGCTTGGTACATTCAATTTACCTGATAGTTGCAACGTCGTGCGGTGTACAGTGTGTTTATTTGTATTTCAAGGAAGTGAAGAAAATTGCTTTCTTATTGGCTAAGTTACTGGAAAACCTGGGCTTCTGACTTTTAATCTCTGAATTATTATCAAGAATAAATATGAAAGTTGCAAATTTCATTATAAATGTACATAAATAAACATATCCAACAATTGCTAAAGGTCCCACGGTACCTCAATTCAATTTGATTAGGTAGGTACGGGGATCTAGCAGATCACAATATCCTACCAAAACAATTTTTATGAAGACTATTCGACACAGTACTTTTGTGGGATTCGTACATAAATATTGAAGAAAATGTTATATAATGCAAAGTAGCTAAGTAGCTATAGGATATTTTATCAATACTTACCGAATAAGTACGTCGTATGTTGACTAATAAACAAGTTTTCTTTCTTTCTTTCATTACATCTAATCCTATGTACGCATATTCATTCTATCAAAAAAACCACTAAAAACCAAAAAATAATAAGTACCTCTGCAAAGCAGAAAAATAATATTTATTTCATGCAACTTGTGCATGTTGATTAATTTGTTTGATGACTTGACTAGCCAACAAATCAAAATATATGCGTAACATATTGAAGGCGGGCCGCCAAGTACCAAACATGTAGAACCTATGCCTTATATTAGTTTAAATATCTACATGTTTGGTACTGGGCGGCCCGCCTTCAATATGTTACGCATATATTTTGATTTGTTGGCTAGTCAAGTCATCAAACAAATTAATCAACATGCACAAGTTGCATGAAATAAATATAATTTTTTTGCTTTGCAGAGGTACTTATTATTTTTTGGTTTTTAGTGGTTTTGTTTTGAAGTCGGTTTTTTTTTTTATTTAAAATTTTAGTTATTTTTTTCTTTTTAGTGTTGATAGGAATTAAAATGAAGAAGATTTGGTCCCCACAAGGAATATGTTCTTTCCGATGACAATGAAATCGCGAAAATCGGCTAACAGCTGCCGAAGATATTAGAGTATTCACATGTTCATTATTTGCCCCCCCCACCTCCCTTCGCTCCTACCCCTTTTTCCCTCCACCACTGTAGTTTAGCTTTTATATTGAACCCAATGCAAAGAGAACCATCGGAATCCTATTAAATTTTGAAGAGTTCTACTCTCCAGCTCCGAACATGATCATCAGATCTTCATGTTGTGTTCCTGGGATTAACCTGTCAATACGTTCTTTCCAATGAAAAAGAAATCACTAAAATCGGTTAAAAACTGCCGAAGATATTAGAATTTACGTGTATTTTAATTTTATCACCCACCCCCCTCACCCCCACCCCTTTTTCCCTCTCTCACTGTAACTTAACTTTAATAATGAACGTAATGCAAAAATAACCATTGAAATCCTACTTAATTTTAAGGAGTTCCCCTCTCCAGGTCCGAAGATGTTCATCAGATTTTCGCCATATTTTTATGGGACCAAACGACAAGCACCAGCTTTCAATCAAAGAAAGAAGGGTCGAAATCGGTTCACACAGTACAGAGAAACGAAGTAAAAAACATAAAAAAAAAAGCAACATACAGTCGAATTGAGAACCTCCTCCTTTTTTTGAAGTCGGTTAATAATATGCAATCCTCCTTAGCAACTATACAGGTATGTACATTTGTCCAAAAGAGAAGGACAAGAAACATACACCATGGAATTATTAGTATATATATTGGGTTATTTTCATAGAATACAAGGCAGGAAAAAATATTTTGCTTTTTGTCACATGTTTTTTTTTTTTTATATAATTCGTAGATTTACAATTCTGATTAACAACGCACTACATTTCATTCCCTCACTAAACACATTTGAAGTATTTATAAAATCTTGTCCCGGAGTGGAGGAATCGAAAATACTCGATACTCGGTAAACTCGTTAAGGGTGCACAATTAACTGATTACTGTGGAATAAGCGTGGCGCACCTCGGATTCCCGACCCTCGCCATATATGTATCCGCAGAGCTGTACTTAGCGTATTTTCAGTGAGCCTTAAATTTTATACACTATAAAATTGTTGGGCAGAGTTTGCTGTCTAATTTTTAAGAACCTGTGGTATGATCATCTATGGGAACCCACACTATGCTAACTTTGAGGACTATGTGGCCTAAGTCTTCTTAGTCGTACTTACGATTGTAGAGGAGGAGGCATGTTCTCTGCAGTGGGACGAATATGTGCTAGAAGTGTATCAGAAGTGTTTCCTTAGATCTCTAGGGCACATCATAGATTAAAAGCCCATGCTTCAAATAGTTGGTCTATTTGATGCTTGATGACAACATTATTCCAAGTTACCTTTCTAATTGCTTAGCTTATGATTTAGTAATTTTAATTGAAAAACTCACGTAATAAAGCACCTAAGTAGGCCTCTTATATGTGATAATAATGTGAAATAATAATGTCTATTTATCCAGCCAATCAGCAGTGTAATTGTACAGTTGTATTTCGGTTTGAAGCACATTGCAGCCAGAGACTGGACTGGACATATTGAGACCTAAAAAATCTTATGTCTCAGGAAGAAAAAGCTATTATTTAAATACTGCCGAGAAGGCTATAATAGCAATTATGTAGACTTAACACCAGATTTTTAAAATTAGACATGACTTTGAAATTTTTGTTTAGGTAGGGTTCACCGGCCCCCCGGGGTGTCACTGGAGTGGCTACCTGCGCCGCGCCTTTGTCGGCGCACTCATACCTTGTTGACATTTTGTGTAGCAAATCTTCATTCCGCGGCCCCTTTGAAGCGGACCGTAATATTATTTAATTTTTGATGTACGCCTCATACGCTCTATAAATAATGAGAGCTTTCGTAATTGGCCCATTTTTTTGTCACGGCTTTTATACATTTCTTTCCAGTGACGCTTTAAATAGATAAATACCTGCTTGTTCGTTGTCTATAGTTAGCTATCTTTAGCTCTCTTTACCATCCAATGCGAGGTTTTAAATTTCTGGTTATTGATTTGTGATTAAGATCGAGTTGATTGTATTAATGTTTTTGCTGATATCGTTGGTTTGTTATTTAAATACATAAGCCTGTTTGTTCACATAGCTGCATACACGAAGGTCTAGATGCAGCTGCCTTGAGGACCGCCTTCTCTCGTTGCTGACCTCAACGAGCCTCGCCTATTGGCCGATTTTTCACATTTTTCTTTGTCATGTTCAATGAGTGTGATATTGTCTCGTGTATGTACAATTCATTGTCCATTTTTTGTTATCTCTCAATGATAAGTGTTGAAACATCGCTCGTAATTATCTGTATTAAAGTGAATCGATTATCATAATGAAGGAATAAAGTGAAAATAAATATTGACATTCCCGTTCATATAAATAAATTGCTTATTTAAAATTAATGAGCAGAAAACTTCAGACTTGTCTAATTTAAGCTTGAAAAATGCATCATTAAGTGTATTATATTACATGTTCAATTAAATTAAAGATCTTGGAGAGTGTTATAGTCGTGTTTCGTATTAAAGTATAAGAAATAAATATATTTTCATAAGAAATACAAGTTGTGTTGTCGTCGTCCATTTATTAACTACTTACGCGAATTAGGACCCATTGAGATGAGACGGTTAACAATTGATCGCACCTGATAAGTTACGCATTGAATAAACATCTATAATCCATTTTAGTTCAGGTAGCATTTCTTATAATGATTTGTAATATACATTTTGATTGGGATGAACACTTAGAATATAATTTATAAATACACAAAAGCACAAAATTCTCGGAACATAATTATGGTGCTGGATAATTTGTTTATACCGTTCATATAAGAGCACCCCAAGGCCTTGTTCCATTCAAATGTTTTATTACAATTATCTTTATTTAAGCCGCCGCTGACTTGTCAGAACGTTAGCCAACAAGAATAGCCGCCGTAAAAATAACAAATTTGATTTTTATTAATTGAAGTGCCACGCGGAGCAATCATGTGCCGCAAGAACAAGGGCCGATACATCTGCCCCATTTATTAATATCGCCGACAATAAAACATTTGAGACACGTTCTTGCGAATCAATACTCGCGTCTCTCGTATGAATTATTTATAAATATTTTATTGTCGCTTTATCGCCTGCATCGTGAATCGAGGCCTACGCTGAACGGATGCGTTGCTCCTCTGTTGAAATAATAATCAGAACATAATTTTATTTTTGACAAATAACTGGTCAGCATTGGGTGTAGTCGGGTTTTTGTCGGCAGGGCGGGTGCGCCGACCAGCCACCGAGATCAGATTCCGACTCCGCTTTATTGCTTGAATAAACATAAGAAGACGCTGTCGGTATGTCACTCTTTGTAATTGTCTCTCCGGTAAGCACATTAAGTAGCAAGGATGCTGCTTGTTTCATGTTTATTATTATCTGTTTAATTACCACCGGTTTATTCGGCATTGCATTCAGACTTCATACATTCATATTGTATTTCAATTTGTGTTTCAACAATAAAAAATATTTTATCGAGATGTATAAGTGTGGAATATTTTAGGATAGAATATTAAAAGTAAACTCATTGGGTAAAATTATAAATGTTTTTTGCTGTTCATTGAAATAAGATTATACGTCATCGGTTGATGTGTATAGCCGCCCAAATAAAACGTATTTTCTTTACATCCCACATGTTTTTGACGTCTGCGCATATATTTGTATAAGTAGAATTCAAGAGCCTCCGCCTTAAGCCTTAACTTTTTGTATGTAGCCTTTTTAGGTTGTCCAAGATTCAATATCAAAGGAATTAATCTGAAATTAATACTACAAGATACTTTAATTAAGATTGAATAACTTACAGATTTGATCGCCTGTGGTGTATCAATTTGTGTTTTGTTTTAGTTGTATTTATATTCTGTATTACATGTAAAATATTTCAAATAATTAAAAAAAGAACACAATTGCAAAAATGGATAAAGTTAATTTAGTAATATACTACATTATTCATCGCTTATTTTAATTATTACGATATAGATTTAAACATCGCACCAATTGCATGGGCATAACATGCAAAATGTTTATAAAATAAAATTAACATTATCTCTAGTTACACACAAATGTCATTTTTAGTCTTAGGGCTTTCGCTGCTAAATCTAGGTGTCTCTCAAATATTTACTGGGACTTATCGCAAATTAGTGTGAGGCGGATTTTTAGAAAAAAATATGTTCCACATTTATAAACATATTCGTAGCCCTAATCATCAAAGCGCATAAAATAAAAATGTATATGAGTCATCAAAATGTTTGAAATATTACCTATTCGGGTCTAGGACGCTACTACAAATGGCTTTCCGATTTATCATTAAATAATACTTAAGGGTTTTAATTTTATTGTAGCAATATAAATGGGCCATGGCGTTGCGTCCGTCTGTGTATTGTGCATCAGTCATGTTCGAGTAATCAATGTTATCAAGATGATATACGTATTTGGTAGCGATACCATTTGTAACGTCTTAAGCTCCTCTACTGATTTCTTAATACCATACTTAGTGTCACCTGTCATTTGCGATATTTATGACGATGTACTTTAAAAGGTTTAAATAAAATGGCGTTTTTTAAATACAAGTTTGTTGGACGCAGTTCTGCGCGGTTGACGCGACTTTGTATCTTGCATTGCAGTCGGCGAATTTACGCTAAGTATTTTTAAATATAAATTCATTTTATTTCAATGATTTAGTAGTTGCATTAATATATTTGCATTAATTGCATAATAATCACAGAAACAAAAACTAAGAAAAGTAGTGGTAACTGCAACAAATCATCACTGATCAACATTGAAATAAAACTATTATTTACGGATTTTATCGTGGTTTTGGTTTCATTTTTATATTTTTTAACTCTCTGATGACGTTTCGATTACTTTACAGCTTTCCTGGTCTGCCCTGTGACAAGAAATCCGTAAATGATATTTTTATTTTAACGTGTCACATTTGCGTAAATCAAAGAAACAAAGTTGCATTTTAATAAGCTTTTAAGCTTCTATTGTGACAACACAATCTCTATTCTATATTTAAATACAAGTAGAGTCTTTTAATTCCAGGTATGTTATTTTAAATCTAATCGTTATCTACTGGATCACCTGCTTTTTTCTGACGGTCCTGCTATATTACAATATACTCAAAACTATAGTTTAATAAGAGAGGTCCTGTGTTCGAATCCTAGGTCGGGTAATTTTTCATGTCATTGAATCAATACCATGTGTGTATGTATAGATGGTGAGTTTATTGAGAGAGCTCATTTTGCTGATAAATTGCACGAGGCTCGTGTTATGAGATGATGGATTGTGCGTCAGCGCTCATACAGTTGCTCACGTGAAAGCTTTCTTAAAATTCTCCGGTTTTTATTCAAGATTAACTGGGGTTATGCTCCTGACTTGAGTAACCTATTACTCTTTGTTAAATTAGGTTTATAATTTTGACATTAAACCATTATAGGATAGAATATTATTTCAAGAAATTATACAATTTTGATCTTTCCAATTTTAATACTATATTTCTCTTGTATGTAATGAGCTTTTTCGTCTTTGTCTAAGGATTTCAATTTGGTAAATTATTATAATTATGTTCAGTCTTATTTGCATACTTACCCAAAATTAAAATTTTAAAATGGTTGATCTATCCTCATAGATTAAATATTAGTTAAGGGATCGTATTCGCTCTTTCTTAATTACATTTCTCGTACATTACATTAACTTTATGCCCTTCTTTTTCAAGATAATTTGAATGCATTCAAAATAAAGACTGTAGTATACAATTGGCTGCAGGATCGATTGAAGGGACGTTAATGAGAGTTCATTGTCAACGTGCTGTCAGCGCGTCGGTTCGTATGCAAACCTGCGTGCTCCTCGACGTATATTACGCCGCTTGTACGCCTTATTTTCAATATTAACCATTCTTTTGCTCGATTTAAATGCATTTTAGTTGGCCCATTTTATTTTGATGGGATTTATGATATTGCATTATTAACGTTGCTCTATTTTGGGATTAATTTTGTACTCCAGTTGCGTTCTGCCACTGTTTAAAGAGTAGATTTCTGTGGAGCTAATTATGTTTTTTTTCTTTTGGGTCTAGGCGGTGTGATGTCAAAAAGTCTTTTATAATTTCAGACACCGAAGACTCACATCTGATTGTGAAATTAGAAATATCAATGTGACTATGGCGTGAAATTATTTTATTTATTTTAAAAATCGAATGATTAAATTCCGACAAAACCGAATTGTGTTTTATCTGGGCAAGTGTGTGGGACGAATTGCGTTGCGCAGGCGCTTTCACAGTCCACGCCAAGTATTTTAATTAATGCCACACCGCAGGTACATACATTTTCAGAACATTTTTACTGATTAAAGTTTTCTGGGACCTTACTTATCGACGAATTTTTCACCGCTTCATTGTACAGTGGCTGACGTAAAAAATGAACATGAAATAATATTTTAGTAAAAAATAACGCTCTCATATCGAGGCGATCGATGCAGATTACAGATACTGCTGTTCGACATTATTGAATGGAAAAAATGTTTTAAAAGGTGTATAAGTAATCGCATGTCAATTCATTATATAGTTAGTAGCAACGTGATATTTAGAGTGTTATTTAAGTGGGATTCAAAATAATTATTTCTTAGATTACGTGGAACTTACTTTCCACGCTGACTAGCAACTATCTTCTGCTAGTTGGTTTTTAAGAGTGAACTTTCATCTTACGTGTCTTTTTTGTATACACGTTTAAAGTGTTTAAATATATAAAACCGTGAAGCTATACATTTTCTAACAAGCGATAGACGAACACAAATAATGTGAAACGGTGGCGCTACGATCCCTGTATTTAGACAATAACTTCTGGTGTAATTTAACTTTCTCTCTTAGAATAAAATGCTCGAAATAAAATCTGATTATATTTAACTGACGTATAAATATTACAGTTGCCAACACAATCGGCCGCGAGTGCATGCCTGCAGGGATCCCGAAATCTGCGCAGGCGCAACAGGAAGAGCGCGCGTGCTCGCGACGAGCCGAGCCTGCCGCCGCCGCCGCGTGCATTATTCAATACAATATTATCAATAAATTAATGCTCACATTCGAACGCCACCGCACATACTAATGGCGACACGCGGCGCGACGCTTTTTGTCACACCGCCTCGCCCATTCAGCTTTCCATTGATACCAGCGCGCAAAAACAAGCAGGCGCTCTTGTACTCCAAACTAACTAACATTGCCGCTTTTTATCGGTATCGACAAGGACGTGATTGCTTTTTGTTCTGGTAAGGTGAGGGGAATATTTAAAGAGCTCGAATTGGGCTGGACGACGGAATGTTCATTCGATACTAATTTGAGCGACGTATTGGCATGTCTTCGTGAATTATGAAACTTGTTCGGAAGATGAGGCTTAATAACATAAAGAAAAGTAGTTTAACATACTTCCTGTCTTATTGACTTATAAGAAACTGTAGATACATATTTGTCTCGACTTTAATTATTGCAAAATGATTAATGTTCCAGAGACATAATATCTTTAAGCTAAAAACTTTAAGAAGATGGTCAGTCATTTCTAAACCGTTTGCTTACATAATCATATCATTTTATAGAGAGGAACTATGTAAATACATAGGATGCCAAAACACTTTCACATTGTCATGTGTCAGCAAATACAGTACTGGTACTCCACTTAAAATGTGGACGGATAGAAGTGATAATGGTTGCAGGAAGTCGCTGGATGCAGACCGACTCCAACAGGTAAATATAGAAATCCTTGGGGAAAGTATTTTCACTAGGTATCGCACTTCCAGGGGGAGAAGATGGTGATAGTAAATACTTTCATATTACCTAAATCATTGACAGCCTCAGTGGCGTAGTCGGTAAGAGGCCGCCCATGAAACGAGGCCGCGGGTTCGAACCCGCACCGAGAGAAATGTTTGTCCGGCTCACAAATATTTGTTTCGCGTCTGGGTGTTTGTGAGACCGATAAGTCTCTCGTAGTTTCTGATACCCACGACACAAGAGTTGATCTTAGTGTGGGGTCAGGACTATTTTATTACTATTATTACTTATTTTAAAAATATATCGCCATCTTTGTTTTGTTAACACCTTTGAATAAAATTAATTAAAATGATTAAATCTAACATGAGATGCCTCACCATTTTTTTCCATTCGGCAAGGGAATAAAGTAATTACAGAAAGTAATGTTCCACCAATAAATACTTTACAGAGAAAAAATATTTTGCCCGAAGCGTCTTGTTAAATATCACTTGGTAATATTACGCGCGGGTTATAAATATTTATAATTTTACGTTCATTGCAATTTCATAAACGTAGTTATTAAGGCGTAGTCCTAATTAAGGTTTTATGCACGTTATAAAATAAGAGTTTTGGCAAAAACATTCCATACTTCAAGTAAATGATCGTGATGTTTAGGATTCAAGTTTTTTGTGAAAACACGTGGTTTTGTAATTACGATAAGACGAGTGACGATTGAATGACGTGGCAGAAATTAAAATTTCTTCCAATAATGTATAACCTGCAGATATTTGGCCGGATTTGACGTAGACGATTTTAATCCGAGAGTGTTACAATATTTTTTGCCCAATGCACTACCTATTTGATTTACGTCAATGTTAATCAAAATGTGTGTTAGTCCGTTTGTTATTCTTTAACGGAGCAAGATTTTTCATTGGCATATTATTTAGCATACTACTAGCCAAAACGTGATGAAGGCTATATTTAATATAAGTATATATGAACTATGTGGCATAGTTATTAATAATGATACACAAACAAGTTCTACGCCTCTGCGGAGTGTGCTTGATAGTGAGTCTCAATATATAAAATGTACGCTGTGGTAGTGATAAGGTAAGTCCTGAGCTTCTAAACCCAGGGCAAAAAAGTTGATAGTATACAGATAGCCGGAGCAGAATTGGGCATAAGTTGCGGAGGGTCATTACTCCTACAGGCGTGTCTCATTAACTCGCGTTATTATTCCGCCGGTCGCCGTCATGTTGTTTAATGTCAATTTGCAACATGCATGTGTGACACACGTCGCACGCGCGCTCCAGGGCTACCAACCTCACAACAGACAAAATTAAAAAATAAATTACACCAAGACAATTTGTTAGCGACCTTAATGACAATATATCAGATGTTTAATTGTTGGGAGCGTTTGCTCTTTTTCTTAATTATAACAATAACTATAAGTTTCGTATGAATATATTCGTGTAAATTATATGGTATTGGAGCTGCAATAATTTTTCATGTTAATTGGTTGTTCGTTACAGTATGAATATCTTTAGTTTGATTTAAGTTATGTTTATGTGTTATATTTTTATATTTTGAAGCGTTGATGCACGTAAATTAGATTGCAGTAAAATAGGAAGTTTGCAGCAGCTTTCCTTACTAATCCAGCTTTTTCCTCGACGCGACGACGATCAGAACTCTTAATTATATTTGGCGCAGCACAACGCCTACATTTCCGGCTTGGTTTTTTGTTGTCTTTATAACGTTTGTTTATTTTTACCACGTAACACTTAAATTACTGAACTATTTATATAGTCTATGATAGATCACTTTTATAAACGTCACATATATTGTAAATATTTATCCGCGAATAAACAAGTTTCACAAAACATTCCATGTTTGTTTCTCTTAAATACGACTCGCAAATGTCTGAGCAGCAGACTATATTGAAATTTGTAAAAAAACTTGAACGGCCAATGGTACAGTATTCTCTTGATGTTTAAACATTTTTTGATTCGGGGGATCTCTACATTTTAATTTATTACTTTTAATATTTATAAATGGGCATACAAAATTGTTTCAAAAGTAATGTCTTCATTATAGCCCTTTTTTAAATTATGCAAATAAATAAATAAATACTGCACCTATTGGTTTTCAAGTGAACACCCCTGATCGTTGTAATCATCGGGGTTTCCAGAAAATCAGTAATCAAGACACAACAATGTTGTTAACCACATTTTGAATATTTTGCCGTCACATTGTGTCATCAAATACGCTTTTAACGTCCACCTGTTATAACAACAAAACACGGATTGGAACTTCACACTTGTGATTTTCCTTTAGAAAATCTACGTATATTATTATATTGATTATCTTTTAAAAAAACCCTGTTATATAGCTGCCTCACTGAATTTCTTAACCAATTTATATTAAATAATTAACAAAAAGTTCGTTAATTAATATAATTGTAATCAATTACTATTAATTTAATTCTAGTTTTATAAATATAGCAAAAAAAATAATGGTGATAGATAGTATTTATCATTTTTTGTAAGCTAGGATAGAAGCATGCCAGATAATCCTTATCGCTTTGTAACTATCCATATTAAAGACATCAACGCGTGATACCTTTATGCAATAATTACATATTTTTTTCAACAGCAGCAAACATAAAAGTTCAATATTAAATTTATTAAATTTTGTTTGACCTACGGTGAAAGATAATTTACAGTCAAAATAAATAGAGTAAACCAAACTCGAGTACTTACAGTTCAAATCCCATCAAACTATGCCCCATGAAATATAGTTTAGAATTGAAATAATAATGAAGTATCTAAAGATATAATCACAAACGTATTTTAAATAAATCCGAATTACATTCAGACTTGAAAGATTTTCATTAATAATCCCGGCCCACAATAATGTATTTTAATGAGACACTCCATCCTTACAAGGATGCCAGGCCGCTACTTAGACATTATAACTAATTCCTTTGAACAGTATACACGAGACAAAAAAGGCAAACAAAGTGATTATAATTGACAAATTAACAAGAATAACGGCACGCATCTAATTAGTATGTGGCATCTGGAAATATTTCAATAAGAAAAGGCAAGCAGTGTATGGAAGCAAATTGCGCGGGCAGCAGACATTTTCCTTTTGTGCGTTGTCGGTTCACTCGCGATTGGTCGGTTTTAATGAGCTCGGATCAATGGGCGTAATTATTTCTTGTATCATTCTTTGTTCGGAGCGCGCTGTCAGCTGAAATGGGAGACGGCGCGCATAGGCGCGTTGAGCAGCCTTTTTTGTTAACGTTTTTGGAGAATATCCTTATACAGACGGTGGTTCGTTTTCGCTTTGTTGTGTGGATAGGCGAAACTAGTGGTTAACGTGGTTGCGTCTGGATTTACTGCTGTTTTGGTCATAACTATTATTAACAATTAAACATTTTTTTTTACTATTTTACCCTAATTATAGAGAATTCGGAAATATCGGAATTATAGCTAAGTATTTAAATACCCTAAAACTGATTGGTAATAACCGATCAAATAGCTATAAGGGTTTTATCTATATTATCTTCAAATTAGTACGATTAGGTCCGATTGCACGATTGAATTTACCAGTCTGGCTTAGTGATGGTTTGTGACCTTCATACCCCTTTAGAAATCTCGTTATAAACTTCCAAGTATCAAGATTTCTCTACGATGTTCCCGTGACCTATAAAGAGCTCTAAATACACAAGTTTAAACCTAACCAACTAACACGTAAAAATAATTGCACATCAGACGATAGTCTACAATCGCAAGATAAATTGCTGAAAAGGTAAAAAGCCACGAAAAGTCGACATCGATACGTATAAGCGGGGAACGATGCGTTTTTGTTCTGTTTGCGTAGTGTCTTCCAATTACCGAGTGTGCGGAGGGCGGCGGTGTCGAACAATGAATAACAGAGCGGCCAGTTACCGATTGCCGTAAACGTGCCCACTACAGCCAACTATTGTTTTTTACGCAATTTGATGACTGGAGACATGCTGTTTTTTTGAATTTTAGATTTTTTGTGACCTAATATTTAGCAAGACCCTCCGGAAGATCCCCCATACAGACACAAACCGACCAAGGTAAAGGTTATCGTATCAATTAGCAAGATCCTTACCGAGGTCGGTCACATCCCACAATCAACCATCACACACCACAGCGACACCTAACAATACGGACATAATAAAAAACAGGAGAAAAAAATATATATTTAGCAAGGTATCTAGTGTACATTACTAGATGTCAAGAACAGCCGTATATTATTTAACAGCTTGTCCTGCGACAGCCTATAAGGCGCAATTGGTTAACAAGCCAGCTGTGAAAAGAGACCGCGTTTTTGATCCTTTACGATAAAAAATGTTTGGGTTAAAAATACTTGTATGTGCTGTGGACCAAAAAATATCTAGTAGTTTCCGTTGAGTGTATTTATAAATACATATATAATAATTTACAATTAAGGGTTGGAAACCATCATGTGTGCTTTGACTATCTATAGAAACGAACGGGGGAAAGAAAGTGAACGACTCTGGATTCGACGACGTTCAAATCTTATTCATCAAGCAAAAGAAAGCTGTTGGCTGACCTGAAACTTATCAATAGTCACGTGAAATTAAAAAAAAATACGTAGTTGTGTTATTTTAAGCATGTCAAAAATTACGCGACCAATTACCTACATACAGCTCTTGAGGGGATCTCAGTCATTGTTTGGCTCATTTGCATAAATTAGTTCTTTCTTTGACTAAACAATTAGTAGTCAGAATGCTAAATTTAGCACGAGTCGAGGTCACGAAATAAATAAATTATAATATCTGTAAAATAATGCACATCTTGGGTATTTTTAGTTAAGTGTTATTTAAAGTATTGTTCTATTGTCTATTATGCTTATATTCGCCAAGGTCGTCTATATTTGGCTATTCAACAATAGCAACTCAAATAAAATATTTTTCAAGAGACATAATTTGGCCCCCATATCTTGCACATTTAGACTGCTTCCGCGGCGAAGTTGTACTACGGTAGGATTACAAGGCCAAGATTCCCGAGTCAGGCAAATCGATACTGGATTTTTCTATTAATTACCAGCCCAGAGTCAGGGATTTGCGCCCGGTATGGTGATGGGTTTGCGGTAGAGAACAGAACATACAAAGCGAAACACGGGTGTCCTGGTTGTACCTCTGCCTACTCCTTCGGTGGAAAAGGAGTAATTATTATGTATGTTTGTATGTATCATTTGAGCCAAATAGAGAGAGAGATATGTAAGAGAGCCGGTTAATCCTTTTTAACAACACTGCAGTTATAAACTTACTAGCAGTGTAGTCGCTGTATCGATACTGAATATAGTGAAGATTATACTATTATATTTGATTGCACTTGTAATCAATGTAAGTAGCAAGTAGAAGTGGACGATACATAAGATAGTAAAATATTTTTGTGTTTATATAGGGACTATGGTATAGGTAAAAAACCCCTCATATTGACCTAAGTAACTGTGTCAAATTTTGGGTTCAACACGTGTATAATAAATATTCTGTCAACTGACAAAAGATTTCATCAATACAATTTACGTGGTTAGCTCTGCACTTGCCAGGCTTTTACTTGCCTTGCTTACAGGTGCGTAAAAAGGGTTAAATAACCACCGAAATGGTATTTAATTTAATGATTGACGGTCGCTCGAAATTCTGGCAATTACTGTAGTGTCGTAAGCCCGACGGGGAGCAGTAATCGCCACCTCGAGACACTCATTACCTTTAATTTCTTAATCGCATGCTTTAATTGAAATGTTAAGCCGACGATAACATATGCACGTTAATGTGCAGATTACATCGCTCGGTATTGAAATTTAGCGGGATATGGAGCTGTGTAAATACACTTAGGGGAGATTAATGATAGTGTCTGTGGCTCAGTACAACGTGAAGTGACACGAAAAGCTGCGGCTTCAATATGTTTGATAAGAAAATGTTTTGTGGGATTGTTCAATACTTGTTTTGGATTTGAGTTTTGTTGAATCGAAAGTAAATTGTATTTTCTGTTATGTATGACAGAAGACATGTATATGTGTTACAGTGGGTTCGAAAATACTTGACATTACTTTTTTGGGAAATAACTGTCAACTAATAATTAATACTTAGGAAAGCTTCAAACCCGCACTAGACCAGCGAGGTGGACTATATGGCCTAACCACTCTCAATTGTACTTTCGATTTCAGAGGAGGCTTGTGCCCTGCAGTGAGACGTACATGTATGGGCTAATACAGTACCGTACAGTAACCTTCAATTACAGCATCAATTTTAAATATAAATACCATAATTATGTATATTTTATGCATGTAAAATATTGATACTAATATTAGTAAACAAATTTTATGTTTTGAATATTCAAAACATAAAATTTGTATGATTTATTTGTCGTTTAAAGGAGGGAGGTGATACTGGCGAGGCTATAAAGGCTTTCTTTGAAGGCATCGCCCACGCGCCGGCTGCGCACATCTGAAAGCATTAAAACGCTCTCGACTCCAACAGACGGAGATAAATTCTGCGAAGACTTATTGATGACTCTGTTCATCGGCTACTGACGTCTGAAATAAGACGTATTTTAAACTATTTACGAGTGCCATTTTATAAACATTTTTCTTTGTACGTTTCTTATTAAGATGCTATTTAAATTGACACTTATAAAGCGGGAGTTCAAACTGCAATTGTGTGGTCCCGGCGTGACTGAGTATTTATTATGTTTGTTTTAATTTTGTCTTATTAGTCTTCTAGGTTTTATTGTGAGTAAATTATAACGGCCATATTTATTAACAGTTTTCAAATCTAATTTAGCTATCGAATATTTTGTCTTGTTCGCTTAAATGAATTCAAAAAGTGTTCAAAAGGTATAAAAGATACGATAACTAAAATTGGTTTTAAGAACGTCTATGAATACGACAATAATAATTAGATTTTTAAAGTTTATGTAATTGTCATTGATCCAAATCTTCGGCTATTCATCAGAGTGAAGCCAGCTGTATAATGATTTCCTTCCAATCATTAAGCTGTAATGAAGGGGGAAGACAATGCTATGTTATTATGTAAATGTAATAAAGCGTCGGGTCACAGGTGAGAAGCCGGCCGTCGGTCGCGTACGACTGAGATATGTTCCGGCCACCGCAATTCTATTGTTCTACCGCTAATTGAATCGATGCCACTGATAAATTGTGTGGCAGGTACTGTAACTTGTGGTTAAACTCTTTTTTAATCTTTATGTTTAGAGGGTTATGCCTAAATTGAACCGTCACTTAACTAGATTCATAGGAGATCCACTAACTTCTAAGACGTTCCTAGTTATCCTAGTGTTCTTAGTTTTCCTAGTGTATAATTCTTAGATTGCATCCAATACACTTGGACCATAGTATAATATGTTGTCATACCTAAATGACGGGTATATTTAAACAGTAACATTTTGTGTCTGCTTACTTTAACGAAACCTATGTATTAACAAATCACGAAGTATGCTAGTATTTTTAGTGGAGGTAGGCAAAGATTACAGAGTTGTTGCTATCATAAACGATCGACAACCATGACTATACTCAAGCGAAGATTTATCCGCCTCAACACAAGCTTGATATGCGTATCGGTTATTATTTAGACGCATCTATTCGATCTCGCACGGCTGTCGCGTCAAGTGGATAATGTATAGATTACTTTGCTCGCGAAATATTATTTTTTACGTAGATAAAGTAGTGAAGTGCGGTGGCACCGGGCCGGCGTAACGAATCGTTAGCGCTACCGGATAATGGTACAAATCGAATCAGTCATGGGTGCCGAGCACGCGGTCCAAGCTTCAGTGCCGTCTCAGTACCACGTTAATGAGTGAAACGTTTGTTAGAAAATTGTATTGTTACTGCATTTGAATGGTAAAACTTAATCTGTCTTTCTAAAATAATATGCATTTGCTGCGGAATGTTCGAATTCATTTAGACAACGAAATGTGTATTCAAATAAATGTCGAGTTTACTGGTGGTAGGTCTCTCATATGTGAGATGCCGCTTGAGTAGGTACCACCGCAATGTTTATTTCTCCCGTCAAACACCAGTGTAAATGCAGTCTTGTGTTTCGGTTTTAAGGATATTATAGCCAGAGTTACTACTGGACATATTGAGACTTATCTTATGTCTCAGGATGGCGAGCGCAGTGGAATGCCAAGTATTGCTTTGTAATTCAAGGTACTGCTTGGTTTTGCTACTGGTAATGAGGAGTCGTATCACTAAACATCAGGCGAATGGGATGTTCATCTCGCCATACGTAGCAATAAAAAAATAATAATTTCAGGACCATCTGTCGTTATGATGGTTTGAGGGTCCGAGCAGGTCAGCATAATTTTATCCATTGGTGAAAACTACCCGTTTTTCCTAAAATTATATATGTTCTACATATTATCGGACATTATTTCTACCTATTTAGTATATCCTCCTAGCGCCCAAAGATTTTTTGAGCTCGTAGCCATTATGGCCCAGAGCTCCTTTTTAAAGAACATAATTGTAAAACCCATTACAGCCCAAGATTTAAAGCTGATTATTTTTCAAGTTAGGGATATCCATTTGATGTGAGATTTTCAGAGTGCTTTTCCAATTAAAATTATTTACTTACATTTTGTTCTTAAAAAAGGCTATTTGGTCATGATGAAAATTGTCATTACGCTCCAGATATCAAACATTTTGAATAGGTCTTTTCAAAAGGTCCTTGGGCGGTAATCGAATTCGTGGCCCAAAAACGTTTGGGCGCTTATGATGAAGTCGATTATGGGCATTCCAAAGGCGCTTGGGCGCTAGGAGGATAGAAAATTGCAAAACTTGGCTGGATTGATTAGGGATGAACTATCATGTCATAGAAAACTGACAGATATATTTGTTCGGTGATAGCAGGAAAGCTTCAGTTTTTCTCAATAGCGGTAGAGAGCGTTTGTATCAAACAACCGTATGTTATGTGCTATAAATAACAAAACATGTTTTAATATTAATTAGAAGTTAATTCACTGGCTGTTGAAAAAAAAAAACAGATTAATATAAAAGCAGTCTTGATTTATTTATAAACAGCAGACACACGAAGAAATCACGTGTTCATTAAAATTAATAACATAATTTCGAATAGTAATTACGTGTATAATTAACCGAGTGTGCTGGTGGCTTCGAAGTCCGCACAATTGACATTAAGTCTTAATTTGCGCCGTTGATTAAGCAATCTATTCACAGGCAAGTAATGTATAATTACGATCATTTGTTACAACCGTTCGTATGAGTCCAACTCGAATTTACGGATAATAATATAGCATTTGTTTAAATTGCTTCTGATTCTATTAGTTTTCTTACGGGTGGTATTACATTCTTCAGTGTACATTTTTGCGGTTGAGAATTTGGAGAAAGGAATCTCTGTTAACATTATTTTGAGGTTTCATTGTTTTTAATAAAAGTAAAAGTTTTAAAATTAACTAACTTTACAGTTTTTTACTTTTATCATTAACATATATTTTACGATCATTTAAGGAGCAAATGGACTTCTAAATGATGGCAAAAATGTTTACTTTTAAACATAATTCAACGAACACTTACCTACTTATTTCGTTTTCCTTTAATACAAGTTATCGATCTAATCCCGCATGAGCAAAATAAATCAATAAAAACAGATTCTTCTTAAGTCGTCGTTTGGCTTGTTTTATAATGTGGTTCGTGCGTGCGCATTCTCACCACGAATGTTAGCCACACGTTGTATTTTACTCCCTTCATAGACACGGACCAATAAAGTAATTGTTAAAACGCATTTTCATTGTGAAACTACTCGAAGAATCCTCGAACGGTATAAACGAGTGCCAATATTCGAAGTCCGCACATCTCCACGATTTATGTGAAATAAATAAATGCCATGAATTTTATGAGCGCAGTTTTTGAATATATTATTATAGACAATAATTGTGACGATTATTGCAGATATATAATTTTTGTTTGTTATTTTTATTGTTTATCTGATTTTATTTTGTTTATACTTTAATAGGTTTGTCCTTAATTGCAACACTGCTTTCATACCTATAGGCAGTTTGATGAGATGAGTCTTAATATTGATTTATATCAATTTTGTTCATAAGTATACTAAATACTTAAAATAGCCCGTTTATTGGTCTAGCAAAATTAATACTTCAAGCTTACTGCTTGTGGACCACTGCACCGTCAACAAAAGTCCAAATTCACACATATAAATATGCAGCTCGTAAATACGAGGGGCGATCAAAAAGTAATGATAATAAGTATAAAAAAACAACGATTGTAGTTTAAATTTAATTTATTTTTCTACATAGTCTCCTAACAAGTCGATACATTTAGTCCAACGTTTCTCCAAACCTAAAATACCCTTTAAAAAAAAATGTGTATCTTGACTATCCCAAAATGCCTCTACAGCATCCATCACCTCGCTATCATCCTCAAATTTCTTGCCCCTGAGGTGTTCCTTGAGCGTAGGAAATAAATGAAAATCGCTGGGGGCTAAATCTGGAGAATAGGGCGGGTGTTCGACCAGTTCGAAGCCTGCTTCTCGAATGGCAGCGATCGCAACTTCGGCTCTGTGTGCAGGAGCGTTGTCCTGATGAAACAGGACTTTCGCTCGGAGTTTGCCCCGTCTTTTTTCCTTTATGGCGTCTCGCAGTCGTCTTATTTGATCAGCGTAGTAGGAGCCCGTAATAGTAGCTCCCTTTTCTAGGTAATCAACCATTATGATTCCCTGAGCATCCCAGAAAACGGACGCCATAACCTTGCCCGCCGAGCTCGAGACTTTGAACTTCTTAGGAGTCGGTGAGGATGGCCTTTTCCAAGTCATCGATTGTTGTTTGGTCTCCGGATCAAAATGATGGATCCATGTTTCGTCCATGGTCACAAATCGTGACAAAAATAATTCTTGGTCAGCCTGGAACTTTGCAAGATTGGCTCTTGAAATGTCAACTCGCTTTTTCTTTTGTTCGTCCGTTAACATTCTCGGGACCCAACGCGCGGAGACCTTCTTCATATTCATTTTGCTGGTCAAAATGTTTTGGATGCTGCCATATGAGATCCCTGTGACCTCAGCTAAATGTCTGATGGTTACTCTTCGGTCTGCTAACACGATATCTTCGATTTTTTTCACGTTTTCCTCCGTGAGGGACGAGGTTGGGCGTCCCTCGCGATGTTCATCTTCTGTGGATGTTCTACCCAACTTAAACTCTTTGCACCACCGTGCCACCGTAGAATATGGAGAAGCAGAGTCCCCCAGTGTCTCCACCAAATCGGCGTGTACCTCTTTGGTAGACATTTTTTTCAAACAGAGGTACTTGATGACGCATCTCACTTCGTGTTTCTCCATTTTCGTGTTGTCGCTCCGACTGCTGGTATTCAAATGAATGTAGCTCCTCCAAATGACGTCCTATTTATACAATTTTTTAGCTGGGAAGTGGTGAAGGACTGAAGAAGCGAAATGTTTTTTTTTTTAAATTTTATCTTTATTAGAATTACCCGTTTATCATTACTTTTTGATCACCCCTCGTACTTACGTTCGTATTCCTTGACAGTTTATAAAACTATTTTAGATATTGAATCTTTTATCTCTTTTTAACGACTATTGAATTCAGTTTGACCGAAAAAGACAAAACACTCTTTAACTAAAATAGGTTTAAATTTACCTTGAGTAAGGTTGATAGTCTATGTTCTTATAGCTATACAACCTCACACACACAACGCAACTGATTTCATTAATCGTCCAGAATTAAAAATATAAATTGAAAAGATTTATGTGGCAGCGTAATAAATAAAGACAGTTTTCTTTATTGCTTTACCCGAGATGCTATCGTGGCGTATTTTCATACGTAATTGTCGATTGTGTAAGTAAATACTGGAGCACTTTTAATCTGTTTTTATAAAACAAAACAGAGCGAACCGATTTACGCGCCAGTCGGCCCCGAGATATTAAGTTCTGTAGATAAAAATCGATATATGAAACGCTGTATTCAATTAACGAGATAGAAATCTAAGATGAAATTTGCGTGAATTAGAGTGGTGTTTAATTCGAGATGGTATCGAATGTGCAGTACCTCATGGTGAGATAATCGCCCGGTGGTAACCACCTGTTGTATTCTGAATGCGTTCGATATTATTCCGCGTGACAAAATAAAGGCTACCATGTTACTTTTATACTGTATCATTTGTATAATAATAATGTTTAAACATATTTGTACTTAGAATTATACACAATTTATATTCCTGTTTGTAGCGGTATAATACAAATTAATAAAACATAGTCCAATATTGACTTAAATTCATCCAATATTTTTAGAAAAAGCTGATATTAATAGTTTTCTAGTTATAGACTTACCTTTTAAAAAACTTTAATTGCAAAATATCCCACGATTTCTTGGTACAATCACACCTTGATATGATATGGATACTCGCACATGATAGTTTTAAACCAGTAATAAAAGTTCAAAGTTAAAGACTTATCTATAAAATTACGTGATAAATGTAACTACTTGTTAGAATATTTTTTTTCTATTATAGGCCACGTGAAAGCGCACAGTGATAAAAAATGTTTTGCTACAGTCATGTAAATATCGTGTGCTTTTGAATAGACCCCTCCATACGAGAAGGAAGAGACAACGATTGGTTGAAATTGAATTTTTGATTTTACTGCCGAATTATACGCTGATTATCATATCGAACAATTAATTAAGTTCCTCTTTAAAGAGATCTGATATTACACAAGGTATTTCGCATTTAAATGCAATTTTGTGATTGTTTATTTTTTTTGCATAACATAAAGGCAGTAAAGAAGTTATTTCATTTCGTAAAATAATTTCTTTCAATAAACACATTCCACATATTTCACCATATTATTATTGAAATTATTTCTTATTTTATTATAAGTACGGATTGGATTGAATGAAAACAATTTTTACACTGTGTGTAATGAACAGTACATTTAGAATCAAATATTAAAATGATTAAAAACTCTAAGTGATTCATGCAATAAAAATTTAGCATATAAATAATACTTTTTCATATCAGTGCAAGAATATTAAATATTTTTATAGCATAGATGCGACAGAAGATTGTTTATAATGGCAATGATAACGGATATCTAAAAAATATGGACAAACATAGGTGCAATATAGTCAATCACCACGCACTATAACGGTGAAGGAAAACGTCGTGAGGAAACCTGCATACCATAGCGATTTCTATGGTATGTAAAGTCCGCCAACCCGCACTAGGCCAGCTTGGTGGACTATATGGCCTACTAACCACTCTCAATCGTACTCTCGATTGTAGAGTAAGCCCGTGCCCTGCAGTGGGACGTATATTGGCTGATATAGATAGATAGATAGACATAGATATAGATTTAGTCCGTACAGCCTTATACATTTAAAATATTTTACATATATTACCTGAAAAACTATATTTATCTCAATGCACCATATAATTTCGATGTTAAGCGTTTTAATTTTTTTATATAAAGTCAAGTCATGTCCTCGGCCCTTTATCTCCCTATT
Organism: Hyles lineata; assembly: GCA_030180105.1. Classification (NCBI taxonomy): domain Eukaryota; kingdom Metazoa; phylum Arthropoda; class Insecta; order Lepidoptera; family Sphingidae; genus Hyles; species Hyles lineata. The sequence goes on from JARJEE010000024.1 coordinate 457,477, forward strand.
ACACGGAGGACTAATTAAAACCACGATAACACGATCATAATGGTCGTGTAATTACTGCTCATTAATTTTTACATGGTCCTGTTCTTGTGTTCGCGATGACAATACGGTATTTATAAGATGATCCTTTGAGGGGTTATTTTTTGCTTTTGTTTCGTGTACTTTTACTCCTATTATATATTATAGTGCTCATTGCATGTTTAAATATATGGTGTGTGTATAAGGTTACTTTTAAATAGAAAAAAAAAATTGTAGTTCTAATTCCTTAAATAAATGATACACAAATTATGAATAATAACTGATATATTTTATGTAAAGTAGATGAAATGATGAGCATATAGTGGTTGGATGTCTTACTAACTCGAGTAAATGAGAGAACAAGGCTTTTTATTACTTCACCTAAGGTGCATGTTAGTCTTGGGCTTACATATTCTTAATGTCAATAGTGCTATACCTTTCAACTCATGTACAGGATACGAAAACGATATATTTTAATTACTAAAATCTACATTCTCTTTTACAATCCACGAATTCTGAAGGACATAAGTAAAAATATAGTGGTCATAAAACATGAGTGGCCCAGGTTCATTAGACACGCTCCACCAGGGCCAAAGGTGTGAATCGACATTTAATAAAATAATTTATTGCGAGTTGATGTGTTTTTAATGGCTCACAGACGAATCAGTAAAGAACAACAGTCTTTTTGTTAATGTAACTGCATTGAGCCCGAGGGAACACGGAACTTGCAAAGTACCTTTAAAGAAACATTATTTAGTGCCTTGATTGTGCTGTTCAAATTAAATTGATGTTGAGTGCGATATTATCGTTAATGTACTGGGTCCCTTGGTCGTTTATAGTATTGTTGCTTCCCTTTAGGCTAATGTTATTGGCAATAATTTTGTACCTATCAGGTACCTTAATGGAAGTGGTAGAGCCACGCTGTTGTTAGTCATGATTCAGCATGAATGGGCAGACTCGTCCGGGGCGGTACCACTGTCTCATAGGAAATCGACGTGAAGCAACAACTTTGCTATTAATCGCGTTTCGTTCGGCGAGTAAGATTACCGGATGCCCAATACCCTATTCCTCTAGTCATCATTTTTCCTTCCCGATTTGATGGGCCGGCAACACATCTATAATCCAAGTGTTGTGGATATTCATGAGCGGCAGTGATCAATTACCATCAGGTGCTTGCTCGTTTGCTTGTCCTAGGCAACAAATAAAAAACCATAATGAACACCCAGCCATAGTGAACTACACAAGTGCATCGCGTATTGGTTTTGCCTAATTCTGTCTGCAACAAATTAATTGAACGAATATAAGTACATAACAAACAATATATCTCTACTAATGATTGATGGATAGGTGAAATGCATTACTTGTACAGAATTATGCATAGTCATATAGGGTAAGGGATGGCACGAGAATAGGGCTGGGCAAGATGTAAAGTTTCATTATTTTACAGTGCGAATGTGTTATAAGAAACTCGACCCTGCTGTAGCCAGCTAGCGTTTTTATGAATGCAGCTCTTATTTATGCAGCACACGTTACTGTCATTCGAACATCAACGAAAAATTTACAAACATTCTTCGATCAATAGTACAACAAACTTTAATATAAATTTTAACTCCAGATTATAAGAGACTTGTCTACATTTTGAACACATCATATACAATGGGGTCTCTTTGATTTCCCGATATTTGGTTGCGTTATCCGTCGTATTCGATGCGCGTACGCAGATAACATAGTATCGGCCGATCAATTAACGTGCCTCCACAATTCGATTATTGATTTTGTAATTAAATCGCGTCGGTGGGCGTGCGTACGGAACACTGCGCATGAATTATATCCACCGCCATTTTTATTCGTGTTTGTTGACAATTTCAATTAAATCATTATGAACAGGCATATTTATTGCGCCGTATATTCGGAATGAAGACATCTCATTCGGAACGGTGTTAGTTAATGAGTTGTTTTATTTGAAGCGTAATGGATTATACACACATACATAAATACATACATCAATAAACTCAAGCCTTTTTCCCAGAAGGGGTAAACAGAGGTGCAACCAGGACACCCACATTTTGCCTTGTAGGTTACGTCTCTCGATGTGATAGATTATTGTTATTAATAAATAAATATAATAAATAAATTACATATATATCAATCTACTCAAATTTACTGTACTGTATCAGCCCTTATATGTCCCATTGAAGAGCATGGGCCTCCTCTATAATCGAGAGTACGATCGAGAGTGGTTAGGCTATTTAGTCCACCGCGCTGGCCTAAAATTATCGAAATTGAGTGCATTTAAAAAATGCTTAACAAACCTTATGCTTATATGACAGAAACGCGTAAACGATATAAAAATGTGGCAACGTTTGTCCTCTTGTTGAACAATCCCGAACGCATTAATCTCGAGATAGGGTATCGCAACACGACGTTACGTCGGTGAAGATGTGTCGCGGCTCGCTGCATCATGTGCCGCTGCCCGCCTCATCTCGTACCACGGGGGTTCATAAAACGATACGAACTTCGAATGTTCGGACGCCGTACGTAACACTTCACTAATGTGCCTAGATACTCCACAAAATGTTGGAATCCAAATCCAAATCAATTGTACGTCGTAACCTAGACTAAGTTCGGAAAAAATGATAACTATATTATAAGGAGAATAGTATTGATTTGAAATAATGGAAATCTTTAATATCGTACTCCGAACGTCGAACATCCGAACATTCGATGTTCGTATCGTTTTTATAGAGTTTCCCCCCTGAGCACTGAGCATTACACTGTTCCAATGAGCTATATAATTATGGCGTTGCGCCGGCCAACAAAAAGCTTCGATGTAATGCAATTATTTACCGGCGGATTGCTTTATCGCCGCATATGCAAACATTTTAACTTGAGGCAGTGACCTACAATCGAGCCGAAAGGTACGCCCGAGCACAAAAACCACGATACTTAATCATGTCTCCCTTAATCGATTTTTGAAAATGCCCACACTTTTCTTATTTTTCACTCGGGCGAGCGGCCATATTAAATAATCTCGATGCTCAATGAGACTAAATTGCGCACAATTTAAATCAACCGAGCTGCAGTGGTGCTTTAAAAGCTATTAACGATTAATTAAAAAACATTTTATAGTTGTAGTGAGAGTACGCGTGCTACATACACGTAGAAATGAACACAATATTTATTTTATGCATTTATATACTGCATTGGGCAGGTAAACAACAAATATAAGTTTTGGAATGTTTCTAAGCTAAAAAGTTGCAGTACATTAACAAGAAACATTAAGAATGAATCTGTCAATCTGTATAACAATAATATTGCTGATAATACGTTTGTTTGACGCCGTGAATAACCTTTGTGAAATCCGGAGTAGATGAGAGAAAGCCGACGTCACTTGGACCACCTATCTTAGAGGGTTTAAGGGCGGAGAGGCTAATCAGTATGCGCGGAGCGTCGCGCGTGCTCCGCCGCCGGACCATTCATCCGCGCCACACAATCCAAAACAAATTATTTTAACCAGAGCCTGCTCTTTGTGAAATGGAACGTGACAATCCTTTTTCGGCAGAGAGCAGACGTGTCGCACGTTTTTTGATTCGGTCGTATGAGTAATTGAGTACGGGTCGGATGCATACGGAATGCACCGCCCGCGCCTGCGTCGCTCCTACTGCGTGTCGATAGAAACCGCTCCTCGCGATACGTCCATTTGCTCGCTCTTTACACCTATTTAAAAGTCAATCAATGTCGCAACACCTCGTTTGCTTGCTGGATTTACATTTCCTTTCCAGGAAAACACAACTTCAATCACTTGTCGTCTTTTGGGATTCCTCGCAATGATGTACATTTATCCGTTTAGAACCGAGCAAGATGTATTTGCGTAATTTTCTCAAGGCGAGTGCGCGAGACGATCCGTGTTGTTGTTGGAAAATAAACGCAAGCGTATGCAGGTGCAAAATGATATAACTAACAATTGTGTATCGCGCCTTAATTACTTATGGACTTGCATTTCAGAGGCACAAATTGAATTAACATCCGTTTTGCATAAAGTGAAGATGCGGCGGCGGGCAGCGGCTCTCCGCCGTGGCTGGTGGACGAGACCGCGGGCGCGCGCCGCGACAAGACTTATGGCTGACACTACGCTATCAATTAAATTTTAATTTTCGATCGCCAACGAATGAGTCGGCAGCGTCGTAATTGGTCGAGCCGTCCGTTGATTACTTTATTGGACACACGCATAACCCGCGCGGGCGCGCCGAGTGTCGATGCCGACCCACCGGCCGCTCGCGCCGAGCCTCCGCAGCTCTGGCATTTTAATTTCAATGCGCCTTCGTGACAATCAAATGAGATATTTTTTCAAACAAAAGCCCGAGTAGCGGGCGCAGGCAGCCTCCATCCGAGAGTCAGACAGACGTAGGCGTAGCGAGGTCCAGACGAGCCCCGAATTTAAATAACTTGTTTCGGCTACCGACCGCCTTTGACATAACCCTTAAGCTTAGATCGTACGTTTCTTTCCCTCTCAAAATGCCGACGTAGTTCGTCTCCCTCTGTGGTTGTTGACGCTTCATCATTTTGGTTACGCGGCGGTGTCTTTTTATAATATACTTCCAAATGACGCGCGATGCAGGTAGTTAGTTTTTGCAGCCTTCGGTCGTCGAGTTTGAACTTAGTTTTATTAGTTTGTTTGTTTTCGTGACCTCGCACGAGCACGACACGTGAGCGCGCCTATTTGAGAGGTAGCTGTGCTCGTGTACTCGGAATGTATTTTAAATCATCCAGTAATAATAAGTTGCAAAAATTCATCTTCACATTGACTCGGGAAGATTAGAAAAGCTCTTTCAATTTGATAATGGCATTCCCGCAAAAATCGAAGCGTCTATCAAAGTTTAGATTATCTACTTGTATTCATCGCTAATTTATTCCGAAACGCTTCATTTTGCGATCCCTGCTGTCTGCCAAAGAATGGAGTTTTTGCCTCATCGGACTATGATAAATATACATGTTTCTTTTTGTGTGGCCTGTACAAAAAAACAAAAATAGCAATCCCAACCAAGCAGTGGTAAAGTTATTTCACAATAAATAGTTTTTGTAAGAAAGCAAATTCAACATTATAAAATGCTATTTCTCGGGATGAAAATGAAGACACGATGTACGTGCATCGACTGGAGACGTTATGTTTATGCCAACTTATTGTTTTTTGCCTCAGACACGGTGTCACGAACATTGTTTATGTAAATCTTACTTTGACGTAAATGTTCTTTTTGTATCTTCCGACAGAATTTATGCGGCCATACGCGACAGGATCTTTTTAAATTATCGATGCCGCGTGCGGTAGCCTCTACATACAATGTCGGCGTATTTTGTAATTCAATTATTTATTCAAAACAAAATGTTTTCAAAAATATATCTTTTAGAATATGAGTGCTCTTATCAAAAGTAATAATGGCATTATGAGACGCGTTGCGATCCGCCTACTTACCTCATGTTTCATAGTCGTAAAGTGTGTAATGTAATAAAATAATATAAAGCTGGCCGATAGAGCGGAGCATAAAGCAAACAGATTGCATCTCTGGTACGTGCTGCGGCGTGTGTCGGCTGAATAAGATGCAAGGATGGTCTCCGCCGCGCCGCCACGCCGCCGCGCCGCCGCGCCCGCTCCTCGTCTCGCCTTCGTTTTGATAAAGCACAGAATTTACTATTAAAACATCCATAAAACGAGCCCCTTTTGACAGCTTTAGTGTGTATATAAATACACCATGTTACTAGATCCCGCGACGTGTAATAATGCATCCAAATGCATGCGCTTATGATGTAATTTGTAAATTATAAGTAAATCTGAGTATGTAATGTGTGCCTTATATTCAATTGACTAGGTTGTTTTTAATATTTTTTGTATTAAACGATCTGATGATGATGAATTCTAATACCTAATCAATTTCTTAAAAGGACACTCTATAATGTTTTTGAGGACAGTATCTAGTATCAACTGCCCAATCGACATGTCTGTGGCGATGTGTTCGTACTTGTTATTAAAAATGTTATGTAACGATATAAGAACAATTCTGAGAGCACAATAAAGTTGGTATGGTGTCACAACCACAAGTCTTATCGATTGATACCATTTCTCATATAACTGGGGTGCTACGGCCAATAAATTACGTTTCTTCACAGCTTACATGATTGACACAAAATTGATTAAAGTACCAATACCCCGAACAATCGCGAAACATTTTCCCATAGCAATATTTGCATAAAAAGTTAATGGTAACGTTTAAGAAAATGGCGGCCGCTGCACACTTAAGCACGAAGCTTGTAAGGCGATGTCTTGTACCTATTACCCTGGGTATTACGCCTCTGACATTCCTGGGAATCTTCATAACATTATTTTCGGCTTCAAAGTTCTGTTGCCGTAAAAAATAACTCATATTGAGTTACAAGGTCTGGACGTGTTGCGTTGATAGCGCTTGATTACGATAAAGGATATTTTTATTTGATGCAATGCGCCGGGGAATGTTAGGGTGTATTTTATGACTAAAGAACAAGTGGTTCATAATTCATATAAGTGATCATCCCCGCATTTCAAGTCCAAGAAAATTTTATATTGCTGAAGTTTAGGAGTTGACTATTTTCTTATATTGTAGATAAACTAAATGACATGATATTGATGTGATTTCAGAGAATTGTGTTATGTAGAAAACGTACTCAGGCATTAATCGGTAAGTATATTGCAAGATATATGTAAATTAGCTTTTCGCGACATTAAATCACTTTTTAAAGATTCAAATAAGAAAACTAGACGGTTTCGTCACCATACAAATATAATTATGTATATTTAGCTTGTGATTTAATCAGTACACTAAATCTGAAGCAATGCAAATTCAAATTCACTACATATTTTATGGAACTACCCACAAAATTAAAGCTATAGCCACATAATTTAATACAGATATTCTTGACTCTTGTTTTAAGTAATTTCATGTTTAATGTTTGAACGTATTCCTGTTTCATAGTCATTCAAACTATTTCATGGTCAATATTATACTTGTTGGACATCAACCGATAAGTTGGAGAAAATAACGAGTTGCTTATCTTGTGTATTTGAAGAAATTATACAACATCAATCAAAATACACGGGCGAGTGTGTAATTGACGTTAGGAAGCGGTTTCACAAACACTCACACGAATGTGCGTTACAATGAGATGCAGTTTTAGTACGGCACGACTTGTTAGGGCTGCTATCTCTCACCGGAACTCGTCAATTTATCTGAAATTATCGATCTAGAAGCTTCTGTTTTCGAAATCATATGTTGTGTACCTTATCGAAGAAAACTCACCTTGAAAACCCTTGATTTACTCATAATGCATGGCCAATTTACTCAAACTACGTATATAATTTCCGTTGAAATCACATTATAATCTAGGAGTAGGATCCAAAACTAAATTTCGTTAATTTTAAAACCATGTACGATTATACTCTACTTTTATTGATCGCGGTGGTACCTAAATAATATGAAGTGTGGGTAGACCAGCAGCTCATGTAAAGTTTATTACAATAATTTCCTAATTGACTAGATTGGTGCACTGTGCTGTACTAAAGCCTACTCTTCAATCTACCTTTTTGCAATTAAGAGCACAATACTAGATAATTATATACTGTGGTGATTATACGTGGTGGCAGCCCTAGGTGATGGTGGCGTGGTGGTGAGCCGTGGTGGGACGGTGGTGGGAGTGGTGGCGCAGGTCAGCGAGGCCGTGAGAACGCGCGCGCGCCGCCGGTTCCCAGGCACGCGCCGCCCGCGCCCAGCGCGCGACCGCCTCGCGCACACACACCCGAACTATTGGATCTCTGCTGGGGTTTACAAATAATATGTTATGAGTTCTACTCTCTAGTAGTGCAGTAGCTGTAGTGCAGTCTGGCTGTATTGCAGCATAGAGCTGAATGGGTGGTTTTATTATTGGCCATCTCTCACTTTTTTTGTGTATATTTAGTAGTAGTAGTCTTGTTGGTAGTAGTGTAGCTAAATATAAGCGTATCATAAGTAGTTGTTGGTTAGACGCCGGCTGTTAAACGAGAGGCCGCGGGTTGGATCCCCGCACCGAAATAAATATTTGTGTAAACCACACACAGGTATTTGTTTCAGATCTAGGTGTTTGTGAGACCGAAAAGTATGTCATAGGTCCTGATACCCACGATATAAGACTCGATCTTAGTGTGGGGTCAGGACTATGTATTTGGCTGTTAGGTGTATTTATTTATTTATTATTTACACATCAACCCTTTGAAGAGCAGGACACCCATTTCACGGGGTGGAAACAAACACGGCCACCTACCGGACGCCAGTTTTACGGGTATATGTTATTTCATATCAGATTCTAAATTCGGAATTCTACTTCACTCATTACATAAGGGTCAATTTATTTTCAGCAGGTACGTTTTTACCTACGTAGCTAAAAGATGGAGCAGCCAGTATTCTAAATTCTGATAGTGAAGAGTGAAATATAACGGCCATAGAAACGCTAATCTAAATAAACCCGGTATCTAATTCCAATTTCCCCAGCGTGTGTGTGAGACGAGCAGGCTCTAGGCGAGGTCGGCGCGGTCGCTCGCCGCACGCCACTCTCGGTAGACGCGCACGCCACATGCCACGCCGCAGCCTTCACGCCTATACTATATTCAATTATATCGCGTGATTAATGCGCCGCGACCACCGAGGTTATCTACCAGCTTGCCTGATCTGCCGCGTCAGTTCACTGTGGAGATAGCTTTATTTTAACTCGTGTATTTACCTGGGCTCATGTTTGTTATTGCTTGGTGTAATTGATTACGCTTTCTTGGCATATAATTATTTGAAACCTAGTGTTTAGTAAATCTATTACTAGGCGCTTTAACAGCGGGTTCAAATATCGTACAAGCCATAGAATCTTACAAGTATTTCTCGATGCATGAAGTCTGCCCATCTACATTAGATCTCTTTATTGAACTTAATTGTAGAGTCCTACATAGGGGCGCATATAGGCTGGTACTGTATCAGTCCATATACGTCCCACTGTACGAGCCCCCACTACAATCGAGAGTACGATTGAGAATGGTTAGTCTATATAGTCTACCGCGCCGGCCTAGTGCGGGTTGGCGGACTTTACATACCATAGAAATTCTTACAAATCGCTATGGTATCCAGATTCCCTCACGATGTTTTCCTTTACACATGACTCCGAAAAGTCAGAGGTGTGCCCTGGGATTTAAACCCGCTACGACCGTGCATATATTAGCAGTCTGGTCCAAAAGGCACGCACTTTCATATAAAATAGGCTGGTACATAAACCTATAATTTGAACACGAATCTTCCTGCCAGGCCAGTTTAAGAACATTCCTATGTGGTCAAATCTATAGACATACTATCTATTATCTACTTTAGCATGACTATTACGACATTTAAACATAAGTGTTAATTGCGTCACATGGCACGTGCATCAGATATTGTGTTCAGTGGATTTGTGCGCGGGCGCTGCGGTGTAATTTATGCGGCATCGTGCGCGCGCCGCTCGTGATGCTCTGCAAGGGTAGGCTGCCTGCCTCCTTTGTACCAACTATAGGCTAATCCGCTGAGGATATTTGTGATGTAAAGGTGACTTGATTTGTGTGTGTGTGTGTGTGACATGTCTTTTGTGAATGGTTGTAACTTATCTGCACACGAGAGTAATCTGTTTTTAAATGGAATATTGCAATTTGAAAAACATTTTGAAGTAAAATTTAAGAAACCAATAAACCGAGTCAATATTTTTAATTGTTGGAACAAAACCTAAGACATAATAATTGACACTATTATTAAATATTTTAATAATTCAAAAGTCCCAATACATGTATTGACAGATTTAAGGTAGTTGCACTTATTTGTCCCTAAAAACAACAAGTTTCAAAACAATTTACGTTGGTGATTCCACGACAAAGACTTACAAAACCCAAAACATTAACGGATGTCAATGAAAACCAGCACATCCCTACAAACAGACCAAAACATGACCAATATATTCAGAACTTAAATAGCTATCAAACTTGCGCATGCAGCAAAGGGATCGAAGGTCTATACAAACTGGTCGTTTGAGTCACAAAGCCGATCGTACGTGGGGCCGCCGCGTGAGTCGCGTTTGGTCACGCTCCTTCAGACCGCAGCCTTTCTGTTATACGCAACCCACTGATTGATATGTTTGTTAAAAAACTACTGTTTGTGGAATGTGCTGAGTTGAGGATACTGTGGATTACTAGACAGCTGCTTCGATTACTTCAAGGAAGAATAATTTGCGGTTTTTAATCGGGGTTCATTGATCTTTTTAATATTTGGCGTGATTGATCGATGACTTTGCAATATCTCAAGTAACTTTGGTGTTAAGCCGTCGAAACAGTTTGTTGCCATTTGGAAATGACAGCATTCATTCAGCCGTATCTCGAACTGTTATGTTATGGCTTTAAAATTCTGATACTTGACATGATAATACCACTGCCTTGCTCTAAAGGCTTTTTACAATCAAGTTTCGTCCGTACTATCTTGAAATACTGTACCTTTTATCTAAAAATCGTAAGCACCCAAGATATTTTCCTGAGATACCATTTTACTTGAATATTCAGTAGGCTTTTAGAAATTTCTCCGCTTAATACAAGCACGGTACCGATAACCATCCAGTTTCCACTATGGTTTACTACTAGATTACGGGACGATCTAAGAGAAAGCATCTTATTAAAAGCAGATGCACTGAAAGAGTAAACGCAATCGAGATTCCAGTCTCAAACGGAGTATTAGCGTGCTGCGATCGAATTAGAGGTTACTTTCCAGATTACGAACTGCTTGGTAATACCAGTGGCAGAGACCGATGGATGGGATGGAATCAGGACTAAGGGAAATTATTTTGAATTTGGAATTGTCTTGTTGTTCATCTGAGAAAACGAAGACGTAAATTGATTATGTATTCGGTAAGTGTAACAAAAATATTACTGGGATTTTTTTTGAAATAATAATTGAATAAATTGTTAATACAATTGTTAATACAATTTTATTTTCATGTTAGTCATTTATTAAAATTACTAACATGAAAATAAAATTGATTGACGCTAGAAAATTAGTGTGACATCAATTAATACAGTAATGTCCTACGTTTTCAAGTTAAAATACAGAACATTTACAAGAATGCTAACCAAATTAGTCGGCTTATTACATGTAAAAGCATGAAACACCATGTGTAAAAGTTTGTGAACAAAAGCATTATTTTGCAAAATTTTCGTACAAATTAATTGATAATATCTGTTACCTAAAAAGCAATACTTGGATAATCCCTTGGATACGCCCATGGAGACGAATAAAGGGCACGGAGAATAACAAAACACATCCACTCATTACAAAACTAAATTATTATGCACATCGGAACACAAATGTATATTTGAGAATTATCCGCGGCGAGGCGTAATGATCAAATCCACTTGTTAGTCTCAGTGACTTGGCTTTATATCTTCATACGTTTTTTGCGCATATTACCGAGGAATTATTTGTTAAATGTAATTTCAATTGGTAGGAATAAATGGGAATTATAAAAATAAGACATGTGCTTTTAATGTTAATATCGCACTATAGGCCTACCTATTTTACGGCACCTATTTATTTATATTTGAAGCCCTCCCAAGCTTTTCTAAAATATGTGTGGTCGTTACTAAGTTGTAGTGACGAGTACATTAAAAAAGATAGACATGAAATTGAGTAATTACATACAAATGAGTTGTCACGATGATGATGGCCGCAGGCTCCAACACACCTGACAATTAGAACGGTGTCATTAAACAAATCATAAATAAGAGACGGGGGACGCATTACACATCTCAGTTAATTCAACGAATGTCTTGATATACGACTAACTTTAGTAAGATATATGTTAAGCCGTTCTGCGACTCAAAGTAGTACTATATTTGACTATTTTTCCTGGTAAAAGATCTTATTTTTTAGAGCAAAAGTAGGTTATCATGGTTTTAATTTCGAATAATGGAAAATTATACACAAGACTTTTCTTTTAAGGTGTGATGTCTATCTGGCAACAATGCGTAATTATCTGTCACTCAAATCGCTACAATATGCATAAGGCCAAGGTCCAGTTACGCATCAGTCAATACAGGCTATAGACAGTTTTTGTCAACATTTTACTTTAATATTAAAACTGGTACTAAAATATATCACCATTTTGAATCTGTTTCAGACAATCCACCATTTTAAACTTTTAAAACCTGATATTACGTGTAGTAAATGTCATGTATTGTTATGTTGAAGTTGCTATTATGGAATAAGCAAGAGGAAAATCTTTTTTGTCGTACAATTTGTTGCGCACAAATAGCCGGGGAGTTTAAAGGGCGTAACAGATGGACGTATGGGGAGACAGCTAGCTGGTCACGCTCGCGATCGTCGTGAACACTGAACACTGCCTTTTCACGCCAATCCTTACAGCGCCGACAAAGAATGATACGAAAATTACTTGTTTTTGCGATAGTGAAAGGAAACAGCGCGTTGTTGTGCCACAGACTTAATAGAGGAAATCGTGTGTAATTCAAAAAAGTACGTCAATTATACCGTGGATACAGTTGCGTTGTTTTGTTTGGATTAAGTGTCTTGACTTATTTAGGAAGTTCAATCATGAAAACGTATTTTTTTATATAAAGTATATCAAGATTGCTGCCGAAAACAAAACTAGGTGGTAGTTTTATTGACTTCACACACATCGAAATCAAATAATATTTGATTAAAATTTTCCGACTTGCTTACTACATTATAGCAGATTGCTTGCTGTCTTTCAAAATAATTACTCAATATGTTGACGAAGCAGAGTGCAATGATTCTTCTTCGTACTTGGCGACTTCCCTTCCGACTCAGCCGGATTAATACATATCTTTGTACTCATTTCCAAAACAAATAATATATAAATGTTTGCTTATTATGATCAATTATATTTATGAACTGCTCTGATTTAAACTAATTTGTAACATTGCTAAAAATAACCACCGTATTGTAAACTGGATTAAAAAAAAATATCCTTTTTACTTTCAACTAAACTGCATATAAAATCGATTGCCTCGTTGAAAAGATATTTAAATCGATGCAACTGTTTCGAGGTTTATTTTCCCAAATATTGGTTAAAAGCCGATATACGACACACCGGACGGTTTAAAATTTGTTTACGTCGAGAGATGTCACATTAACTCTTGCCAAACCGACATAAAGTGAGAGGGTACACGTCAAACCAAGGATACCGGATAATATAGGGCCACGTGATACCCTTGCGTTGAAACCATTGCGAGTATTTTGTTGGTTACTAGCAAAAAAGTATAATAAATTGACTTAATGGCTAATATGCTTGATTGCCTCTGTGGCGTAGCTGTACTACGATATGATTACAAAACTGAGGTCTCGGGTTCGAATCTCAGGTTGATCGAAGTGATAGTAAATTTTTCATCTAATTATCAGCCTGGAGTCAGGAGCTTGTGATTTGGGGATAGGCTCGCCCCCTATCAGATTGTGGGCAGAACTCATAAGGCGAAACATGGGTGTACTGGTTACTATCAGTACCTCTGCTAACCCTTTATGGGAAAAAGGCATAAGTTTATATATTCTATGCTTTTGATTAGATATATAAGTGGAGAAATTTGCGATAAGGGTATTAAATAATTTTGGAGAAATAGTTTTCAGGCGTTTCGAGTTCAGCATAGTATTAGAAAGACGCACAAAAGTATACTGGTACTAAAAGAAGTAGGTATTTAAAAGATATAGCTATATAAAAGGTATAAAAATAGTGGTATTGTTAGTACACCGTGTGTATCGGCGAATGTTTATAAACATGTGGCCATTGTGGAAATTAATGGGATTAAAGATAAGGTCCGTTACGATAAAACATAGCACGATGTAGGGTTTGTTTTTATACATAGTAGTGGTGATGCACTTTCGTATTACTACAAATATTGTTAGTAAACGCACCTCCGTTCCGCTCTCCTTCCGATTTGATGGTCCGGCAACATATCCATGATCCAAGCATCATAGATGTTCATTGGCGGCAGTGATCACTTACCATTAGGAGACCTGTTTGCACGTTTGCCGGACCCATGGACCCTGGATCAATCTCTCTATCAAGCAAAATTATATGAACATTATGCAATTGATCTTCCCTGATATCATCCTTGGCCACAGGAAGTTGACTGCTCAACATAGGCCACTCAAAGGATTTTTACAGCGAATAGTTAGTAATTACCTGCGTACAGTGACTTCCAACTAGCTTCATAAAATCTTCTGCCAACATTGTGGTTGAGCTTGCTTTAAAATATTCAGCAAATATTTGCCAATTCACGTAACAAAAGTGTTACACCGCGCCGCTTACAAGCAGTTAAGTTAAACTGTTTATTAAATGAAAAATGTACTCAGGCATGCATAAAGAGGTAGCAATGAATGATTGGCACATTAATATCGAGTTCGAAGTCAGTTGTACACGAACAATCGAGTGTATTCCCATACCCAACTCCCCTCGGGCATTTTCGGAGCCAATAAAAAATCGACTCTTCGTTTCTTCACGTTGTTAAACCGTGTTCTTATTGGATGTTATTCAGACACCATTGGTCTATTGTAGCTTTTTAATAATTTCATTTATTTGTTAAATTTCGCAAGTTGTATTGAGTGAATTAATTGCTAAGACCCTTTCTTCATAAACGTATTTAATTATTGAACCTAAATTAACACTTTATGCAAATAATTGCTATTTATTAACATCTTGGATTAAACACATTTTATAGGCTTTCATGTCACATTCTTATTTCCTAAAAACGTATTTAATATTCTGTATCCCGTAATAAATTCACGATAATTCGATAAAATTAAATTTTCATAAATCGATTAGCGAGACCAAATTGATCGATAAATTATAGAATGTTGCAAAGGCACACGTGCGAATAAAGCCTTATTCAATAATTCGTGTGAGCCCCGAGCGGATAATAACAGTAATAAGGCATGCCGCGGCCTCCATAAGTCACATCGCTTCTCCGTAAAATAGCGCTCTCATTACCGGCGAAAATACTTGACCGTACACACGGGTATTGCGATAATGTACCTACTTCAACACTTCATATACTTTAAGCTATGTATAAATAATTGGCTCTTTCGTACGTCCTAACGCCACGGAATCTATTAAATAAAATTAGAATAAAACAAAGCTGATGTTAAATGAAGCGCGATGTCAAAGGTGAAATTGCAGTATACTGCACCACATATATTTATGAAAGTGTTATGATGTACGAGCCTTAACCTACAGTGCGCTCAAAAGAAATATTTGCAAGCAAGAAAAAAAATTAAAAAACCCTATCTGCGCTAATAACATGACGCTCAAATAGTTGTGTCAGATTTAATGACGCGCGTCAATAATGGAAGATAAACTGGATACGGAACGTGTTCTATTTTTATACCGTATTACAGGGAGGTGGTAAATTAAAAGCTTTTCGAGATGTAACTTCGTGCTATTACAATTGAGTAGCGCTGCACCAGAAAAGTGAGCTGACGTCATAAAGGGTTGAGTTGAGCGCGCTGGCTGTCACGTTTCTGCTCGATTCAGCCTCATCTCTCCCACAGTACTAGTCACGAACTTATACTTCACTTAATTAACGTAAATAAGACAGTTTTGCGAATGAAAAAACAACGGGGCCCGTGTAAAGGTCGGCGTTTCGACGAAACCGGATTGGGGATTAAGGCTGCGTGCAGATTTGCACATCGAATTATTTGTAAGCTCTACTCATTTGAGTGAGATGTGCACTAATCACCGTGGAATTTTAATATTATATCTAAAACAACAAATAATGATGATGGAGCAAGTTAACTATCGCGAGCCGCATTGTATATATTTCGTAGATATCATAATTAAACATACACGAAATTATATTAGTCCCTTGTACCTACTTCGTAGTATAGTGACATATAGTCTATAAATATTGCATTCAAATACAATCGTATCTATTTTTTGTCGGTAAATTAGAACAAGAAAAGCGTATCGATAACGCATGTTCTAAGACACGCCCTTCCGATCACGTAAAGCATCGACTCGATAAAGGCGGCAGGTAAAGTAGTAATTAGTAAAACATAATCAAAATTCAAGATTAGAACGTCCTCGAACCTATCTCTGGCTTTATCATGTGATATTAATGAGATAGAGCAACTCTTTCAAGATTTATTACCTCAGCTGTTATGGTACATATTTATATGTTTTGTTACTCGTTTATTTTTAGAGCTAAGTGTACCAGTTAGATAGAAATAATTTTATTTTCTTACAGAATAAGAAATAAGCAACAACAATACAATTACGTTCAGTTCACTATTTGAGATGATTGGAGTCTGACTGTGATAGCCCAATCAAGACTTTTCCAATGCTTAAGTATTTGTTGCAGTAGACTGACGAAGCATGAAAACCGTTTGATCATAAGTGGTTACTACTGCTCATTGGCTTACTCAGTGTTACGGGTAGGTACGGCACAGCCAAGTCATAACGAAAAACCATATTATTAAAATAGTGTTGCTTTTAGTGAGAAAGTCAGGTCTCAGCAGTTGGAAAAAATTTAACCAAAGATGACTTTTGGTATTGTATGTTTCCTAATATAAAGGATTAACGAGTCATCATCATGAGCCTATTTCAGTCAGCACCTGGACATAGGCTTCTTCCAAGGTACGCCACAGAGCCCGGTCTGCTTCTTTATGCAACCAATCGCTGCCGGCCCTCTAAGGATCTACGAGTGATATGATTTAAACACGCCCTTAGTCGGTGCCATCTTAGGCCACACTTTATGTCACATCTTATTTTAATGAGAGTTCTTACGGCGACACTAATAATATCCACTGAAATTAATTTAATCATTCGTAATTACTACTGCTCATTAACCCTTATGACAACGTTTGCAGCTACCGACATGCGATCTTTGGTTACAATTATTTTTTAGGGAATACTTTTAATTGAAAGACTGATATTGTGATAGAGTCAGTCGCAATCATAATAAGGACTGAAATACCGATTAAAGAGCGTATCGTTGTATATCTCATTTCAAGACGTAGGCGACAAGAGTATAAAATAAATTGCTTTACCAAATATCACCTTGCGTAATTATAATGTTGATAGTGCTTTTGTTACCCGTAGTTATCATTAACATTATTTGCGCTTGATCACCATATTATAGGCATGAACATTTTTTATGGCCCTGATTTTGTCAATAACTCCTAATGCAAATCGCTGATACCTACTATACAACTAGTCTGAAGATAACCCGTTTTTAAACTCAGAAGAAAAGTTAACAAAACTGATGTATCTCAATATGTATTATTCTATATAAGTTAAATTGTAGTTAGTAAATGCCTTTAACGCTTTTGAAAGGAGGTTTTAGTAAACCACAAAGGTGCACGTTGGTGAATAAAAAATGCCTTTGAAACTTGTCGTGGAAAACGCTTAGGACTCAGAATATGTTTTGCGTTTGAACTTGCTATCTCTATCTTGGCAATCCTGACCCAACTAGGCCATCGCTTACCGATGCCGATGGCAATTAAAACACAGATAAAGCGCACAACACATTGTTAACGGCTATATCAGCCAATAATTAATATCGCTGAAAGAGACACACAATAAATAGTGCATCGTCAGAGCAACTCCATTTACTGAGCCTTTTAAAAAGCTTTTCATAATGGCAAGTCACCGGTATAACCCCACATTAGCGCACTCGCCGCGAATTGAATCGAGACAGCGATGAAAGACTCGCGTTTTGTAATGAAAAGGGTTATAATTTAAATTGCTTTTATTAGCGATATATTTGATGCTGAGTGTTCTTGAAAGTGCCCTGTTCCTTAATGGTTATGTGAGCGAATCTTTGTTAATGGAGAATTTTTCGCAATCGCGGGTTTTAAAGGGGATTTTTTGTTGTCTTATTTTTAGCCTTGAGTAAGTGCAAATAGAAATGTTTCATAATTTAAGACATTTTTAGTTTTTTACATTAATTTCATGTTAGTTTTCCTTTTCCTTTTTTTTCCTATTTAAGTCTACAATTGCCTCGGTTCTTGTAATAGAGCAGCTGATATGGTATTTCTCTACTTATACTGCAATATAGCGTTCATAAAATAAAAATACATTTACATAAGTTACAAAAATAAAACAATTATACATTTGTTTTGATTACAAACTGAATATTCTTGTCTCTTTATCAAAGAACATTTACCTAACAAAAAGTAATAACTTAGCCGACTCTATTGTAATTGGATAAAAATATTTTTATTCCCTTTTTGTTCGTTAAACATGCAAAACTATTATTGCAAAATCAGATTCTGTTGCAAAAAAGGTAAAAAATTCCCACTACTGCCTATTATGAAATAATAAATAAAGAAAAATGCGGCGATACCGCGGGGATAGCGCGGTCGGCGCGCTAGCTTCACGCAATTCTAAAATAGACTTTTACCTTAAATTGCATTCTTTCGAAACACGTATCTTTGACTGTACACCTGTCTGTTATTTAGATGTAAGATTTAATTTGTAACAACTCGGTTTGTTTATACAAAAACCAAAATGATATTGAAAATATTTTATTGAATCATAAAATACTAGACATCATTTAGATTCAGGCACTTTTTTCTCTACTACCCGGTTCACAAGGTTTCACAAGGCATAATTCAATGAAATCCAAAATAATAATTCTACTAAATTAGCAATACATTTATAATTGTATAAAATATTCAAATAATTTTTCACAATATTAATGACGCATTATATTTATTAAAACATTTCAATTATTAAAAAGATACATACAATATTAATTGCATAATCATCGTGAACATGACAAATTAGTAACGATTTATCGATTTGCTATCTTCTCTAAATATCAACATATGTACTTATTACTTACGCAAACAATCAATCTAATTACAAAATTATCAGCACATCATTAAATAGTAGGTATTGTCGATTTATCATTTATATTTGCGAAAAATTTGTTACTAATTGAGTTTTACAGCATAGTTTCACAGTAATCATAAAGATCATCAGATATCTCATTGATTAATTGCTCGTCTAAAGCAATCTAAGTACTAAAAATAAATAAAGACACCCAACAGTCAAACACAAGTCGCGATATAACACACAAATAAGTTGAGAAGTGTTTTGGAGCTATAAGAAAACAACAGAAGCAAATATTAATTGTTGGCAGTGCATAAAATTTTATTTTATACAATTTTGCATTGTTAAAGGAAGTCTTTGCGAGGGCTTTCTATACCGACACATTTCGATGCAGTTTTATTTACCATCTATTCATAAAATCTTGTAAAAGATCGTATAAATAAATATTTTGATTTGCTTTGAGTTTGACAATAAAACGAGAGTTTCTAGCTAATGGTCGCACTCGGTTTATGTGCTCTTAAAAGGCGTAAAATAAAATAATCCAGATACTAAAAGTATTTAATTAGTCACATTTAATATAGTCACGTTAAGTTTTATTGCAAAACTCGTGGTAGATGCACCGAGTAATGCAGTATTGTGCGCCGGAGTACCCAAGAGCGACGCGCAGGGTTGTCAATACCATCTGGCTCGGATTTATTTATCACAAAATTATTCAAATTGTTAGGGCAAAAGAGCTAACAGCTTCCCTGAGAGTACCTAAGTGATTATCGATTTCTATGAATATCTACAAAGTTGTAAACTTGCGGTGCCAGGCTCTTAAAAAATAAAGAGAAAATGAAGAAAAATGACAGGAGAAAGTCCTAGGCCGCAGGTAGAATGTATGGTACTGAACATTTTCTAACACTTCACTTGTGTATATAATTAACTATATTACTAGTTGCTAGTTTTAATAACTACTGCCACGAAACGGAAAAGCGTCTAAATGATTATTAAAATTTATTTTTAGGGGGTCACTGCAGATGCCTAGAGGAGAAAACTATATTGAAGACAACGCTATACCTAAGTAACGATGTGAAACAAATAAAGTGCATAAATAAGAATGTCCATACAGGCAGCCCTAGGAGCGCGGCGAGTGTGGACCGGTTCGTGCGCGGCGCACCTGCCGCGGGCACACGCCACGCATGCGCACCGCACACTGCCAAGTGCCAGCCCTGAGCCGTAATACTACACCACTTGCCACTCGCAAATAAATTCATAACACACTGCTTAGTGCTTAGCTCTTATAGATAAGCTCTACGTTGGTTTTTTTGCTGAGTAGTTTAGATGATAAAGCAAAAAATAGTTTAGAGTTTAGTCATGGTAACGTGTAATATCTATCTAGGTTTGGCTTCCATGGATTTATTGAATATCTGGGATAAAAGTACCTAAACAATATAAATATAGATATACAGGATGTGAAACGGATTTGCCAAGGAACCAAAAAGCTCTATCGAATTTCCTTACGAAAAGTTTGTTACAACAAAAGAACTTTACTAAAACTCATAATAAAAAACACAATTTATTTTAAGATTTAAAAGACATCCCATAAAACTATAATCGATTGTTTCGAAGTTTGGACTATACCGGTACGATGCAATGTTTCGGTCTTTATCTAATCGTGGAATACATCACTGACAGCTACAAAATACAAAATAATTGAAAAAATGTCGCGGTGGCGCTGCGCTCGGCCTCCCTTTACTGTCCTCGCTTGTGCGAGTGCAGATAAGCTGGGACGTGTGCATTTTATTTATTTTAACATTTTTAAGGCGGGCGTGCTTTTTTTTCTCTTCGATGGCGGCGCGCGGCGGTAAGTCACGAAGTGGCCCGCACTCCGCACCACCTTGAGGGCTAAATAGCACCTACGCAGTAACCGCTGCGCTTATTTACTGCCTACTGAAATAGACCTACTTCGATAAACTCTTTTATGTACGCATTAGGCATAATACTAAGCTGGTAGAATTTGAAAATGGAATGTCAATTTTCAATAAAATGAAATATTATTAATTCGAAAAATCATATAAATTGTCACTTTTTATATGATGTGTATTTAAAAGTGCCCTTTTATTTATTATGTTATGAAGTGTCCTGCAATAATATATTATTTTATACTAAACATTATTATGTTATCTGTGGTAATAACTATTTTATTTTCCAGCCAGCAGCGTGATAACAAAACAAGTAGTTATTGTTCAATAAATAGGCTGATAAAAATATATAGAACTGCCTTTATTACAGCTCGTCGACGCATAGCTATTTAATTTTCTTCACTTACTTACAATTGCGTAATGTATTCCTGCTTTGTACCTCATGAATAAATATGTACGGCTGATAAGCAGATAGTCCGAATTTTTGCATTTGTTTACCATTACTGAGGATATTTTAAACGGAAAATTAGTTGAAATGAGATTGTATCCAAATGTAGCGTTAAGATATGGCAGCAAATGGTCTTACAATCAAAAAGTCTTAGTCGCGGCAAAACGATGAAGATTGGATGGAAAGCGGGAGATTGTGTAACACAACGCACCCTAGCAACCATCGGGATATCACTACATTAACACGTCGTGTGCGAAACCAGGTCCAAATGATTTGGTATATATCTCGCTTTACGTGCAGTTAAAAGCGTAGACTTCTCTGTCGTACGAAAGATTTAAGTTTCTTAAACGTTACAGGGTTTATGCCCTGTACCGCCACAATGATAGTTTTATGACCAGGTGTACAATGCCTTGTACCGCAGGAATGGAAAGAATAGAAAAATCACTACCGCAGGGAACGTGTTAATAGGAAGAAAAAGATGTTACTATATAGTTCGAGTTGTCATTTGAGAAGCGCAAGTGAACCACAGTGGACACAACAACGGTAATTATTTAAAGCATGGTGTCGTGACGCGCGCGTCCTCGCGACCGCCGCACGCATGTCCCCGGAATAAGGTCAACATTGTAGCTTCCAGTGCAAGCCACGATCACACATACACTGCACTTACTATACATCTATATGTATAAGCTCACGATCATATGCTTATGCCTAATAGGTAGAAAAATGTTAAACAGTTCACGGTAGTTATTTCCACTCAATTTGGTATCAAATCTCAGGCCAACTTAGGTAGAGAACATTATTTAATTTTAATTTTAAAAAAGTTTAGTTCAAGACCTATATCTTAATTACCCTTTAATGTTTTTTAACAGGTCTAATATATGTTTAATTTTAATAGTTGCTAATAAAGGCAACATTTCTCCTGCACAACCCTATCCGAATTTCTTAGTTGATGTTAATTTTTAAACGAAGCACATCTTCATTTACTCTATTTCAACATTTCACGAAGAAAGTTATTAAACAAACGAGACCCACTTTACAACACTACAACACATTTAACAATCAGATATAGAGTCATAAATTCAAGCAAATGTTACTTATGATAGAGATACTTTAATGTTCAAATAATAATAATATGCTATTTTTATGTTTTGCATATTTGTCTATTAATAGCTGACATTTTACAATTTCATTAATCTACAATAAACGATTCTGGTCATCGCCTTATAACTTTGTAAGTACCCATAACTTTTTACCATTTTATGTGTTTATTTAATAGTTCGATACTATAAATTGCCAATACATAATTATTTTTAAAATTTTATGAAGCTATAAAACGGACATTAAAAACAAAATATGAACAGACCTTGATAAAACATTGGATATTCAGCACATCTTGGCTATTTTAAGTTTTATTAAGTCAAAGCCGCTTACGTGGATGTTTTCTTATCAATTTGTAGATAATCTCTTGTCAAAACACAATTAACTTAATGTTTAACTGCAATACCTGTTATCTACATATACCACACCAACAATAAAATACCAACTTGTAATTAACATATTAAACGTATCATACAACCTGGATGAACGTAAAATAGCCTACCACTTTCACACGCATATTATTTATAGTATTCCATGTTTATTTATCATCCTCTACAAATGTAAAACGTTAGCATCACAAGACTCGCTTAAAGATAAGTGCACGGTCTTTAGCAAATTTGACGAAGTAAAAAAAGTTACATTTTTTTAAAATGACCACTCGGACAATGCGAGAAGTCGACGGTCTCGATAAAAACTCGTTGTTTTGTCTCAAAGCAGTACATTAAGAGAGCAGGTAATTAAACATCGAGATGTCCCTGCCACGAAGCTTGTGAGGAGGCGTCGCACTAAATAATGACTGTAGTAAACTTATTGTGATGGGCAAAACCGCCTCCACCATTGTACTTTATCATACACTAATTATGGGAACGGAATTTGTAGGGGTATGTATATGTACATAAATTCATATAGCTTTGTAGTGTTTTAATTTAATTTAGTTATAAACACGGAATTAATACTATATACAATATATTCTACGTTAAAGAGCGTATGCCGTATTATGCTCGTGTAAAGTAACAAATACAACATGAAATTATTTGAATTAAAGTAATCTAAGAGTACTCAAAAAAGACGTCTAAACTGACGGCAGCTGTTGTTCCAATGCATATTTTAATGACGAAAAACAAGCAGGACTATCTGAGTAGAGTGAAAGCGAATTGGTTCGTAAAGAAGCGATCTCATAAATCGAAGCGATAATTAAACTATTTCATCGCAGGCGTCTGCGGATAATCTCGCGGCCGCGGTATTCCACGCTCTGTAATCGTTTGTCGCAAAAACCGAATTGCGCGTTATTCAATTGGTTAATAAGACCAATTAATTTGAAGGGATAGCTACCTTCCGATCGACAACGAGCTCCGTAATTGGAACGATGAATGTTCGATGTAGAGAACATTTCTTTCTTTACACGTGGCCGGTGGAGCGCTATTTTCAATTAACTACAAAACGCCTGAAACGTTTTGTAAAACATTCTTTTAATTAGTAGACCAAAAATGCAATGGCTTCATTATACCGATTTTGAAATGCAGTTTATGTCACCAATTTTAAACATTTCTACCCCTGAAGCTTTATCGAATGATTAAAACTCAGTAACAACATAACTAACTAACGAGATCAGGCTGAGAAGAAATACTTAATTATGTTATACTGATACCGTTAAGTATTACTAATTAATTTTGAAATAAAAATATGCTAAACATCCTTTCAAATTGTGTTTGTACCTTGGAAAATTTGTATTTTTTTTCTTGAAGAAATTGATTTTTAAAATTCATCAACGCCACCCACCTAAAATATTACAGCTTCTAAAGTAAACATTGAACACTGATTATTCATAAATAATATAAGTACTTACCTATTTTAACAACCTTGGTACTTGGACTACTTTTATCTATGGACTGTGCGTCAAAAAGCTTAACTAACAAACTTAACTGCGACATGATCGAAATATTTTCCATAGATTCATAGGTATGTTCCACCTATTGGTTCGGATTGATCTGAAAGAACATCGCTTTGTGATATCCGATAAAATCTACATCGAAACTCGATACTAAATAACACTAAGTCCGCTCACTAAAATATTTTTAATTGCGGCTATTATTGAATTTGAAACTTTAATTATCTTTTATTGCCCATCGGTAGAACTTGTTAAAACCCAAGGTACTTTTTATAATAATAGTAATTATAAATATTAATTAAGTAATACATTTGATAGTATCGTGAATATTTGGCTTCCACGATTATTTGGATGGAAGATTTAACTTTAAGAGTATATTAGTGGTTTTCCAATTTTATTAAAGTATGAGGTAAAAATGCAATCATATGTTTTTTTGTGATATTCATTTTACAGCAGATTTTAAAAAACCTATTCCCACCAAGTCCTACATTTTAAACAGTCATAGATGCCGTAAACTTCGATACTTTGTCCATGCATTAACTACACAAATATTGCTTTAAGGAATCTTAGCCACGCTGGCACCTAACCTTTTTTTTTACAGGAACACGTTCCTGTCACTCAAAAAGGATTTAAATCGGATAGCATATGACCGCTGTGTGTTCCGCTCGTGTTCTGTTTTAGTTGTCAGGCAGTATCCGACGTCCACATGCGTACTTGCCACCGTGGGTGGTAGCCGAAGGGTTTTGCACTTTTTTTTATCTAACTCAACACGTGATTATCACGCACACTGCCCCCTGGTGGACTCCTTGAGAAATGTATAAATCACCAAAAAAAAATTGCGAAAGTTGTTGCCCGTAAATTGCTTGTAATTGTGTTGATAGACAACATAACACACCTTGTGTTAATAAATTATTAATTATTGTTTCCCATTATTTTAACACTGATTATTCATAAATAATATAATTACCGATCTTAATTTCCTATACTAAAAAAGTTATGGGAATTTTCATATGCCTCACAAAATAACGTCTCAGGGTAAAATAAAATTGTGTTCATAAACAAAATCAAGTTGGTTATTATGCGTTTTAAAACTCACTTAGGTATTTCTTGTCGTGCACACTGTGCAAGTTTGTTTTCATAAAATTACAAGTTTGGACCGGAGGTCTTCGATTTAGTACAAATAGCTGTTATTAAATGCTTCCAAATGCGGCCCACCCTGACTCCCTAATACTGTGTTTTGGTGAATTGTTCCTTTTTTAGTACATTAGATGACTTCATTTTGTTATTTTCATTCCTTATACCCGTAATTATTGAGGGGTATGTTTGTCATAACTCAAACCATACGCGGTGGTCAAAGATTTTTAAATTTGTTTCTTAAATTATAAGTTTAGGATTGAATCTTAATAACAGAGATTTTTTAAACTATATTATTTGTAATAACATCAACTTTATTGGAAAAATATGTGTATAATGACTATCACTTCGGTTAAATTTTATTTATATTTGCTCATACTTAGAATTATTTCCACAAATTGAAAGAGTCTAATAACTATACTCAAAAATATAAGTTTGTAACTACCTATTCTAATTTATATTTACATAGTTACAAAATTATATTAGTATCGATTCTGACAAAGCAACACTGCAGCTCAAATAACCGTTTTATTACTTGGCACATTGTTCAATACCCTGGTTGCAGCATTCAGCTGTACACTTTTTATTTTCGATTCAATTAAACAATACAGCCCAAGTTGTCGTCCGATGCTTTGCGTGCAGATAAAAATAAAGTCATCACGTTTCTTCACTTATTAAATTTCGAAAGGACACTCCAAAACGGTGGGGCCAATCTTTATTTCTAAGAAAGCTTACTCATGTATTTCCAATCAACAAATACCTGCTTCATACCAAAGATTTTTCGATCAATGTGGACCACAACTCACGTCTGATCGAAATTCGTTGCGCATTGACCATCTTCGACCACCTAGAATGCTTCTCTTTTCACTAGATGCCGAAGGAGGTCTTGCGTAAAAAGCAAAAATTCGGACCACCGGTACATTAGACCACCGCTTTTAAGGGTATTGACGAAATTCTTACGTCGAGTATATACAGAATTAGAGCAATGTGTTAATTAACCATTTCCATCAATGTTTTCCAAAGGTGAACCTTTTAAATTCATGTGGCACAGTTATTGTTCATGTAGTAATCTGCATGCAAACATGATCGTTCCTCGCTCATTAGGTGGTGTCATGCATCATAAGCACCGATTAATTGGCCTCCGACGCTCCGGTGCACGTACAAAGAAGATAAAAAGAAGAATGACATCGGGCAAGCAACGACCTTTTCTGTAACGAGGAGCCGTCACTCAAGCGGGCGACGTCAGCGGCATGTGGGCCGCGGCCGACAAACGATCCTCTCGACAACTTCAATTTATATGCAACTCGATGCCTACACTCGTCCCCGGCTGATAGGTAATAAAGTCATGGTACGGATCGCCACCGAAATTATTGCCGAACATTCACAAAATACATTCATTATGATACATAATTACTAATTAAGTTTCTCA
The DNA here is from genome assembly GCA_030180105.1 of Hyles lineata. Lineage (NCBI taxonomy): Eukaryota > Metazoa > Arthropoda > Insecta > Lepidoptera > Sphingidae > Hyles > Hyles lineata. The sequence continues at coordinate 484,305 of JARJEE010000024.1, forward strand.
TTAAGCGTATTATTGATGTGACGGACTCATAAATGATATCATAAGCGAGTCGAAATGAAATTGAAAACGGCAGTAACTTTACAATAATATGTGGTAAAGGAAAACGAGTGCTCCGAGCGGCAATCTTCCCACACCAACTTGGGTGGTTCGGCAGATGCTAATGATAATAAAATCACAAATCAATTACTGGTTAGAGATCGATGTTATGAACATTACACGTACCCACACATCATGCCGTGAATTTCAATGAACTCATAAACATAAGTGTACTTCAGTGCATATATTAAGAGGTATACCGCGTCTTGTTTACCGAGTCCATTGCTCACGTGCGCGGCGTAATTAGCTTTTTAATTGATACATCAAGGTACACAATAAATACAAACTAATATTCTATATAAAAGAAACTAATTAACATCGGTTGAGCAATACCGATGTAAAACGTGTCGGGTGGTCAAAATATATTCGCCGCTGCCGAAGCAGGTATACATGAAAATTGGAAATAATGAAACGTCGCCGGGCATCGATTGTGGCAAATTGCAGTTGCCGGTGCAATAATTTCACCAATAACCCGCCATTAGTGTCGGGAGTGCAAACAAACTGCAGCCATCAAATGCGTTGACGAATTAGTGCGACCACCCTGAGAGCGCCACATGCGATCTCGCCGTGTTATTTTGACTAAAATGTCTTCTTTGAAAGATTGAGAACGGTTTCGTAATTGTTTTTAATTGAAGGCTATGAAACGCGAGGCGAAGCTGCGATTTTATCGCGGTATCGCTTATATTTTTATAAAATTCCGATGTCGTGAACCACTCGTTTGGATAGAAATTGTAGACTTGTAATAAGCTATAGAATCATAATGTAGACAGATAGCTGATAATGTCAAGTACGTTATTATTGTGTAGTTTGTTGTAGATACCATTTGTTTTTTATTTAATCTTCTCACCACATACAATAGGTAAATTTCTATCTATTATATTTTCTACCACTTGGTATACAGGGTATATGAAGACTGCTATCGAAAATAAAGCCGAGTGGTAGTTTTAGAGACTATATACACAAAGCATTAAGCAACTAAAAATTTCGCATATAAACATGTTTTTTTTTTGTGTTGTTTTAAATATCATCGTATTTGGGTGGTATAGATTTTGTTGCGGCGATAATATTTGAAAGAAGAATGACATAACATATAATATCCGGATAAAAGAATAAATTTACTTCAATAATTTACAATATGTTTTATAACATGAAATTACAAAAATCTATTCAAAATCCTTAACTAAACTCGTAAATAAAATATATATGATCAAAACATCCATCTGTTACAATTAGCCTACCTTTACTTGTTTAAAACAAAAAATAAAACAACTATTTGTAGAGAATTTTACTTGCAAATGTCAAGTCTGTCGCCTAAACACAAACTACTGTCTGTAGATGGTACAAAACGCAATCCTCATCTTTACTCAGCCGTCCCCTGCCACTCAATGTGCAAAGATCGTTACTTCATTTATCCTGGCGTCTTATCTTGTTATACCCGTGTTTAAAAGGTAAACTTATTTCAATATTAAATACTTACATGATTGTCTCCTTAGTCTAGTAGCAGCGTGTATGGACTATGAATCGTTTTGTTCTGGGTTTTAAGCTAGGTCGAGCGATCCATTTAATAAGTGTTTGTATTTGAGAAAATTTCGACAAAGTTACTAGGATGTAGTATATGTGCTAGTCCAGCCCAGTCTCCCGCCGCCAGGAGGGATCAAATGGCATTTGTTCTTTAACTTTGATATTGAATTAAGTGTTAAATAAATGAAATGGTACTCCGTCTACAGTCTTGGTCCATCTTCAAGGATTTACGCGTAACTTATTTATTTGTGTGTTAGAATATAATGTATATTTTATGTTTAGTTGCTACATTGGCCACTAAATGATTTTTTCCGAAGGCATCTAAAGCTTGTAGAGTTCGCAGGCATCGCTCGTAACTATTGGTCTACATAACATAACATTGACAGCCTCCGTGGCGCAGTTGGTTAGACGCCGACTGTGAAACGAGAGGCCGCGGGTTCGATCCCCGCACCGAGAGAAATGTTTGTGCGGCCCACAAATATTTCTTCCGGGTCTGGGTGTTTGTGAGACCGAAAAGTCTCTCGTAGTTCCTGATACCCGCGATACAAGACTCGATCTTAGTGTGGGGTCAGGACTATGTATGTGACTGTTGGGTGTTATTATTATTTAGAAAAAACTGGTTCAAATCGGTAAGGATAGGAGGGGTTTGCACGAAAAACTACATAAATATATGTTATGGTTTTATTACAGATTAATGGCATATTTAGGTACACTTCTCATATTTACAATAATATATTTATCGTTACATAATATCACTTTGTCTTAATGTAATTTACATAAGAGAAATAAACATAGAACTTACAGTAAGTATATCATATCTCACCATCTACGTCATAAATACATCTGCTTTTTTCAACTTACATTAATAAAATACATTTATTTATTTTTTAAATCTGTTTTTCCTATTTTGAATGTTCCATGGATTCACAATCATCACATTAGGGTGTGTCAAATTAAGAACTCGGATATATATTTACGATATTTAAGTTTACAGTATTGCAAAATATTTGTGTTTAAATGTCCTTATTCCAAAAATAAAACGTATCCCTACACAAGGTAACTAGTGAAGGAAGACAATCGTTAAACTAATGGTTTATTTCGGTAACAAATACAAAAATACACGTACATCTAGCAAACCGTTTTACATATTAAAAGCCTTATTACGTAGAACAAGTACACGGTCGACAATTCTCACAACGCATTATGCATACATTTACACACAATCTACAAAAGTCGCCGCGATTTCATGCTCTATGCAAATAATTACTTATAGCAATATCCTTACATCTACGTCGTGGAAGACTATATGATTTTGCTGTATAAGGCACCAAGAATTCTTTCTACAATTCCTTGCATTTAAAGCAATGTAATCTAAAATGGAAATTTCAGATAGAGCTGATTTACAGATTGACTAAAATTTATTCAACTATTGAATGATATTTTTTAATATATGAAGAGGGACTTAAATATCCAAATGGTTGTTTAATGGTAGTTAAGTATAATTTGTGTCCAATAAATGCCTGTTCACATTACGTCATAAAGCATAAAACGCAACGAATTATTTTCATTAAACAACTCATTCAAATATAATCAAAATACGCCTAAATAATATATTTAATCACTCATCACTGGCCCCTGAACAAAACACGAAAACGAAGCTTAATTATAAATCAGCACATATTGACTAAAGTAATTATTTACTAACGAACTTAATAAATACTAAATGAATAAATGGCACTTATACAAATCATTATAATGTAATGAAGGACTGTTGCGTCCATATATGAAATACTGCCTCAGATGTCATCCATAAATATACAAGTTATATTCTACGACTTACACTTAATCTTATATTTACTTTGACTTTAAAATAACTTAAATTATAGCGTTGAAATATGTGCTCTATGTGAATTGCATAACATAGCTCAATTAAAGATATAAAATAAATACAACACTCAAAATAACTGACCACTCAAGTAACTTCCGACAACTAGATAAAATCTTTACATGCCGTTTGGGCATTACATCTAGGAACTTTATTACTCTATTTACAATATTCTATATCACAGACACCGATAAGGGAATGGGAGGAGTGTGAGGTCACCAGGGTCTCCAGGGCTTGTCTTCGGGCGGTTGTCTCCTCGTGACGAGGGCCAGAGGCGCTGGGTCTTCGGAGGACGGTGGTGGTGTACTCCATCCTGAGCTGGCTGGAGAGTAACACCTGGGTTCTGATGAGGTTGATGATGAGGCATCCCGCGGTGACAGGGGGACTAGTGTGGGCATGGCCCCCAGGTTGTTGGCGGTGACTCCGGCTGGCAGCACTAGAGCGATATCACCGTTGGACAGCCGCGTTGGCACCAGGCGCACTCCCGAACCTGGACCTGCTGGTGACAATAGAAATAACATTGTAGATTCGTTTATGATTATCAAAGAACGTTTCGCATACAATGACGACTGATTTAATGCCGATATGACAATCTATCTATTTATTTAAGGTTGATAATTCTTATTCGCAAACTGAAATTCGCAATTCATGATACCATCAAAAATACGCTTTTCACTCTTGAACACAGTTGTTTATACATGTATGATTTAATTAAATTCCGCTTTTCCGATCTATAATTCAACCACTCAGTCGTGTGTATGTATTTCTAATAAAGATCAAATAGCTGATAAAGATAAATGCTTTATATATTCACCTGATATGAAAATGGTAGAGTGCTGCGGCAATGCGTCCTCACTATCTGAAGGCGGCGTGGGCGCTCCGGCCGGCCTCGCTCCAGGGCTGTTCACACACGACTCCAGGTGCCGTACCAGCCTTCTTCTCAACCCTGTCTCTAGTCCCTGGAACTTCGCCACTTCAGACACGCACTGCCGGTACCCAGCGCGGAATCTGTCCGGGGAACCGTTGTTCTCCGAACGCAGTCCTTCCAAGTGCTTCACCGTCATCTCTAGGATGTCAGCTTTTTCAAGTTTCGAATGTCTTGCCGGCTGTAAAGAAATCGGGAAATGTAGCAAACTGTTTTTATGTTGGACACGCGGTAATTTTAAGTGATCCTAATTTAATTAAAACAATTTGATACGCAAACATTTGCAATCAAAACAAAAGTAAACATATCTGTAAATAGAAAATAGATACGCTATTTTTATCTTAGTGATAAGAAGATTATATTTTATAATTAGTGTATCTAGATAATGCTATAAGTCCCAGTGATGTACACATGCCTTTTGCGAGGTGTAACACATAATTCACATTATTGGTCACGTTGTGCCAGAAAATCTTTATGAAAGGTTGCAAGTTGACTGGAACTAAATCTAGTGACTGTATTTTAAGTCAGCCATTAATGGCATACATCATTACCGGGCGAATTGGCGTTATTGAGTGTGCATGCCATTACGAATTACTAAACACCATCCAAGCGCTCCTATATGTAGATTAATTTGATAATAATTAACAATGTACCCTTTTATTATTCAGTTGTAATGTTCCTAAACGGCCTTATAATATGACTTACGTCTTTTTTCATAGCGTCGAGTATGAGCGCCTTGAGCTCGTTAAGGCAGTTGTTGATTCGCGCTCGGCGCCGCTTCTCCATGATCGGCTTGTTGCTCTGTAACAAAATACAATACGGTCAAACAAATACAATACATTGTATTCACAAGGTAAATCAACGGTGCGAATATATTTTCATAAATATTTATTTGTATTTTTATAATTCATAAAAGGAGGTCAATGATGCTTTAAAATTTATTTAGGATTTATTCATAACGCGTTTAGGTAAAATTTGAAATCTTGCGAAAATTAGTAGTGACGCAAATGGAATTAATTGTAGATTTTGTGTAGATATACCACAGAATATACACACAAATGTTTAGATTTATAGACAATTTATGCTAATGTTATAATAAACAAATAATGCGAACTGTTAGCCCGGGAAATAAAACTCACTTTTTAAAAAAAGAAAATTAATTATTTAAGAAAAAGAAATACAATTAATTATTGACTTAATTATTTTGGACAACCGCTCAGACCGAGATCGAGATGTAGACTGACTCTGGAGGATCTGTTATGACTAATGGAACAAATGACAAAATGCTGACTGCGAGATAGTTAGGCTGGAATAGGCATTAAGCCTTACATTTCCAGGGTATAACACCTCCCCCTTTAAGAAGAGGCTTTGGGGTTAACTTCCAAAGTCTCGTATTATATTCTGGTTCTGAGTGGGGCAACTGGACTAATTATTTCAAGGTCGATGTCTGGTCTGTCTGTCATTTCAATAACCTCAGGGGTAGTTTGATCAACTGATTGTTTTTTATTCAAAATAAACTGGAATGGGCGGTTGTTCAGTTTATTACAATATTTTTTAATAACTATATATAGTATGAATATAATAATTAACAAAAGTATTATATTGATGAGGATCGAGTACTGTGTCCCATATTCCACAATATGGGGTTGTTTTCGTAATTCGATTTCGTGTAAATTGTTCAAAATAGATTTTAACTTACTCCCTGAATGGAATTCATCTAGGTCTATATCGTGTAAACGAATAGGAGACACATTACCGATTTCGACATTCACTTTGTCTAAGTTACAACAAGTATCGTTAATTAGGCTGAAATTTGGAATATGGTTAATGGGCGAAGTAATCTGCAAAGCATTGTGTTTTGGTACAAGTGTTGCACTATTACAATATCCAATACAATCTTTTGGTATTTTAAGAATTCCTGTACCCAGGATATTAGTTTCGTATAATTTTGAACCAATGCAATCAATAGACACTTTTTGGGGTTCGGACTGTACATACAACCAATTATTGTTTGCTAATGATTTCAATATATCTAGGTTTCCGTAAATGATTTTCGTTTCACATTGAAAAGGTTTTTTGCTTATCACTTTAGCCAATAGCTCACTTTCACAAATAGGTTTTGCATCTGTAGAGTATACACTTTCAAGATCACAGATAAAGTTTCCTGGGCCTACCGATTGACATACTCCGAGGTCGTTAAACGTGCAGTAATGTGATTTGTCTATGGTCATCGCTATATACTTATTCTCGGGGATAATTAACGTAAACGAATTGGGTTCTTTGGGTTTGTGTGGCGTCGGAATAGCTACATTATGGAATAGTACATATTCTTTTGTATTAACTAACGGTACTTGTAAAACGAATACAATCTTATCTTTAATATAAAAACAAACTATTTTAGATATGCTTAAAATTAAATGTATAGAATTAATATCTAATGCTACAGGTAATTCTAAATCGCTAGAGAGATGTCTGTAATTATCGGCAAGCTCTTGGTACAACTGCCCAGGCGTCATTATTGCTGGGTGGAGAATACTTTGGCTACTGAACATGATCGCGTTAGTAATGTCTTCCAGTTGAAAGGATAAGGTAAGAATGGCAGTTTCTATAACGTTAAATACTTCATTAACCTTCGTGAAAATCTGCAGACCGTTTGTTAAATCACTGATGTTTTTAACACTTAATGAGAGCTTGTCGATAGCTACACCAATGTTATTCTCATTCTCTCTTATCTTATATAAACTATCATTATATGACCTTAAGATAGAGGTAGTTACTAGGATATTCTCCTTCATCAGAGAGGCTAACTGCTTTTCACTATCCTGCAAAGATGTTATAGCTTCGTCATATCTTATACCATCAGTTTCGTCCAATGAACCAAATATTTGTTTCATGGCTGTCCCTATGACACCTATCCAGGCACTGCGTTTGGCTCTATTATCGAGGAGATGTGAAATGGCAGAGAACTCCTTACTCATATCTTGGAATCGCGCTGTTATTGGCTGTAGTAGATTATGACATTCCTGATCTATTTCTATAATCCTAGTTTCTTTACAAAGACGTTTCAAAGTTTCTAAAGTGGTTTCAATGTTGCCAATATGTGGTCTGAAATGTGAAATGTCTACTGGAATTACTACTTGTAACTGGGCATTATTAATTTTAAGTTTCCCTAAGTAATCATAATAAAGTCCCGAGCTTGAAGTCATCGGCTGGACGAAGTTCCGCTGGGGTTCTCCCCGTGTAAAGCTGTAAACAATGTCATCAAGGCTAAGGTAAGTAACTACTCTAACTTAATGTAATTCTTATAGGGTAAGGTAAGTATATATTTATTTATGTATTGTATATATTTTTTTTTTTTATTTTTTTTTTATATATATATATATATATACCTATACTAATCCTAATTCTACATTACAGGTTCTCGAGGATTTTCCTGAAGGGAGACTACATACTATGCCTAAGACTAATGAATTAATTATTTACAGGTTATTTCCGGTGACTTCGGCCAGTTTCACCTGGTCAAAATGGTGAGTCACATGACGTCGGTTAATGAGGAGGGTAAGCGTATTATTACCATTGATTTTAATAACCTTATAGGGGCCTTTCCAAGCAGGTGAGAGTGCTTTACGCATCCTCAAATGATTTTTCAGGTAGACGTAGTCTCCTGCTTTATATTTTACTGGACGACTATGATTGTCGTAGTAAGCTTTTGACGATTCTTTGGATTTCCTAATAGAATCTAAGGCTTTATCTCTTGCATGTTTAAGTCTGTTCTGGAGCATTCGAACATAATCTGGGTAAGTAGCTCCGGGAGTTTCTTCGTAAATGGAATTTGGAATGACAGGTTTGCAACCAAACATAAGTTCATATGGTGTGTAATTTGTTGTTGAGTGAACGGATGTGTTGTAAGTGAGCATAGCGGTATATACATAGCGAGGCCAATTCGTTTGGTCCTCGTCTACGAAAGATCTTAGATATTCCTTGAGGGTTGAATGACTTCGTTCCAGAGCACCCTGAGTTTGGGGATGGTATGGAGAGGACCAGAGATTCTTAATTTTTAAAAGTTTGCATGTTTCCTTAAACAATTCTGAGGTAAAGTTAGTACCCTGATCAGTCAGGATAGTCTTGGGTATGCCAAATATTGAGATGTAATGCAATAAACATTCGCTGGTCTCTTCAGCTGTCGTGCTTCGAATCGGGTAAGCAGAGGAGAATTTGGTGAGGTCATCTTGAATGGTTAGTATATACTTAAGTTTCGCCGGACCGGATTCAGGTAAGGGCCCAACGATATCTAAGGAAATCCTTTGGCAAGGTTCCGTTGAGGTACTGGTTATCTGCATAGGTGCCCGGTTAATTTGCCTAAGGGATTTATTAAGCTGACATTGCGGACATTTCTTAACAAAATTCTCTACATCACTACGCATATTTTTCCAGTAAAATACTTCTTGGATTCTCTTAAGCATTCGAGTACTACCAAGATGTCCAGCAATTGGGATATCGTGGTTTTCCTTCAGTATTTTAGGAATTTCTGTCAGAGTAGGGTAAATTATTTTGTCTCTATAAATATGAACAGTGATATCTGTTCGATTGAAAAGGAAAAGGATCATGTTGTATATTTTAGTGAATTGATGTGTATCGAAGGGGTTCTTGAATTCTGTAATCGCAATTTCAGTATTCGAATCACCTTGATTTACGATTAATTCATTCCTAATATTCTTGAGACTATTATAGATGTCTACGTAGGAGGACTTATCGAAATGATATACTTTGAAAAAGAGAAAGTAATATTTCTTGTTACCATGTTCAAAAGTTATGAAAGAATTGAGAGTTCTTTCCCTTTTTATAATTTCAGAGTTATCAGGTATAGTATCGAGGACATTCTGGATAAATGGATTGGATTCGTCGAGGTCAATAGAAGTGGGTAAGATGATTATTTTGTATTTTGATTTAGATATATCTTCATTATGTTCGACGATTTTTGTGTCAAATGTCATGTTATTATTAGTCATTATTTTCAGGAATGCGGGGTAATCGTCATCAGGTAAGTTGGGACTTGCAGGAGTGCTCGTAGAGGGAATAGGTTCTACTACAGGATCAAGGGATTTACTTGTTTCGCTTGTAGCATGTTCACCAGGATCTTGAGGATTTACAATTAGCTCATCGGGATTGAAAGTGGGCGGTGATACCAACGAATCTAAGAGATCTCTTGGAGAAGAGGTTATGAGCGGATTGGGTTCAACTACAGGATCAAATGATTGTGTTATTTCGGTGGTATCCTGTTCACCAGGATCCTGAAAATCTACGGCTAACTCATCGGGATTGAAAGAAGGGGGTGATACTAATAAGTCCATGAGATCTTTATCTAATTCTTGGGCACTTTCTGGTTGAACTGGATTTATCGGGAATCGAGACAGGGCATCGGCGTTGGTGTTAATTTTGCCCTTTTTGTACTTGATATCGTATTCAAATTCCTCCAATTTCAAACGCCACCTGATTAATCGCGATCCAGGATCTTTACATTTGAATAACCATTCAAGTGGTTTGTGATCTGTTAGAACGGTGAAACGTCGCCCATATAGATATGGTCTGAAAACCTTAGTACCGAAAATTACAGCCAGACATTCCTTTTCAGTGACGCTGTAATTACACTCTGCCCGGTTGAGAGTGCGAGAGGCGTAAGCAATTGGGCGATCTTGCCCTACGTGCCCTTGGGATAGGATAGCTGATATGGCAAAATTTGAGGCGTCACAGGTTAAAAGGAAAGGTTGTGTAAAATCAGGATATGCTAGGATTGGAGCGGAAACAAGTTTATTCTTTAAGGTTTCGAATGACAGTTGTTGGGTGTTTCCCCAGATAAAAGGCGTGTCTTTTTTGAGAAGGTTAGTTAAGGGTTTTGCTAGTTTAGAAAAATCATGTATGAATCGTCTGTAATATGACACGAGACCTAAAAAGGATTTAATATCTTTAGGAGATCCAGGTGTTGGGAAGTCTGTGACGGCTTTGACCTTATCTGGATTGGGTTGAACGCCATTTTGGCTGATAATATGCCCTAGGTAAGCGACTTCCTTCCTGAGAAATTCACATTTCTCTGGCTGAAGTTTCAGGTTGAAATTACGGATTCTCTGAAATACTGATTTTAGATTATTAATGTGTGATGACAAGTCATAGGAATAGACTACAATGTCATCAAGATAAACAAAACACCTAGTACCCTGAAGACCTGTGAGGCAGGTGTTCATCAGTTTCTGAAAAGTCGATGGTGCATTCTTTAGTCCGAATGGCATGCGGTTGAATTGAAAATGACCTTGAGGTACGGAGAAAGCGGTTTTGGGAGCATCGTCTCGGGAAATTAGGATTTGATGGAAACCGGAAGTAAGATCTAGGGTGCTAAAATATTTGCTTTTCCCTAGTTGATCGAGAATTTCGGATATCTGTGGAATTGGATAAGTTTCGCCTATCGTGATGTCGTTTAATTTTCGATAATCTATAACGATTCGCCATTTACGATGTCCTTCTGAGTCTGCCTTTTTGGGTACCACCCATATCGGCGAGCTCCAGGGTGATATTGAAGGTTCTATGATATTCTGGTCTAGCATTTTATTTATTTGTGTTTCCACCTCCTTCTTATGATATTCTGGAAATCGGTACGATTTGGTGTGAATGGGAGTATCACTACTAGTTTTAATGCTATGTTCAATAGCAGAGGTGTAAGTAAGTTGGTCATCAGGTAGGTGAAAAATATCTGAATATTGGGAGCAAAGTTCTATAAGGACATCTCTTTCTTCACAGTTCAAATGTTCCGTTCTTAGTGAATTTATGACTTCGTCGGTTCGTTTAGATGTTTCTAAATTGGACATGTTTACCGGATATAAGGTTGAATGTATAGGTTCTACATGGAGCACAAGGTTAGCTTTAATATTTATAAAGCGCTCAGACGTATTAGCTACGGTAATGTTAACACGTTCGTTATCCTTTATTTTAGCAACACAATTGGATACAAGGACATCTTCGGAAATATGTTGATCTATAATGAGTCCTTCACTTAGATCGGTCTTCTGGACTGAACATTCTATTACGGCTTCAGTCCTGGGTGGAATGACGTAAAATGGTTCAGAAAACAATAATTTGACTTCGTGTTTACCTATTTTTAGAGTGTCACGGGTATAATCTATCTTACAACCGAATTCGGTTAGAAGGTTTGTGCCGATAATTCCATCGTAAGGTAAATTAATGTTTCGAACAACATGAAATTTATATGAAATGTGTTTATTGTTTCCTAATTGCAGTTTTAATTGAAAGTGTCCAGTGGTAGGAGTTGGTTCGTCACTAGGGTCTATACCCTTGAGTTTAATGGATTCTTTAACTAGTTTTTGGTTAGCGCGAATACTCGATTCCTTAATAAGGCATATGGCCGAACCTGAATCAACTAATAGAGATAAAGGAATATCCGACGCTTGGGATTCTAATAGGACATGTGGTAATAGTCTCTTGGTTGTGTCTATGTGTATTTCGTATATTTCCTTAGAATGAGCAAGAGTTTGGGGCTGGTTACCCTGTTCGTGGCTCAATGGATTAGAGAGGGTGCGAGTTTGGGGCTGGTTACCCTGTTCATGACCCTTCACATTAGGTTTAGGATGAGCGAGAGTTTGGGGCTGGTTACCCTGTTCGTGGCTCAATGGATTAGAGAGGGTGCGAGTTTGGGGCTGGTTACCCTGTTTATGACCCTTTATATTAGATTTTGAATGAGCGAGAGTTTGGGGCTGGTTACCCTGTTCGTGGCTCAGTGGATTAGAGAGGGTGCGAGTTTGGGGCTGGTTACCCTGTTTATGACCCTTTATATTAGATTTTGAATGAGCGAGAGTTTGGGGCTGGTTACCCTGTTCGTGGCTCAGTGGATTAGAGAGGGTGCGAGTTTGGGGCTGGTTACCCTGTTCATGACCCTTTATATTAGATTTTGAATGAGCGAGAGTTTGGGGCTGGTTACCCTTTTTATTGGGTTCGGTGCCTGTCTTTGTATTTTGTCTCGAGCGGCACCGGGACGAGACCTCTACTCGTTTAAATTAGGTTGGGATTGTTCTACCTCATCAACTTCATCATAACTAGCTTCTTCGTTAGGCGGCTCAACAAAGTTAACACGCGGAGTCCTATTTTGGTGGTCCTGGGTTCTAGAATTATTATATTCGCGTCTTTTACAATTTGAGATTTCGTGACCGTTCATTTTGCAATAACGACAGAAGAGGGTCGGATTATAATTATTGGATGGTCTTTGTGGGGGTGCATTTGAAGGAGATCTTTGGAAAGGGGTGAAGCTCGAATTTGGTCGTAATGATTGAGGTGCATTGAAATTTGGCCTAGGATTACCCCTAAACCTGTTGTTGTTGTTGTTAGGTCTTTGCTCTGTTTGTGGTCGCCTATACAGAGTTTGTTGTATTCGTTCCTCTGAAACGGCAAAGTTAATAGCTTCGTTCAATGTCTTGGGCGATTTGCACCTTATTATATTCGAGATTCGGGGTTGAAGACCCATGACGAAGTAATGGAGCGCGAGATCTTCCATAGATGCTGTGCGTCCAGGAATCTCCTTTAATTTTGTGGTAGAAAGCGATATTTCTGTTAGTAATTGCGAGAGGTAGGTTTCCATGCGTAGGGCAAATTGACTGACATTTTCTTGCGGACCCTGCCTGCTCTCCTGAAGTTCCATTAATAAGTGGGAATAATGCTTCCTTTCACTGAACTGGGTCTTAAGAAATTCCTTGAGTTGCTCCCAGTTCGTGAATTCTTTAATGGAACAGGCAACTTCCGCTTTTCCATTTAGCTGTGCAAGAATGAATTTGAATAAAATAGGTTTCTGCAAATCTGATGCGAGTTCAAACGCGTTATCGCAATTCACAAGAAATGAATTAAGAGTCTCTCTACTGCCATCGTATGATTTAATGAATTTAAATAGGATATTCAAGTCTAGTTCAGCCATGGCAATAGTAGCAGCAGTTCGCCTTGTGATGCGTGGAGAATTTGTAGGAGATTTACTGGTAATGTCGCTAACGCCTTGGTCTAATTCAGGAATCTCAATGTGAAGTTTGCCGTCCTCTGATTTCGGCAGTTTTGGCATAATTAGAATACGGCACAAAAATATAAAAAATAGTATGCACAACAATACACAAAAAACTAAGATGGGTTGTTAAATGTATCTCAAAGAACCCTAATCCGTTAGTCTAAACAATGACCAAAGACTTACGCGTGGGCGACTGATACGAGCACGACAATGCTTGATAGTAACATTCCGCTGACGCTTGAATTTATCTGGATGTTGATCGGCGACGGGCGACTCGATTCGTTTGGGATGACGCAACGACGAATTTTTCTTTCACAGGTAGGTCACACTGGATCCCAGGACACACGCAGGATACACGTCGAATGATGTGACGAGGTGAGTATGAAGTAAGTATGTAGGTCTCCTATTACAGGTAGGAGCTGGCACGGAGCTGACACGGAGCTGGCTCGAAGCTGGCACGGAGTTGACACGGAGCTGATACGGAGCTGGCACGGAGCTGGCACGGATTTGACACGAAGCTGGTCCCACACAATTAGGGCCGAAGAAGTCCGACTTTGGGGCACTATACACTTGCCGCACGGATCAATTACGGATATGAACACTTTTGAGTTATTTCCACAAGCACAGAATTTACACACTTTTAGGATACGGGCGAGTCTACGTGAGCGGTGTCTGGCACTGGGGAATTCCGTATCCCACCGCTGCCACCAAAATGTTAGCCCGGGAAATAAAACTCACTTTTTAAAAAAAGAAAATTAATTATTTAAGAAAAAGAAATACAATTAATTATTGACTTAATTATTTTGGACAACCGCTCAGACCGAGATCGAGATGTAGACTGACTCTGGAGGATCTGTTATGACTAATGGAACAAATGACAAAATGCTGACTGCGAGATAGTTAGGCTGGAATAGGCATTAAGCCTTACATTTCCAGGGTATAACAGAACGCAGGCGTCGGTAGCATGACGGGTGTAAAATTTGCATCTATTAACATGTGCAGGAACTAAATGTTAAGTGCAAGGTGAAGGTCTCACATTGATTAATCTTTAACATTAAAGAATACAGTCTAAGCTTAATTTATGAGCCAACGTTCTGTCATACAGTCTAGACAAGAATTTCATATAACAGATAACATGTCATAATCTCTTTTTTTAAGTTGCATAATGCAATTATATTAATCATAATCTTATAATTTACTTAATAATACGCCATGAGTAAAATGAATCACGTTTGAAATTACGTGCAAGCGCGACTCTATGCAACAGTCCTAGAATCAAATGAGAGCTTATCCCTATTGTAAATGTTCTAATGCACCGACTTCTAATAAATTTAAAATCAAACTAATCGTCAGATTTAACAATCCGATTCCAAAGAGTAGGTTTGCAATTTAATAAAACAGAAGCGTAACACGTTAGCTATTCAAATAATCGATAGTTAATGCCTACACGCGTCGGTGGTACATGTGCGCATAAACAGCGTCCATTTTATCGTGTGTCGCTAAGCGGGGCGCGTGACAAAAACCGCCATTAATCTCTCGTTACACGTCGATGGCGGCGCGGCGCGTGCGAGTGCTCAAGGTGAAGGCCGAGGCTTGTCGTGATCGCGCCGTGCCACCGGCTGTCACGAGCTCGGGGAATCCGGGATTGGTTCGGAATTAGTAGCAATTGTCCCGGGGAATTGATATTAGAATAGCAATTAAATGTATCCACTGTCCCCTCACTAGGATCGTGTGTCTTATCATCATCTGTATTGTATCTCATCTTAGGTCCAGAACCCGAAAAATAAATATTTAGAAATATAGGCCATACAAACATTTATTTGTATGTGGATCACCCGCAACAGATAACCTTTGCCCCTATCAATCAATTCCATTTTGAATTTGCCGGCACAAAAATCACGAGATATAATGACTACAACCTTCGTCGAATTTACAACAAGAATATCCCAATCTGTAAAATCAAGATGTCGATATAGTATGACGTCAGACGTCAGTCGCCACGTGACGCTATTATTGTAATCTATGCGCCGGCAGTGGCGACGAGGCGCGACTCCCGCCGGCATCGCGTTCTCCAAAGGATTTAATGATGGTTATAAATCACCGACCGTGTGGTACCGTCACCGTCACACCTGCTGCGCGACGCTAATTTACGTGCGAATTTAACACGTCTTCGTTTTTTACTACCGTTAGTCAAGTGTATCACGTGTCGATTACATAGGAAGTGAACTCGTCTAACTATGTGCCCTTTGAGCTACGGGATGACGATATTGGTGTGACTGTATTTTATAGCTTCATATTCATGCTTGCTTTATATTTGCTTGCTCGCCGTCTAGTATAAAAATGGGTTTTCCCTGAATGATTTACATAGCGACGTATAGGAGTCTGCGTGGATCTAGAAACCACCGACATTGATAGCGGTTTTCTATTTTTATATTACAATAATTTTCTTTTCCCATTATAAAATGCAACCTATAATATAGGTAGTATTATAGCGTATATTTCACACATCGATGGGTTTGAGTACAATGGTGAGGGACAGGAAGTGTGTGACGGCTTCCGGCACGTGAACCTCGCTTCCGCGCGAATGTTCGCCGATTAATGCTGCGAAAGTACGTGGAAAATATTGGAGACAGCGTGCCTAGGCGTTCCGACATTAATTCCTTCCTCTTTGCATTGACATTATACTTCAGAAGTCAGATAATTGAATTACCTACGCATTTTGCATCCTACAAAGGTACATTTATGATTAATAGCGAATTAATTAGTTTATGAATTTTCCATGACAAAATACTCATGCATACCTCTTGTGTGACACATATTAAAAATACATTTTGAATTGACAACCATATTTTTGAAGACCTATCAAGAACGCTATAAGATTTCATAAGCATGGGAAAACAAGCAAACTGCTTTCTATGTAACATGAAATGTGCAAATACACTTTTCATCATAAAAATCGAAACACCTTGTTTATGTTTCGTAAGGATTATCAGAAAATTGTATAAATCGATTTTGAATTGAGAACATCAACAACAGGATTTGAATTAATTGTTCAATATCAAACGACATTCGACATGTATTCCTAAATATACAATTTTTTCCGATAATCCTTACAAAACATAAACATGTGTTCGATTTTTCTGAAGAGTATTATAGTTGGTGTGCAATTGCGTTATGTGATGTGGCGTCGCTATCTCACGCGCGTCTGATAACTGCTGGAGGAGCCGGCACGTGGCACCCGCGCCGCGCACGCTGCTGTAGGGCTGCCTCTTATCTTATTCTACTAAATGACGCTGTATTCAACGTAGTTATCGTCATTTGCAGCCACAGGAACTAAGGAACTATGTAGAAGGTGAACACAAGTTTAATACCATACAACTGTCGCGCGTTCTGAAATATGTAGGCACGCAAGTTTACATTGAAAACTTAATAATATGTATTTGAGCAAAAGATGATCTGTTTCCCCAATGTGCAATGTAGCGATTTGAATATGTTTTTATACCAAAGACGTGCCATGGTTTAAATGGCATAAGAAAGAAGACCAATAAATAATTAAGTAAGAGCACTTCTATGAAACATAATATAGATACAAAATACTTTGCTTGCTGGCTTATTAATTATTTATAGTAATGAAATTTTGTATTTTGTGATGGTTTTTCGCAGTTTGCTAGAGATATTCAAATGAAAGTGATTGGAAACTAATAATATTATGATTACAAGTATTGCCAGCCCTGATCGTGCGATGCCGCCTTGATATGGCCACCGCAGTCAACGAACGGCTTACAGCCGCTCGATATGAAAAGCGCTTCACATACAATACTTTGTATTATGGAAATATATTCCTACATGAAATCCTTGCATTTTTTATTATAATATGACTTAAAATAACTTGCATTGATCTGTACATACGATAAATATATAGGGTTCGTCATTTATTATTGATCTGATCTTTATAATCCTGAATACGTCTCACAGCTGGGCACGGAGATCGATTATCAAAGTTTAATTGTCAATAAATGTATTTTTCAGATTATGCTTCCGATTGTGTCTAAGTAAGTGACATTTTTATTTATTTATTTTATTCTTTTTTGTACACTAAATAATACTTAAACTAAAACTTATACTTAACATAAAAAGTGATTATGATATTAGTGTATGATTTAAATGTATGTAAATGTTTTTACATACATTTAAATCATAATTATCATCATCATCATCATCTTCAGCCCATCCGGGTCCACTGCTAAACATAAATCTCTCCTATCGCACGCCATTGGGCGTAAATATCGACAAATACATAAAATTAAAATACATACTACATTAATAATACATTAATACATTTAAATATCAACTACTATTATTCAAGTTGCATTTTCAAATTATATGAATACTATTAATATATTAGTATATTTAAGTGTGTCTAGCTAGTTTTATTCCGTAGTTGGCACGACACGTTTGTGCGCGTGTGAACGGTCCTTAACGGCGGCACGTGTAGTGTGTGTATTATTTATCGCGCGAAATATCCCACATGCGGCTATGTTTATAAAGTGAGTTTCACATGCGCACGTTTAGATAAAACATCATTAAAATTAACGATTTTCTATACTCGATACGTGATTTATGCGTGTATCCAAACAAGTTTTTCTTGTATTAAATAGGTAAAAGTAGGTCCTTGACTTTTGATATCGCTAAAACTTTCGCTATGATAAAATATTATTTCAAACGTAACCAGACGATAGTAAATATTGTTGACAAAGTGAGTGCGTATCTGATGACCGATAACGTCCAATAAACGCTTGATTGGTGTTGTCTCGGTGGAAAAACCGATGAATGTGCCTAAGAAATTTCCAGGAAAAGGAGTGGGACTGACTTTTTGATTGTACCCAAGCTATCTTTGTATATGGAGTAGAAGTCAACGCCTGAATTGATAAGATAGTCTGATGATACCTTTCTTTCTATATTTGCTTATTGATATTGTATATAAAAATGTCGGCTCTTTAATATACCGATATATTTTAATCACAATAAAGGATAAGACTATTATTTCAAACCGAGCAAGCAAATTGTATTCACGTCGAAATTCCAGCACTCAATTCATTCATCACTTCGGACCAAAATAGTGTTGAACTAAGCCACTCAAGTTCACCTTTGCTTGGGAACAGTCGGGTGTCGGCGACGGGATAATTACGCGCACGGACATGCAAATACCCAGCGGTATATTTATACTAGCGGTATATAGAGGTTATTGAATGTGTCCCAGACAGAATCCATCAACGTGACGAGGTTTACGTAACGTTTGGCGAGTCATGCGGTGGATATAGGCGGCGCCGGGCGGCCGTCGCTCCAACTCACGCACGTGCCAAAACCGTCTAGCTGCGAGCTCAGGGGGTTACTCTATCAAACGATACGAACTTCGAATGTTCTGATGTTCGACGTCAGGGGTAAGATATAAGTTTTCCACTTCTAATAAATCCATACTATTTTCTATTATAATTATCATTTTCTCCGAATTTAGTCTATGGTTACGACGTACGATAGAGGATTTTAACGTTTTGTGGAGTATAGGCACATTAGTGAAATTTTACATGCGGCGCGGCGTCCGAATATTCGAACTTCGTATCGTTTCATAGAGTAGCCCCCCAGCACCCGATGTTACACGCGTTCCTTTACTCTGCTTTGCGAATCTAATTTATTTATATAAGAAAATATACGGAAGTCGGAATACTTGTACTGGATCTGGACTTACGATTAGGTGTATAGTAATTTATCGACACAGAATACAAATTCAGACTGATTTCATTAGGTCGCTGTATAATGCATTGGAAAGGCATATGCTTACAATGGAATTGTGGCTGAACAATATGTAATGATAAGAAAATAAGAGGAACATTATAATACTTTAAGTTCTAGCAATTGCATTATGTATACCAATATGTAACCCTTTTAAATCAGGGCAAACTAAACTTGATGTTTATGTATTTTATGAACAAATTGTGGCAATAATCATAGGATAAGTTTTATTGAACTTGCAGTTAGTAAAAATAGCAATTCCCTACATCCCTAGTACAACATCACAAGTAGGACATATTAATCTCTCAAAATTAGCAACAGGCACCTAAATTAATCTGAGTTTGAAAAGATAAATTGAAACAAACGACCGATCCGGCCGCCCCGTCTATTTTCATTAACTGCAACTAGTCAAACGATTAGCTAACTGACGTAACACGTTCCGTCTCTCTGACAACAATGTAGGCCATTTATACATTATTTAAAAGTTGTTTCATTTTACCAATAGGTCCTTTTTACATTACAAAGCTCTTGACATGAACAAGCCAAGATAGTGGAAGAACAAGCCAAGATAGTGGAATTGCCACTCCATCCCGCGATTCAATTAAGTACCTATCTTATACCAAGTGTACCCACATATCCGTTGACATTGATCACTCACAAACAACTTGACAGCGCTCGATGTGCAAGCCTTATATTCATTACATTCAACGCGAGCACATTTAATTCAGCGAAGGCAGAGCACGTTTACCATAAAATTACGCATTGAACTTGTGGAATTCCCATTATTTATATTGGAATATAGGTGGGCCGGCCGCCAAACGCTTGGCAGTTTGTTGGCATGCTCGTGAGCACCGGGCTGGCACGAGCTGGCATGGCGCTGGCAGAGGTGGCGGCGGCGGCAGTTGGCACGGGGCACGCGTGGCGGCGCGCGGGCGGCCGTCGCGTGCCAAGTGCCCGCGCGTGGGAGCGGACGCCGAACTTCCGGCACTACCTCACTGAATACCACGTTTGTTTGGATGCGGCATTACTAGTCTAGACGCGTCTTCATAATGAATGTATTTCATAAATCATACGCACTCGTCTATATTTTAAAAATGCCGCTGTATCAATATTCCATTCAACTGTTCTTTCAATTTTTCTGTAGCAAACCATGTTAAAGAAATTACATAAATTGTGAAAGCACAGGCGCTATTATAGCGAGCGGCTCAGTAGATATAAAGTGATCGCCGCCGGTCATAAACACCCACAAGCGGAGGCATCATAGGTGCGCTTGTTGCGCAGTGCGCTGCCTAGTAGGTGAATAGTAATAATGTATGGTTGTGAAAATAAATGTTAGTTCCATGATGTGTGGTGGACGCGTGGTATGTACCGGCGCGTGCGTGTTGTTCGCGGCGGGTGTGGGTGTGCACGGGCGTGCGGCGCGGCGGCTGGTGGCGGGGGAGGGGGTGCGGCGCGTGGGTGCCGAGCGCGGCAGCACGCGTGACGCGGGGCGCGCGCGACGGTCACACGCGATGCGACCAGCCGCCGCCGCGCCGCCGCTTTATCTCGCGATGTTTATCCTTAGATGATTGATTGTACCTATTAAGGCTTCCTACAGCCGAGCGGATATTTCAACGCAGACGTGCAACGAACCAATATCTCATATCTATCACGATTAGAACAACGCGCAACCAATATGTGTCGATTATTTTAACCGATAGTGTATGTATGTGTTTGATTAATTGATGTGTTGTAGATTGATGAAGTTTGTAATAAATATTGAAAACTCAATGTGTACACTGTACACATCGTTAATTCTTTAGTTCACGGAACAGATCGTTTATCAAATGCATTTTCAGTTCTTAGCGAGAGCATCAGCGCAATTAATTTTCCATATAGCGTACAGATAAACAGGGTAGAGTTTCGTAGAGATAAACATGAATAGTCGCAAGCCGCGCCGGTTGTCCTCAGTAAACATAGGCGCATGTAGGTCGGGATATGGTTTATCTAGTGTCGGTGTGGGCGAGCGCGACGGTGACTCGGGCGGCGCGGCGGTGCGGCGGTGGGAGCGCGCCACGTTCCCACGACAATTAGCCCACGGGCCGGAGCTGGGCGCCCACGCGGGAGCGCTGCCCACACGCCGCTGACTCACCGGCACTCGCCGCCCGCCGCCCGTCTGGCCCGACCACCAGGGTTGACAATCAATTCTTGGAAGGTGTGGGAAGGGCGCCAACACAGCTCACTTGTGAAAATTAGATTTTATTAACACGACACGGCGCGGCGGCGCGTATTCTAATGGCAATTTATTGATGTTTTGCATTGCGGAAATATTTATCGTACAGAGGATTAAATGAATATATTGCGTATGTCGCCAATACCTCGTGATGTAATTTGAATATGCGGTTTGGAACTTAGTTTGGCTTAGTTTTGCATACTCTGCAGTCTGCATAAACATTAATATGCGGCGAAGTCCAGTTTTGACACATGTAGAGTAATGACAAAATGTAGCTCAAGATGTAATCTATTGAAATAAACTACAAAGGTACAAAGTTGCTCAAATGTTAATAGGTTTGGCAACCATGAATTAGCTCAGTGAGTCGGCAGCACCGCACGTTCCGTCGCAGATACTCGTGGAGGATGCGAGGGCCGCGCCGTGGGTGGCGGTTTTATTCGTCTGCATCATTATTTGGTGTAAATTTGCCAACGTAGGTTTGAGCCGAGTGTGTGAGCCATTGTACTGGCGGCCGCGTGGGAAAATGTTTTGTCCAAGTAATCGAAGTATTACCTAAACTGAGATTGAATATTTTAATAAATTACACATTAGAAGAGCGACGTTCGAACCAATTAAGGGCCCCAAATGTTACACTGACTTGGGCCCTGAATTCCACCAAATATTTGTCAAAGTAAAAAAAAAACTCTACATTAAAACAACTAAAACTGACTTTGGAAATCCCTAATACGCCAATAATATGGTGTGCATGCAAGTTGCCGCAAACGCATATTTTTTTACAATAAAGGTGACTCAAATTATCTTTATTTAAGAACACAATGTGTTTTTGTTAGATAAGGGTGTGCAAGATTGTATAATATAAAATAAATATTAATACAAAAAATATCTTATGAAGCGTGAATTAGTAATTAAGAAGTGATATGATAGTACCAAATGGCCACCAAATACGTCGATATCCTACAGATTATGATCAGTTCAGGTGTAATATGACTGCCCTGTTACATACATATTGCCGATAAATATTTTTCATTGCCAACAAAGGTCTTTATGTAATTTAAATAATCACTACAACAAATTAATTATAGAACAATAGCCACATGCCGAGTTCTATCAAATCCGTAGTTACTACTTGAAAATGGCGTCAACACTGCGTCACTGAAATGTTGTATGATGCGTTTGTACCTCGTTATCCCTTGTGGGTAGTATTAAATGATTAATAGAACTATAACGGAGTATAATCGAGGTATTTATAACCAAACTGTCAACAATTTTCCGATTCGTCATAGTTGATGAAAGAAAATAACGCGACCCAACCAATTATTGGTTCTAGTAGAGTTTCCTTCATAAAACTTAAGAAATTTTTAAAGCGTCAAAGATCAGATGATGTAAAGAAATATGTGTAGGAAAGCCAATCTTGGCACTGAGAAGAAAGACCGTATTAGTCATTTATAAAGTATTTCTGAAGTAGATTCATTATGAAAGTTCACAACCGTATGCAAATCCTAATCAATAACTATGATCGAATGCTGAGTGTTTATCAAACAAGTGGTATGTAATTAAATGCGCCTTATTTCATAAATTTTGTACAGATGGCCAAACACCGTTTAAACTCTTATACTCTTTTAAATTCTCCGTAATAAAACGCTGCATAAAAATTTCTCGGAATAAATTTTTGCAAACCAAAACAATCGTCCAAAATATGTCGCAATTACTAATCATGCTGATTGTAACTAAAGTTATGGGTTCAATATTTATCTATCAAAGCACAACATATCGTAAAATATATGTTTAGGAAACAGCGCCTCTACAGGAATGTGCAGAGAACTGGTGCGCATTTAAAAATGGAACTCGGTGCAAATACGAATGGAACTCTACCATTGAATACACTACCCATTATTGAAGTAAATACTCAATACTATCCATTATGCTTTAAATATAACAATGACAGCTGTAGTTAATCAACAGAAACAATTAATCGCAGGACGTATAATTCCTATAATAGGAAAGAGTACCTATAGTCTTTTTCCAACCGTAACCAACGGGAACCTTTTTCGTAACAAATCGCATTTCTCTCTACGGTTGAAAGTAAATATAAATTTCCTATACTCTAGAATCTACGCGGTCACTATAGGGATAGTGGTAAACAACATTTCAAATGCATACATGTAAAATTTGGTGACGCACTAAGCTAGCCTGTCATAAATCATAGATCAGTAGTTCAGAACTATAGATTATATTCATATAATTAATATAAATATTCGGTCATTCAAACCGACATGAATCCCTAACTCATAATCTTCAGATATCGAATCCAGTGTCAAATGCTAAAAAAAGTGACGAAGTTGATAAAGTTACTACCGTAATGTATACAATACGATAAAGGTAGGTACTGCAACCCGAAGATAATGTGCCTCGATATCAGACTTGCGTTTCTCGTGATTCATATGACGATGACCGCTTAGCTAAATGCTTTGACACGTTCCGTCTGAAGGACTCACTATACGTAGGAGAATACGCCAGCCGATGACTGTTATACGCAGTCACGAATCACGATTAGCAAATATTATTTATCTATACCTCATGTTCCTCATGTATAGATACTCGAACTTAAGATACGAATTACGAAGGTGCGGTAGAGATACTAAAGGTACTATGAAGATAGGAACAACATGCAGAAAAGATATGCATTTACGAACAAACATACGAAGTTTCAAACTTTTAGGTAGAGCCAAACAGGTAAGTGTTGTGTAGTTAAAAAACATGACATACGTTTTTATTTATCTGTCTAAGACAATTCACCTCCCTTCGACTGATTATAGCATGAAATTATGCTGTTCTGAAGCTAAATGTTTAGTGGCTCGAAGCCACCAACGCCTAAAAATTGCAAAGTTTGGACTACTGTTTGAAACCTAACAAAAGTTTTAAAGTCCAAGCAAATTAATTACTGGGACCGCTTAGCGATACATCTTATGACAAGATCACGGCGCCGCGTGACACGGCGGTTTGCGTGATTGTCAAGTGAGCGCTAATAAGTGTCGGCATGCCGCGGCCGCGCCGTTCGTTTACTAAATTATCTTCAAACGTCACCTGGCCGACGCCTCTGGGATTACCGTCACGCTTTTCGTCAGTATGATAAACTATTATTTGGAAACTGAACTTCCTCATAGGCCTTTTGTTATTTAATTTCAATTGTTGCTACATTTTTGGACCATTCGTTGCTCTACCTGTATGAAGTTAGTAGTTACTCATTTTAACACTGAAAAATCTGCATATCAAAGAGAGCCCCTAAGAATTTTAAAGTAAATCAACATGGTTGAATAAAGTATAATATTATATTGTATTCATCGTAGGGATAGTCCATCCCCAGGAGCAGAAAGAGTGTATTATAAATTGGTATTAGGTAATCGTTCCTTTCAGCCAAACAAACGCGATTGGCACGTAATAAAACGAGGGTCTTATCGACTGAAAATAATCGTGCGACTGTATTAAAAACGAATCGCACTGATTTTATCAAAATATAAGACAGTAAAATTAATTAAAGGCTATTTGGAACCAATTGTAAGCTTCCTGAGAGAGCTGCAATTAAAATAGATTTCAGCTAAACGCGCAAGTTCTCGGTAGAGGGCGACGAGGCGAAATGCATAGCTCGATAAGAAGCGCTGAAATAGTACCTTCAGGATTATATTAGAACTTTTGAACTACCGCGCAGGTTAGGTGCAGATAGTTTATACGTATACGCAACCCAAATAAATATTATACATGTACTAAAATAAAAACTCTTATTGATATATTATTTAAACAAATAGAGCTCATCTCAAATATTTATAAATATTGCCATAAATATCATTTATTTAAATATAATATTAGCAGTACTTTTTCAAAAAAAAAACCGCACATACCCTTCTATTATCTCCCGCCTTCTTCTGTTCAGGCTGGCCCTGAGGGTTCATGACGCCGTTTACAGGGTTAGAGGCGGCGTGCTGGGGGCTACCCGTGATACCAGTCACCATATTGTCATACAAAACACTTCACTTATAGTTCCGATTACAGTCACTTCATGATACGTGCGTACGGCGTGCGAGTATATCTATGCGCGGCAGTACAGGCGTGCGTCTCGGTAGGTAGCCGGCGCGCGACTGTGGCGACTGGCGGGCAGTGATGGCGGCACGCAGCGCTGCATCGGCACGCGACCGCTGCACGCAGCGCGAGCGGCGCGCGGCGGCTCGGCGCGGCGGCGGCCTCTCGCGTGCCTCCTCATTATTACAGCGCGGCTCCATCCACATCCGACAAATTCAACGCCTGAACAATAGGCTTCGTAACTCTAGGGAGTTTACACAAAATTTAGTGTAATTTGGTTATGCACTAAATTAATACAAGTTCAAAAATGAGCTGGTTGAAAGTAATTTTCTGCAATTTGTAATGCTCAGGTACCTAATTCATTTCTTGATTCTATGGTTTGTATTTAAATCATGGATTTTATCGAATGAACTCTGAGAAATGAACGCTTTTTTAAGTCACACCCATTAATACGTACTAACAATCGTAATCATTGCTGTGAGTTATCTAAAACTATTGGAAAAAAAATCTTGCATCATTTGAATCCTGTCTTATCCCTGATAAACATAGGAGATAGAATATTTTCAAAAAAGTGGATCTTGCATCCCGGTGGAACCGGGCCGGGCCGCTAGTCACTAATATTTTGCAAATAAGAAATGGTAGAGTCATATAAATAAATGTTGTCGATTTGTTTCATCAGGGTTACTAACAGGTAACTCTCTGTAATAAATTGATTGAATTGAATCATGAACCGACTTAATTGACGTAGGTAGAATGGACAAATGTTCATTTTGCTCAAACACTTACCGATGGTGACGTCAGGGCGTCGCGTCGCCTCTCTTCTCTAATGTATTGACAGTGCGCGTTTGCCGCGCGGCCGGCGCTCGACATCAAACGCCACCGACCTTCGCTCCACGCAACCACAACTTTGCATATGCTAAGCTGGCTAAGGCGAACAGAATACCAGCCTATTCCTACACGCTTCAGACATTTATTCAAATTATCTATTGTCTGTATTCCTTGGTAATAAATGACGGGAACGAATTAGCTACGCGCAATGCAAAATACATGCGTTCTTGCACAATGGCACGTAAAAGAATTTCTTGAGCCCTATATTAGTTTACTTTGTAATTAATTGAATAGCAGCCGGTTATATTAATGATAGCGAAATCCATATGGCTATAAATATATTTATCTTCTTCTCTTGTCGTTCCCTCACTGCTGAGGATCGCGACCACGTACGATCTTTCTCCACCAGGCGCGGTCATGTGCAGTGTGGACCGCACGGTGCAGGCTGCAGCCAACTATCTTCACTACTGCATCAAGCCATCGTGAAGGTGCCCCTCCCCGAGCACGTATAAATACATATATTTATATAGATTGTTTAAAATATGATGTCTTCAGCTGCAGAATTTATTATATTAATTTGTTTCACACCTAAAATTATTAGACTCTACTGGTGGTAGGTCTCTCATATGTGAGAGACACCCTAGGTAGGTTTTGTGTTTCACCACAATATTTATTTCTCCCGCCAAATAGCAGTGTAAATTCATTGCTGTGTCTCGGTTTGAAGGGCATTGTAGCCAAAGTAACTTCTGAACATATTGAGACTTAACATCTTATGTCTTAGGATGGCGAGCGCGATGTGTCAAGCATTGCTTTGAAATTCAAGGTGCTGTTTGGTTTTGCTACTGTTCAGGAGCGGTCGTATCGTATACTATCAGTCGAATGGCATGCTCGTCTCGTCACCAATTGCAATATAAAAAACAGTACTACTTACATTATTTGCAAGTGATAGAGCCTTGTTATATATTGTTATAGCTACAGAACAGTTGAATAGTTATAGCCATAATAAAAATGAGTCTAGCATGGTGAAACCACGGGCTCAAAGACATCGGACGTGAAGTTTCAGGTTAGTTCAACGTACTCGTACGTTAATTACATTATCAGCTTTCGATAATGGTAAATGATATAAGTTAAATCTTTCCGATCAGTTGAACTCATCCATATAACGCAAATGTTGACCACATCTTCCTTTCTTTCACGCGTATTAAATAAAATATACTCAAAATACATTATGACTTAATCTCGAAAATGAAGTATACCGGTAGAGTTTTACCGAAGTGAATTACTTACATAAACTTGAAAAACATCACCAACCCTCTGATTCAAGCGTATAAAAATACATGAGATTGCCGACAGCAGTATTTTAGTGCCTTTACATATACGTGTAAATAAATAACATGTTATATATATATATATATATATATATATATATATATAATTAATTTATTGTTACAACTCAATACGGTATACCAAAAACACTTATTTTTTAACTGCGGTTTACCTGGCTGCGAAGAAGGAGGGTTATGTTTTTTCGCATGTATGTATGTAAACAGCTTGTTGTATTTTTATATGAGGGGTATGGATAGGGAGATTCGTCTTTGTCGTGAGAGTGACACTGAGCCTCAAAAAAAAACATTTTAAGGTTTATATGCTCCCTCGTAGAGTTTGTTGCTCTACATACATCAGCAACAAAACTATGCAAAGTGAGCGTGTTATGCCTCCGACCGAGTTTGTAAACACTGTCAACTAAAATATGTAATACGTATATTGTTTCGGATCAGGGTGTTTGTAGCTTCTGATATCCACGAGGCAAGGCTCGATCTTAGTGCAGGGTCAGGACTACGTATGTGACTCTTGGGTGTATTTATTATGTAAAAAGAACTGGCTTAAAGTGTGACTTACTGCCTTTCCTGAATGGTAAATATCGTCTTCTTGAATAAGATTAATTAATAATTCCTATAAGCGGGTAAAATAGAAACAAATCATCAGGCATCGACTCTACCATACATGAAATGCAATATAAAATAGCTATCACTGCAACTTGTATGGGAACTAGACATGCAGCGAATATTGATTTGACCGGATACCAGTAATCCGTCTTGCACCATGCTCGGATATCCTGTCGGCGTATATTCGGCATGTGCATCGGACATTCCTCTATCACTATATGCTAAACAAAACAAATTTAAATAAAGCTGTCTATACGGTTTTTTCCATTGTGACTAAGTTTAGAACAAAATATTTTATACTTTGTACTGATGGCTTCCTAATGACTCTTAGATAGGATTTTTAAGCCCGTTGAATCCTTGTCGACTGGTCCTAAGGTTTCTCGATTATAAGGCTAATGAAACCTATACTTAAATACCAATTCACTTTAATTGCTTTACATTAGGCTGAGAGGTTTCGTGAAAAAAATAAAGACTGGCCGTATTTCGTCTTTATGATAAATATAAGAGAGGACATAATCACGATCAAATATTCCTTCATGTATTGAAACTCTACGGTCGCTATCAAGGTATGATCTGTACTATCATGGCGGACGCATGACTATATTATTCCCAGACTTCTGGCTTAAAATAATATGCAAGAGGATAAATTTCCTATGTATTAACTCATTAAGATCAAGCATTATCTTAGGAGATATTTCTTCATCAGTACAATAAAGCTAATTCAATATTAGTAGTTAAGTTGGGTTCAGAAATATTACGTTACGTAAATTAACTGCAATAAATTCAGTATTCGAATTAACAAAGCATGATTAAAGCCATTACATGGAAAAGCTGGCTGAAAATATATTTAAATAAATATAAACTTATTAAAGAACATGATAGAAATCTTAACAAGGAATCAAAAACTTCAAATATTGCATCCCAGACTCCAAGGAAATTCTTTGGGACCAAAGACTATGTTACTTAAAAACAGTTATTCTTTGAAAAGAAAAAAGTCTGTTACAATTAACGGTTATTTCAAAAAACATCAACTGTTCTTCCGCCTCCGTAAATAAAACCTCTTAACAAAAGACTTGCTCTATTTTACTAATTTTTACAACCCGAAATGAGAGTAGGCTTTGTAAATATTTTTTGTTTAATGTTTTATTTTCTGACCTACGGTTTTGTTTGATTATTGTAGACGTATTTCGTGTTACTTGTTTAAAACCGTTATGTTCGTGTTTGGGAGTGCAATATCGTAAATCAATTTACTATTTTCTGACTACAACTTATCTGTAAAATCCAAAACGTGTCAATAAAAACAATAAACGAGTAGGTATCAATGTTTAGTATATTCTGTAATTATTATAAGGCGCATCAGTTTACCAGTTACCACCGCAGTAGAAAATAGGTGATAAAGTACAAAATATAATGTACATATAACTACCTTTATTGTCTTTTGCAGCGATATCTACACAGATAATGGACAATAGCAATAATTCCAATGAACAATATATAATACTTTATATTAATGGCGTGATATTTGTGATACACGTGACTATTAATCTAATGCACATGACATGAATAGTGAATACGTAGATACATGTCATAAAGAATAATATCATTGCTATACTCTTACGTGCTCCCGTATAACATTAGTTAACAAATATATTTATTTGCCTTTTTATTCCGAAATTAATCCATCTAAAATATATATATTATGAACACATCACAAATCTATTGGCGTAGTTGTTTAGTCAAATCGACCAATATTTAAAAGATTTCTCTTTAAATGTCTCTTATACCCGTAACCCAAAATTGTTTGTGCGTTCGATACGGTTGTAATTCTATTTCAACCCATTTCAAAGAACTCACTCTATGGTTTGAAAACAAACCCTTCTAATGTTGACAACACAAGTTTTATTGCTACCGAAACCAAAGAGCTGTTTGTGAAGACATCTTAATAACTTTTCTAAAGAAATTCCCTGCGACCGCATATTATTTGCCAGTATGACGAATTGTGAGGGAACATGAAATATATTATATCACCGAATTTATGTTCGTTTTGCAAAATACCCCTTATATCACAGAGTAACTGATTGAATCAACTAGCAAACAACTGGATTTTTAGATATTACAAATCCTACAAACTATAGTCTATAATACCTTACATAATTATGTAAAATGTGTAAAGGACTTACAACAACATTTTTTAATTATATCTATATTGGTGACAACTTGGTTCGTTACTGAATAAAATATTAACCACAGCATTGTTTTCAAATTTATTTAAGAGTAAAAGTTTAACGTTAGGTATCCCCTTATAAAAAGAAGTATAAAGTTATATAGCCGGTATTATAATCGGAGATGGGGACTATCAGGCCGCAAACATACTGCTGATATACTGACTATAATACACCACGCAACGTAGCATCGCGTGTTTGTAGTGTGGTTCTGATCGTAGAAAATACAACGATTTGATTTGATTCAACACGTGTCGCGGCACTCGGGTCGGGTCGCGTGGCGTTTCAGTAATATGTTTCCTGCCTTAGTGCGTTATTGAATTGAAACTGTTATGTGTTTGTTTTATGTCTCTTGTAGCCTGTGTATATTTTGTACAAGTTACTGATATACATGGCAAATTCTCAGACCTTATTTGCCTGTCAGTCTCCTCAGTAATCAATATTATTTTAGGATACATTATGATATAATATCAAGACACAAATGTTATGGCATAATTTCTAAAAAATATTTACAAAAAAATGTTCCACACAGTAGGTTTGATAGTGACGATAGAGACGCATAATAGAGACATTTATCAAGAATCTAATCGATAATTTCAGCATCTTTTTTTACAGCCCAAGCATACAAAACACAGCCGCTAAACAACATTATTTATGTGGTACAAGGAACCGTTATTTCCTTTTTCCTCGCGCTCTAAAAGAACCCAAAACGCAACTACGTTTTACGATACAAAAATATTGTTAAACAACCCACCGCCATAAACACATTGGTCGTAAAGCATTGTTAGTTGTATTCGCGTTGCCTTTGGCGGCTCGTAAAGTTTTTCTTAACTTTTATCGCAGATCTGACGGCCCCGGCCCTTTAGCTCTTTTGCACAGTAAAATTGACGGGTTTAAATGATCAACAAAGGGACAATAACAGCCGAAATGTTTAGCAAGCACGGTCTCAACTCGTCAATACTTTGTTCACGTTTAATTGCAAGGGTTTGCCGTTTGCCAATAACATCGACATTGTTAAAAACTCTTTTCTTCGACATTTACATCGCTAAACAGGCTATTGTTTCACGACTTTTTGTAATAACTGTCAAAACATTTGTACTTTTAAAATATTGACGCGTAATTTAAAATTAACGGTCGTAACAGTAATGTTAAGGTAAAATTATCCGAGATGTAGTGTGGCGTGAAAGCCAAACGTACTAATTTTATTGCATTGTTTGAACCTAATGATCACCAAATACTTATGTGAGGCCGTGGTGTAATCATGGATTCAGGAATGTCGCACCTGCCTAACAAACCCTTGAAAATTGACGGCTGTCATAATTATAGTGGCAAGGCACGAGGATCTTGTTATGCGGTAAACGCTTCCATCCTGCACACAAACCTCACTCCGGGGCGTAAACAAATATTAGTATTGACGTGAGGTCCTGCGCACGACGTAATTACGGAGCAGCACGGCTCTGGACGCGTTGCTGATAGTGTAAAAGATTGCCTCTGAATTTCGCCTCTACTTTGCCCGCAAGTAATAATTTTCTCGCGGTCACGTTGGACCGAATGTAATTAGGACCCACAAAAAATACGGTTTATTGCAGGTCGAAAAATTGCGATTTATATTTTACAATATTTTTAGTGCTACAATCATCAGTCCTTCCACGAGTATGATGAAAGTTTAAACGTGATTTATAACAATGTTTTACGTGATTTAAGGGTGCTTTACTTTTAATAAATGCGTGATGGTTTAGGTGGAATGTTTATACTGTATTCTTTGGTGGAAAAAAGCCAGGAAACGAGGTATTAACATCGAGACAAATATTTGTTTTATTAACAAATATGTATTTATTTAGATTAGATGTTGTGAAATTTACAACGTGCATAGAAAATTTTCTGAATCTGCCCCGGACCACGACACATGTTTGGACTCGGGTTTGTAATGTGCCTATGATTAATTGAGTTTTGACTATTTTGAACATCCTCAATATATGATTTGTTACTTAAATATATTTGTCCGCCTCTGGCTTGGTTCAGTTTCAAGATAGAGCCCTGGTTCAGTTTTAAGATGGAGCAGTAAGCGTTGTATAAAAATCCCTTATGGTACGTAAGGATTGACATTTGTCCCCGGCATCGTGATAAGCTCGGCCCTCTATCGCACTTTGGTACAGAAATAAGTTCGGTTGAATACGAGTGGCACTATGGAATGTCCGTTTAATGTCCCCTCTACACGATGGGCCATCAGGATGGTCCACTAAGATGGCCCATCGTGTAGAGGGGGCAGTGGCGTATAATGGCTTATGGCGCATGCGATGGTCTTGGAAAGGCGTCAGTGTCCGTTTTTCCGGCGCACATCAAAGCTAGTGGGTGATCACTACTGAATGTCGCTATCGTGTAGTTTCGTTTCCAGTCGCTGGTCTAGTGCTGACCCATCAGGTAAAGGGGCTATGAAATGCTCAAGAGCGGTGTGGTTGACTTGACCCTGATTTGAGAGGGTTAGGTTCATCATTGAATGGCAGTAGAATGAGTATATTTATAATACATTATTGTTCGCTGCGGCGTACAAGGGATTTTTGCGACAAACATAGCCATAGTTAAATATCAATAATAATTTGGCCCACCGTGTCTCTACACACTCCCTAGCATCATGTAGCCCCTCTGGGCTATTAAACTTTCGGGCATAGAACCTTCAGACTGCGTATGTATGTAATTTGAATTGTATTAAAATCGCTTCCATTAGTGTGGAAACTGTTATGGTTTTTTTATGTTTATAGTGGGCAAACGAGCATACGGTTCACCTGATGGTAAGTGAACACCGCCGCCCATGAACATCTGCAACACCGTAGGGCATGGAGATGCGTTGCCGGCCTTTAAGGTGGAAATACGCTCGATTTTTGTAGGTCGCTAGAAATGCTGCCGCTGGCAACTGGTTCCAAAGACTTGTAGTATGTAGGATAAAGTGGTAAGTAAGGTGTACTATAAGGTCTCCGAAAAATGGAGGAAACCATAAAATTCATATAAATTAAACGTATGGATTATGTGAAAAAAATAAATAAACAACTTTAATTCAAAATTTATTTATCCTCGCTACAAAAATACGTCATTTACATATTATTTTAGCCATTAAAATGTACATCTTTATAAACTGAAATCACAATATTCAACTGTTAGTATTACAATATTGGTATAACCGCAGATACACTATTCCTGGAAATATATTGTTAAAATTGGAGATTCGAAATAAAAATATCACATAACATTTCTTCTTCAAATCGCTTTATTTGGTTATTTTATTATTATTCTGCATAAACGGTTAATGGTTACCTTAAAAATGGTTCTTCTTAATCGTTAAGTCAGGCATCAGTGTTAGGATCTTCATAGCAGAAATTAATTAATCTAAACAAATTACTTTTAAGTGTTCTGCGATATGGAGAAAGCATCACTAATGCCTGACAGGCAAACCCCACATTTATAACAGATTCTATCCAACGTGTGCTCAAAACATTGAGGTATAACCATTGATATACAAAAAAGGGTATAACACTAGAGTACTGCTACGAAACAATATTTATATTAGATACTGTAGACTTCAGGGGGGTTACTCTATAAACCAAAACAAAATTCAAACGTACAAGTTTTCCACTGCTAAAAATCAATAATATTCTGTATGATACTTATCATTCACTCCGAACTTAGAGTAAGAGTATCATATTCGTACCGTTTTATGTACATTCGAAATTCGTTTCGGATCATAGAGTAACCCCTTCTGTGTCTGCTGTCTCTGTCACTCATAAGCTTTCACACTATCTTACGTCGCATCTCACTGAATCCCACTTGCATGATGCGCGCATACATATTGATAATATACGTTCTAGTCAATGAGATGTTATAATACTAGACCGGACACCGCGAACAAAATGTCTACAAAACACTGCGGTACCTTACTCCGATTTCAGTTTTTATCTCTTTGTCTCCTATAAAGTTACACTATCCCCCTTTCACTCCACTGGCGATGAGATTGCAAACACTGCGCAATTCCTGATTCCATCTTTCTCTCCTACGAGGTTACACTATTTTCTCATGCTCTTCCAATTTCCCGCGTACTCAATATGTGCTCAAAGAATAATACCTCAATGGTTCAAAATAAATTTCTAACCTCAAATATTCAGTGGCAGTTAATGTGTTATTGCTTATAACATATATAACAAGCAAATAAAATGATTTACATAACAAATCACACGTGAATACTGCTTACATTTGAACTAATATTGTGCTAATACTTAACTTATATGAGTTAACTGGAATGATTGAGAGCTAATCCATTTTCATTTTACTATTACTCTATTTTATAAATTATACCACTTTGACATCAGTTGGATAGTGTTGCTAACAGAATATTTTTTTATTAATATACGGTTTAACGGCATTAAACTAAGCAGCACCAAAAGACAAAAATGTTATATAATGAAAAAGGAACAATGATTTGTAAATTTTATATGTATACGAATAATTATAAGTACATTTCGATCGATGATTTTTTTATGTAATTTTTCTTTAATATTTTTACTTAAAAGCCGACACTAAAGTCCAACATTATTTTAATATACATTGTTTGTTATATTAAAACAAATGGGTATTACTTTCCACTATCACATAATTTTATTGATATTAAAAACGAAAATCATTTGGTAATTATTAGTCATCAATAAGTATTTCTAAATGTTATCATCTTTTTCCTTTGGCTTTTAACTCATAATGATAATGATTTTGAATTGAAACTATGATTATAGTTACATTTTTTTTAATTACTGTATTTATTAATCTAAACATAATATATTGATAAAAAATAAATTGTATTGCAAATGAAAATGTTGTGATTTATACATACTATTTCATTTTATTATTACATATATTATTGTTTACTGATAAAGTATGTTACAATAAATTTATATTTTGTTTGATTTTTGTATGGAAAAACGAACTCAATATTTTTAGCCATAGCGAACCTATTTTATAAATTTAAGAATTGTAACGGTCTTTGTACATTTAATAAGGCATAGAACCAAACCGTTACATATAAAAAAATCGTATTTAATATAGTTATAAAAAAATATTATGGTTTCTTATTTTTTGAAATAAAGGGTTGGGTACAGCAATGTTATTTCCACATTTAAATCGATTTAGCAGTACAGATTTAAAAAAACAAATTCGACGCAATATAGTTTTGGAATAAGGAAAACTATATTAAGTA
Source organism: Hyles lineata (assembly GCA_030180105.1). Lineage (NCBI taxonomy): Eukaryota > Metazoa > Arthropoda > Insecta > Lepidoptera > Sphingidae > Hyles > Hyles lineata. The sequence goes on from JARJEE010000024.1 coordinate 520,089, forward strand.
GGGAGTTAAAACTTGCAAAATTAAATAATCTTATAAGTGTTAACATGCTCTCAAAAGATCATCAAGATATCGTTTCGGGGCTATTTTGGCACCCTTATCGGCCTATGACCATTATAATTATAGCAAATTTTCAATACAGATTGTCCATTTTAGTAGACAAAAGTTTGATTTAGGTATATTTAAAATAAAGTCGGTTTTACGGGCGAAGATTTTACGTGACAACGTCTTTTTCTCGGTAGAATATTTATTGATATGAATATAATTAAATTAATCACTCAACTATAATTAGATCATAGTTGAGTGGGAGAGAGACGCAAGGCATTCGGCGGGCCTCTCTCTCGTTCGGTGACTCATCGTAACGTTACCGGACGTTACACTTTTTCATAAGTGACTCCCAGCCGCAACCTAATTTAAGACGTTGTCACGTCAAAAAAAGATAATCAACGGTATTTTATTACTAGAAAAAAAATTGTGGCCTACATATTTTCTCATTTTGTTTATTTGAAAATATTTATTTTTTTATGTTAATGTGATATAAAATGCGCTAATTTAAAATCTTTAAAATATTTACTCTCTTTAAAATACTACTCTTGGCGATTATGTAGTTTAATGTCGTTATATCTTCGCCACCCTATATATTATATTTATCACAAGTAAAAAAAATCGATACCCTATTCAAACTTTTTGATAAAAGTACAGCGACAACAAACAAAGTGAGCAAACCTCCAAAGCCAACCGTAAAACTCGTGTTAATATACAAACATTTAAACATTGACGTATAAAATCTAAAAATAGGTCTGTACACTAACGGGCTTATTCATAGACTGTTTATAAACCCATTTCAGCTATCAAATGTTTTTTTCTTCTTCGCTCATACTTAATTCAAGCCGTTCGAGAGGTAAAATAGTTTTATGAGCTGTCTTTACATAAGGCGCTAAACATCGAACGCTGGTGCCACACTTAGCTTTTAATAGTATAATCGAATACTTTTTATTATTTATTGTTTAAGGAAAACAAACATCAACAACTTAGCCAAGTAACTACTGGACATATTGAGACTTAACATCTTATGTCTCAGGATGGCGAGCGCAGTGGAATGCAAAGCATTGCTTTGTAATTAAAGATGTTGTTTGGTTTGCTACCGTTTATGAGCGGTCGTATCGCTTACCATCAGGTGAACGGCATGCTTGTCTCGCTATTCATTGCAATAAAAAAAAAGTATATGATAAATCGATTGTTTTTGCGCACCTCAAAGTACACAAAGGCATTTGATTGTACTGCCTCACTATTTACAAAATTTATTTCGGTATATACACTGGCTCAAATATTTGAAAACAAGTCTGGCTAATGTATATGCATACAAAAAATATTTGAATATTCGGAATTTGTTTGCATAAATCTTGGTCGCGTGTCTGGCGCCGGCTTTATATTGCTATGTATGTGCAGCCTACGGGTATAAATTTTTGAGCTCGCTATACATTTAGACATTTTTTTATCTTATTTTACACATTTAATTAATTGCTTTTTTTTCAGTACTACATTAACCCAATCGCACTTGAAAATTTCATTCACCACACATAATATACAAGATTTTTATAATTCACATTTACTTTAATTTAGCGATAATATTGGCTCATCCACATTGGTAGATACATACAAAAAAGGAAAAACAATAAAAGAGCTTATACGAGTATTCTTTCGATACCTATGCAAGAATGATACAACTTTATTGAAATTGAACAATTCCCACAACCCGCATGCGGTCCATATGCACTTTGCAAACACATTGAAATATCATACAAGAACGGAAAGTGTGCAAATAACAAACAAAAAATGTGTGCAACCATAAAGAGCAAGACCGTGCGTCTTGCTATTTCAGTTTCTGTCTCTTTTACACCTAAGCATTAACACTATCTTCCCTCTCACTCCACTGCTTCACACTGCTGCACTCCAACAGAGGGAAAATGGGTGAAACGATGATGATAACTCACTGGTGGTAGGTCTCTCATATGTGAGAGGCCACCTGGGTAGGTAAAACAGTTGTGTTTCGGATTCAGAGACATTGTATCCAGAGTAACTATTGGACATATCGGGACTTAACATCCCATGTCTCAATGGCGAGCGTAGTGGAATGACAATTTGGCGTGCTTTGTAATTCAAGTTGTTGTTTGGTTTTGCTACTGTTTATGAGCGGACGTATTGCTTACCATCAGGCGAATGGCATGCTTAAAAAAAAAGAAAAGAAGAAATTTCCAGCACCCCGCATGCGGGCCCCATCGACCAATGTAAATGAGCCACAATTTGTTCAGCCGATTAAATCGACTTGAATTTGTCTATGAAATGCGTTTCGATACGTTACTCGTATTTGTACATATCACAGACTATTTGTAAGTCCTAATGAAAATATCACTGACAATAACGCATGCAATCAAATTACTGAGTCATGTTTTAACGAAATGTGCGTACTCATTCTTTGTCGGCTATGAGTTACAATGGTTGCAAAATCATTTCTATATTAATAAGTACACACATTACGAGAAAACGATTTGATTGCATGCATAACTACCAATACTATGGAATCGTGCGGATTTTTTATCTAAGGAATGTGTTTAAGTAAGGCTTAATTTTCACTCAAGTAGAACTCTCATAAATAGAAAAAATAGTGACAAATAATAATATGATTTCATAATATAAACAAAAGTTGATTAATTTTCCGTCTATTCATGATATGTGGACAATCTTCCACAAGCGAATTTATTATTTACTATTATTTATTAATTAGTAAATGATTTTGATGTGAAGTGTAACCCGCATGAATCCACAGCTGTAGTATGAATTAGCTACGAATATATAGTCTTACAATACATAAAATATTAATAACGCGAACATTATTTCGTTCAGCTTTCTGCATTTGTCGCGCTTATCACTACACGCACTGTTACACAATAAATTGATGAAGTGAATATGATTATTGTCGTGGTGATGACTGGTATCCCTTTTATGCCTTCCTCACCCTCGTAATAAATATTGCAAGTATTTACTCATAGGAAAAATACATAATGTAGGGCCACTGACATACAAACCGACCACTACAAATGTAAAAAGGAATCGTTGAAAATCTGTTTTCCATTTCAAAATAAATTACGTAACATACAGAAAAAAAAAATAGATACACCTCCTTCATTTATGAAGTCGGATAAAAGAAAAATCATCATACATTCCAGAATGAAAAAAGGTAAGATCAAGACGTAGTATGGAATACATCGAAGACACTGAAAAAAAAGTTGAGCTGTGGTGGATTCGATATCACCTGTGTATATCCAGTTTCGTGCAGTCTGATCTTAGTCTGTAGATCTCTGACCTCGGTATTTCAGTTATAAATAACATAATATAGTCTTAGAGTATTTACAATAAAGAGGGAGTGCTGGCACTTCAAAAACGTAGATAAAAATGGTGGTGCCGGGCCACCTTTTTCTGCTCTTATTGGCTGACATTTGACAGGTTGTCCAACATGCACGAATTATTTAGAATAGAAAAAGAAATTGTTTAGAACTATTTAATACCACTCAAACTTGTTTTAAAAGGATAATAGTTAAATATACTTTCGGTTATAAAAGAAATTTATAATAATTTGTTCAATTTTCACTATTATAGGAGCGCCACCAACATTACGAACATGAAAATATTAACGTTTTTGAAGACGCAAATGTATGACAGTGTTCCTTTTATATTATAAATACTCCAAGGATCTAGTGTACACTATAGTTACCATGAGGTGAAGTACAGACTTCAGTATAGAGAGGTGTGGATGCGTGTGCGTGCGCGTGCGCTAGAGGCGCGTGTCGCGCGTGCGTGCGCATGCGCGTGCGTGCGGGCGGCACTATGACTCCGGGAACAGAATGCTCTCCACGGGCGCCGACGCCGTCATGTCGTCGTTGTCGTCGGGACGAGACCAGTCCTGGGGAACATTATAGTAAAACAATGTATTGTGGGTAATTAAAACTAGTTTAGAAGAACAATACATTGGATACACGGGGCTGGATGGTCGCCCAGCCGCGTTGGATATAGATGAGAATTCTGCTTATGGCTCAAGATGATGTAGATAATAAAATTGTAATTATTTAAAATTGCTTACAGCACGTAATATACGACTTTCTGGTTTGTTTTAAATACCTATGTTTATAGTAATGCGAATTTTTGATAGTCATCTAATATCCTTATTCATCTCTAGTCGCAACATCCCTATATCGCTAACATATTTTAATATCGTATCACCATATTTATACAGGGAAATAATATTAATCATCGTGTCAGCATTTTCTTATCTCTATGCACATAATACTATGCCAGTAAAGTGTAATAAGTAATAATATTATGTCAGTAAAGTGAATAATTACCTGTTCCTCAGTACTGGCGAAGAATAAGTAGAACAAGTTAGTGCCGAGGTCGATAGCCGCAGCCAGGTAGAAAACTTCACGCCATTGACCCAGAGTTTGCTGAAACCAATCATTAGCTGTATAAATATTTTTCTATTAGTCGTCATACAGATTATTATCAAAACTAAAAAATATTTTCCAAATCTATTAAGCCGCCTTCGAGTAAAAAGACATTTTAAAAAATCCAACGAATTGCGAACCTCTTTTTTGAAGTTGATTATAAAATATTAAGGCGCAAAGAAGTTGATTTTAACTTATTTTAACTTTGAGATATTACTTAGCACAACCAAAACAACCAAATTACATAAAAGTATATATGTATATATTTGGATGTACCTGTTCGGCATTAATGATATGTCCGACGACGTATGGCGCGAGGAAGCCGCAGATGTTGCTGGCGGCGTTGGTGATGCCGTACATGGTGCCCGCGAACTGCGGCGACAGGTCGATGTGGTTCATCTGGTTACCTGCATGCACAAACATACATACATTTAGTATATATCATTTATATCATATCACATTTTACGTTTAGTCACCAGCTTACGTATATCTTGGCAAAAAAGAATGCGATGCGATGACAATTGGCATTAACAAAATTAATTATGGCAATACTATTAAACATGTCATTGTCTTTGTTGAATAATTTTATACGTAGGTATTCCTATTCATTTTCGTAAGATTTGTTTTAATAACAATAAATAAAAATAACAAGTATCTAAAACTTTTCCGTCTTAGTATATCGTGTTGCCGGATCAATACGAAATGCGATCTTAGCGCCCTCATTAAAAGCCGTCAATTTTTTGCCAAACTGTACATTTCAAAATATCTATTTTGACGTGCATCTCATATAGAATGTATTATATTTTTCTTATTACGAAATTTAATATAATTTAAAGTTAAATTAAATGTCCCTTACCAGCATAGACAGCTCCTCCGAAGGCGGAAGTGATGCTGAGCAGCAACATGACAGCCACCCTGTCGCAGCCCGCCCACGCGATGCCCAGCAACCCGAACGCCGGCACGAACGCCGCTGGAGAAGAAGGAAATTGATGTTGACAAAGCAAGCATATAATTTGGACATGATTCGAAGTTTTAGGGTTTTCTCATTTTGAGGGGAGAAGTAAGGTAGAGTGGAGTGTTTAGCAATTTTAATTATATTAAACACATTATGAATACAGTTAATCACGGAGACAACGTTGCGGGCAAAAGCTAGATACTTAATAAAATGTTTAGTAAAGCAGAAGAATTGTATTAACAATATTTATTAGGGAGGGACGCTATAAAACAAAATATGTGCATAACTATTTACTTATGAAAACATGATTTTAAAATGAACATTATGAAATAATAAATTATAAAAAATTATCACTAGTTGATGCCTGCTTGTTAATTATTTTTCTTTAATTTTTTGCACTTCTTTATTGATAATACTCACAAACAGTATTCCACAGTTTCATGCTATTGAGGCGAGAAATCCAGCCTTTAGCTAAGAACCAATCGGCGATTATACACAGCAGAATGCCGCCGATCCACGCCGTCAGGTATGGAAGCGCACTCAATCTCGCATTCTACAAGATTTTTTTTTAATTATTAAATTACATCAAACGAATTATTCTTAAAATTAATATTACGAATTTACACAACGGTCCATGAAAGAGACGGTAGATTAGATGGCTTAGAAAATAAATAATTCAGTAAATCAAAAAAACTCTTAAATTCAAGAGTGATATAAATTTTTTTCTATGTAGAAAAATCTTTCAATTACAATCTCCTTATGGCTGCATTTTCACTGCAGCGCAGCCAAGGACAGATGTGTATAAATCGCTCAATAACATAAGATTCATCACATTTACTTCTATCAATTTTGTCATATACTGAGTACTCACCGAGACGATGTCGAAGTGCAGTATATTGTTCATGTAGGTGTTGAGTTCCGTGAACTGCGTGTAGAACACCCACGCCTGGCCGCACTGCGCAATCAGGATGGCCCAAAGCGGCACGCACGTCAGAAACTTGCACCAAGGTATCGACATCGCGGGCTTTTCTTCCTGGGAAATTATTATAAATAAAAATAAGCACAATCACTGCTGCTCTCAAATGTATAATAATTTATTTCCAACTCCTATTAATTTCACATTCTGATTAATGTCATTACATTGCGTGCCACTGTTGATCCTGGCTTACAGGAGTTACAGAGGTGGGTGTAAGAGCGGGACATTCTCCTAGCTTCCGTGGCTCAGTCGATTAGACGCCGTCTGTGAAACGAGAGGCCGCAGGTTCGATCCCCGCACCGAGAGAAATGTTTGTGCGGCACACAAATAGATATATTTCGGGTCTGGACGTTTCTGAGACCGAAAAGTCTCTCGTAGTTTCCAATACCCACGACACAAGACTCGATCTTAGTGTGGGGTCAGAACTATGTATTAGACCAGAGTCGATAATTTTTAAAACCAATAAAAATAATAGTAGGATGAAACCCATTAGAAAAGGAGGGGGATAGTATAAAAATGAAAGGAAAAATAATTTACGGGCGATCTGAGGCCGGGAAGGGGATGGGGGTGGGCTTTTAAGGGTAAAAAACGGTTTTTCTCGATTTCCGGCAAAACTAAAAGTCCAATCGAAAAAAGTCAAATGGCAAAGTTGTAGGTAATAAAAAGATCTAAAACTTTTGTATTTACACTTTTTTCACAAAACCTCAAAGTTTATGTGAAAAATTCAAAAAACCAAGTTTTTGGTTTTTTATTTTTATCTTTTACAAAAAAAATATTTTTTTAACGAAATTTGGTGAAAACTTACCTTTTTATGTCCCAAATACGTTGTAATTTATTTGATTAAAAATATTTATTTTTTCGCCTTATTTTGAATTAATATCGAAAAAGCACCCTAATTTTCAATCGAAAATTCACCTGTCAAAATATCAGCTTTTTCCAAAAAATTGGTATGTTTTCTGTTCGTTGAAATCTCTACTTTCCGATGGTGAAAAAATATATGTATGTTACTATAGTAAATCTTCTCAGAAAATGCAAAGCAAAGCTGCTTTTTTATTTCATACAATTGCTTATCATCTGCCTTATTGCAGATGATACAAACAGATTCATCCATACTGATAATCTGAAACACAAAATCGAATTAATAATGCCTTTACTATGTTATGGTGAGTATATACCCATGAAAAAAAATATATTAAAGAAATAAATGTCAAAATGTATAAAAAATATATTATGAATATATTAAAAAAAGCAGCTTTGCTTTGCATTTTCTGAGAAGATTTACTATAGTAACATATATATATTTTTTCACCATCGGAAAGAAGAGATTTCAACGAACAGAAAACATACCAATTTTTTGAAAAAAGCTGATATTTTGACAGGTGATTTTTCGATTGAAAATTAGGGTGCTTTTTCGATATTAATTCAAAATAAGGCGAAAAAATAAATATTTTTAATCAAATAAATTACAGCGTATTTGGGACATAAAAAGGTAAGTTTTCACCAAATTTCGTTAAAAAAATATTTTTTTTGTAAAAGATAAAAATAAAAAACCAAAAACTTGGTTTTTTGAATTTTTCACATAAACTTTGAGGTTTTGTGAAAAAAGTGTAAATACAAAAGTTTTATATCTTTTTATTACCTACAACTTTGCCATTTGATTTTTTTCGATAGGACTTTTAGTTTTGCCGGAAATCCAGAAAAACCGTTTTTTACCCTTAAAAACCCACCCCCATCCCCTTCCCGACCTCAGATCGCCCGTAAATTATTTTTCCTTTCATTTTTATACTATCCCCCTCCTTTTCTAATGGGTTTCATCCTACTATAATTTTTTTTCACTTTTTATTATTTTTAAAGGCTTCTACCCTGGTCTATATGTGACTGTTGGATTTATTTATTTAATATGTACATCATATTAGGGACCCATTTATTGACTGCCTCGGTATCGTAGTTGTACTAGGGTACGGTTACCAAGCTGGGGTCTCTGGTTCAAATCCCGAGTTGGGCAAAGTGATATTGCATTTTCTTATTCATTATTAGCCTAGAGTCAGGAATTTGTGCCCGATATGGCGATAGGCTCACCACCTATCACATCGTGGGACGGAACATACAAGGCGAAATTTGGGTGTCCTGGCACCTCTGCGTACCCCTTCCGGGAAAAAGGCGTGAGTTTATGTATGTATGTATTAGGGTCCCAGCTCGGCCACAATATCCGTGATTGTAACGGGCTTGAAGGCCAGAGACACGTGCCCCTTTCGGCCTCCCCCGGGGTAACGAAAGGGGAGGATAATAGCTTTTCCTCTTGAATATTTTTTTTACGTCATATGTATTTAAACAAGAGCCAGACTCCAGCGTGAAGGACTATATGGCATAACCCCTCTCAATCGTACTTTCGAATAAAGAGAAGGCTCGTCCTGCAGTGGGATGTATATGGGCCTGATATAGATACGATAACAAAGAGGGTGATCCGTGATTGTATTGTATTTTCACACATATGTTAAATCAAAGCTGCAGTACAGTATAGCTATACAGCTATAGCAGCACAAAGCTGTATGGAGGGTTTTGGTTATTGTCCCTCTCATTTTTTTATTCATACATTTAGTAGTAGTCTTGATAGTAGTAGTAAAGCTAAATATGAGGAACTATAAGAAACATTTAGACTATTTACAGAATATATTGTTGTTGTTCTTCATGTGGGCCAATAATAAAATTATTTTCTTCATTTCTTACTTTGTTAATATTTAACAGCTGCCGTGCAATAATTGAAATATTCTAAACCTTATTTATAGGCCATACAAGTACGCATAGGTGCCGGGTTGGAATCTTTAGCGCAGGGTTCACATGTTATCATCTATTCCAATGATACTAGTGAGCCTAAATAATATTGTTCGCATATTCTATGTTCACACTGGCAAAAAGATTAAAATATTACTTACAATAAAATTAAGTTTTCTCGAAATGGCAATCTTATCAGAAGTTTTGGGGATTAACCGTTTAGCATATTTGTATAATCCAAACCTTATTATTTGTATCAAGTATACTATTTATATGAATAAGATATTCCCTTAAATTAAATTATTTCATTAAAATTCTAGCTCAGGTTCCGTTTTCTGAGTTGCTTCGTTTTGTAATACGATAAACAAAACAATTGGATATCATAAGGGTTCATATACAGATAAGCTAATAGATACCGAAATATACTTTAAATACATTTTGATGCATTAATCATTATGCACAACTATATGTAGATGTTCTATCTTGATAAGTATACTAGGCAAAAAAGAGTCTGTTTTTATTGAGGGCGCTAAGATCGAATTTAATATAGCAGTTCGATGTGGGAAAATGTTTAGATACTTGTTATTTTTGCTTATTGCTGTTAATAGTCTCCTTTGTTTATTTTGAATTACAAAACAAACAAACACCACAGAAAAATATATAGATATATTCTACGTATAAATTATTCAACGAACACAATGACATTTTTAATAGTGTCGCCATAATTGTTTTTCTTTAATGCCAATTGTCACTCCATCGCACTCTTTTTTGCCAAGCTATAGATCTCTTCGAGGATGGCGGGACAGTCTCCAGACCACCTCATATGCACGCCATATTTTTTGGACTGCATCAAGAGTTTTTTTGAAATATCTCAGCAACTCTCTCGTCATGCGACAATCTGGCGGATAGCCTGTCTCTTAGCCGCCGTGGCCATTTTGGAAACCCTTTCCAACAAACTCCTAACTGATTAGTTGGCAAAACGTTAACCAGATGTCCTTTTCATGTTAAACCAACGGCGTGGCTTGCGTTTGCACTGATTTTTATCAGGCTTCGCTAGTATTTTACATTTTGCTAACCATTTTGGAAACCTTGAAATATATTTTTTACAATAAGTTTGCGGCATAAGGTAGTTCAACATAAACTGAAATTGTGACTTAAATTTCATAGCATCCAAATGTTTACTAAAACCCGAACCGCTATCGCATCTTCATACTTTAAAAAACATCGTTTAATTCAGTTCCAAGGCGTTCTAATTACAGAAAACTTATTTTATTTTAACTATTTATAGATTTATCAAAGTTAAATCACGAATGTAGTCCAAGACAATGTACTCAGCATTACATAAATTTGCCAGACCATATCCTTTAGTCAACATGCAACATATTGACACTACGCGAAACATGTGTGAGGTCAACATGAATCACTCGCGCCATATTATGATAAGAGTTCGCAGCCGCAATTCAACTAATCTGCTCACACTTTGTACCGCGGCGCTCAATCACATTCATTATACATTACAATTAAACGCACCGCTGTTGTTACCACAATAAATAAGTATAAACAGTACTGACTAATATAAACTCATTTGCAAAAAAAACGGGCACCTAAGCAATTAACCATTTCAAATGTTACTAATGGTTTGTTTGATAATTATAGGTAGTTTTACTTTCATAATTTTGTAAATTAATAAGCAAATAATCGTTTTCGTCAGTATTATCATAAAATTTTGATAAAATTTATGGCTTTTAATGCTAAAGTTCACTAGTAATGTATGCTCGCTAGTAGTGCATATGCTCGTGAAGTAAAAGTTAACAAAGATTTTTGTTTGTTTTTTCTTTAATAAAGTAAAAGCAGATAAATGTTTAGTATCGAGTGTGACCCCCTCTAGCTGAAATCACAGCTTGAATTCGTCTGGGTATGCTAGCGAGGATATCCCGGATACTTGCTTGCGGAATACGTTCCCACTCCGCGGTAATCACATTCTTCAGCTCTCTGATGGTCTGCGGAGCCGGTTGTACTGATCTCACGCGTCGTTTCAGAACGTCCCAGACATGCTCTATAGGATTGAGCCTGGTTCTGGAAGAAAACCATGTACTCAACCACGGGATGATCGTTTTCTTGTGAGTCGCGCATTGAGAAATCGCAAGTCTTCGTATGTGGACCTTAAGAACAACCTCGAAAAAGTAAGAAATGTGCATATTAGTCTATGGACGGTCAGGAGGAGGCTTCTCTTGGCCAATATATGCAGTCATCGCCCGGCCCGCGGCCCTAAGTTACTCCATGAGCACAGAGTTGCCAGGCTTAGGTTTGCTCGAAATTGTGAGTCATGGACTCAAGAAGACTGGAATAGGGTATTGTTCTCCGATGAAGCCAGGATATCTCTGTTCGGTGAAGATCGACGTCGGCGAGTGCTACGAAGCTGGCTCTGTTATGTTTTGGGCAGGAATAAATTCAATGGATCGTACAGAGTTAGTCTTCATTGAAAACGGCTCACTCACTGGACATCGATACATAACGGAAGTTCTAATTCCTCATGCACAACCCGCATTGGCCGCTTTAGGCGAAGATTCAAGTTTTATGGACGACAACGCTCGCGCCCACCGGTCTGGCGATGTGGAAGCGTATGTGCAAGAGGTCGGCATTCGTCGTTTGGATTGGCCAGCTGGAAGTCCCGACCTCAATCCTATAGAGCATGTCTGGGACGTTCTGAAACGACGCGGGAGATCAGTACAACCGGCTCCGCAGACCATCAGAGAGCTGAAGAATGTGATTACCGCGGAGTGGGAACGTATTCCGCAAGCAAGTATCCGGGATATCCTCGCTAGCATACCCAGACGAATTCAAGCTGTGATTTCAGCTAGAGGGGGTCACACTCGATACTAAACATTTATCTGCTTTTACTTTATTAAAGAAAAAACAAACAAAAATCTTTGTTAACTTTTACTTCACGAGCATATGCACTACTAGCGAGCATACACTACTAGTGAACTTTAGCATTAAAACCCATAAATTTTATCAAAATTTTATGATAATACTGACGAAAACGATTATTTGCCTATTAATTTACAAAATTGTGAAAGTAAAACTACCTATAATTATCAAACAAACCAATAGTAACATTTGAAATGGTTCATTGCTTAGGTGCCCGTTTTTTTTTTTGCAAATGAGTTTATTACAATATATGAGTTTGTAAAATAAGACTTATTGAGTGCAAGTCCACCAACCTTATACATGTAATTTGGACTCCACAGTTGTAAAAAGGAGGAATTCTAGCATTTTAATGTCAATTTTAATTAAATAAGTGAATCAAATTTTGCACCTAGCTTAATACTTTTTTCTAGGAAATAGAAGATTCTTTAATAAATATATTCAAAATTATATTGTTCTTTAAAACGTCTAATTGATTCAATGTGAGTTATTCTGATTTAATTACAATGCATAATTAAAATTATACCAGTTACTACTTTCCAAAATACATATACAAATACACATAAACATATTTTTTTTAATTAAAATTCCAGATGCTGAATTAATTAAAATATTTACACATACATAATGATATATGAAAATATGACTTACTTGAGATGGTCCAATGCTCCTTGTAATGTATTCAATTTCTTTAGGACATATTCTTGGATGTTTCTGCGGTGAGTCATAGACAAAAAATAGCCATCCGATAAACCACACTACTCCGAGTCCTCCAAATATATAGAAGCACAGAGGCCATCCCCCAGCAAATTCTAGGGTGCATAACCAGCCTGATATTGGCAATGTAACTACAGTGCCGATATTTGATCCTGGAAACAAAGTACAATCCTGAAAATTTGGCCTATTATTGATACACAACCATTATGTATCATTTACTTGTTTAATTATTTTTAAGCATAATAATTAAAATACAAAACATACCAGCATAAACATAAGCTGCAAACTTTGATCTTTCTAATGGTGGAATCCATTTAGCTAACATAGCATGCATTGCTGGATATGTAACACCTTCTGATAGCCCGGCTAGAGCCCTGACAGCAATGAAGAATGAAAAATTTGTATAAGCTGCTATAGGGCTGAGTATTGTGAAGAAAGCAGTGAAAAAGATGCCTAGACCATAAACTAGTTTTCCACCACATATTTCTGCTATTCTACCACCTGGGACCTGAAACAATCATTCATATTTGTAACAGTATGTCAAGTGGTCATGCTATAACATAAGCTTAGCAATGTAGCTGAATCAAAACAAACTTGCTCTGTATGCAAGCCACAACAATGCTGTTTGTGTAAAGATAAATCTCACAGAATACCATTATTTTCTTTTAGAAATAAACAATGAAATCAGAACAATATCCTACACATAAAAAACTTGGTCACACCAACACTATTCTTGCAATATGACACTTTAAAAAAATGCAACATTGCCTTTTTACAATGGCTTGCATATTATGCATGTCATGACTCACTGATTAAACATTTAAAGATATTAAACAACTGTAGAGTGACAAGATATGTGAGAATATTTTAAAATATATTATGTAACCACCAATAAACTGACTTTTAAATAGTGAAATATTGAGTATTGTAAGACAATCTTATTTTGTATGGAACTTTGTGTTTGCTTACCTGTGTTAAAACATATCCATAGAAGAATGATCCTAGTACTATACTCTGTTGTTGGACAGTCCAGTTAAATTCACCGGGCCTCTGAAAATGCATTCATGTTTAGTTGATAAAGATCACAATTAAACATTTTCCTATTACAACTTATAAATAATCAAATAAAATAAAATGTTCCTTTTTGCTCACACACATGCTGTGTTTTGTTGGTGAAGAACTTGAATTGCTATGAGAAACCTGACTTGTTCCCTAAATAATACCTAACAGCTAGAAAGGCTAGATACTATGTTATTCAGATATTGCAGTCACATTGTTATTATTTAATTTGAATATTTTTTATTAAAATTAAGATAATTTCAGTGTAAGGCAATATTATCACACAGAAAATAAATAAATCAATATACACATACTGTTGGTGTCGATGAGTTGGTTTGTGGAGAAGCTGGACAGACATCTAATGAGGTGTTGGTTTGTGGGGTTGTCGAGTTCACCATAGCCACTATTGCCACTGATAGATTAACCCTCATGGCATAGACCACAGCAAACCCCAGGAAGCCCATAATTCCAAGTACAGTCCGACATTTGATCCATCCTGTTGTTTCTTCCACTAAAATTCCAAAAAGAAAACAATTTTGTATCCAAGCATTTTTTTTTTATATTACAGTAAAGTTTTAAACTTGCTCAGTGGCCAAGAAATTCATAAGAAGGGTGAATTATGTTATTTAAAAATAATGTAAATAGTATATGTATAATATTTTACAGAATTCAGTCTAACAACATTTGTTTAGTTTGAATTGATATATAACAGAAAGCAATAAGTGTTTTGTTTCATATTATGAAAATGTTCAGTTTTATAAATTTAAGTTTGTACACCTTAGTCTTAATCTATTTAGGCTGCTTCTAAATATTAGGTCACAGACTACATAAATATATTGCTTAACTGCTTGTTTAGATTACATTTCAATTGTTTCAATTTCATCTCTCATTGCTAGCTGTACATATATTTATTGGTCTTATATATTAATGATTAAGTAACTGTTATTCGTTTATATTTTGCCTATGTGTTTTGCATACTCATGAGATATGATAAAAACACGCCACATGAAATCGAACGTATGTTTATACAAATGATAAGGCAACTACATGCTAGCTGGTTTACTAGTTCAGTGTTATCGGGTCACGGCCTGGAAATTTGCAACTTAAAATCTATGAGAATAATACAACGTCATGTCTATTGTCTAGGAATACTCACCGTATTCATCCTCAACTAGATTGCGACGACTGCTAGTCACATCGTTCTCAATGTCCGAATTTATTATAGGACTCTCCTCTGTGTGTGATGTCATGATGATTCAAAACAATAACACCATACCGTAAATTCGCAATATATTAAAACTTCATAACAAAACTCGATCAATTAGCAGCACATCATAAACAAACCAATCAGATATGCTCTTAGTTCTTTACACTTCAACTATGGAATGAGTCACAACCCACAGCTGCTTTTTAGGCGACGATATATTCGCTTTTGCTAAACAAAGGCAAAACAAACGACCTAGACGAACTTTAGGTGCCTTCCGCAGCAACTCCGTTTCACCGACAGCTCACAGCTGAACAACTTTATGTCATAACCACTCACACGTCCACGTCACTGTCACTTAGTTTGACAGATATCTTCCGATTCCCGATACATTCCCGCGTTTATTTAGTCATCAACATAAAGCATTATGTTCGAGTTCCTATTTTAGTTACAGGGAAATAAAAAATATCTGTAAGTAGCCAAAACTATGCAGAATTATTAGATGTGGTAATTATTGTACAAATATAATTCAAATGTATTGTAAACAAATAATAAACACTTTATAGAGATCGAATTTCAAAGGTTTTTCATTTTCAAATCATGTTTTTACCCATTAAATCGTATTACATACCAAATAAATCCATTTATAAATAAAGTTTAGACTATAAGCTTTCTTTCGATATTCATATTTGACTACCTACAATGCTGTTTATCTTGTAAAAAACCAAAACAAACCACCCTTAATCACAACCAATTTCTGTTACGTTTGCGTTTTGCATATATTGCGTTAGTGACTTCCAGACCCGTTTGGTGTTACCAACAGTTAATCTGGATTCCCTTGAGATCCAACATACAAAACCACTAGAAATCCACTAAAAATGTGCAGGGACTTTAAAACCATTAAATTTTAGGTCTAAATTTAAAAATAATAATTATTAATTTATTAAGAAGGATCGAAAATCGACATGTACATTTTTTATATGATTTTAAAGTATCGTATAGTAATAGTATCGTGACAACGATTACTATACTATTACTACTCCATATCGGTAGCATGAATCGTTTAACCATACTCTCGTGAACTCGATACTTTTACGTTACGATAGACACAGGAACCGCATTGCGGTTCGCGATGGTTCGCGGTACCTCTTATGTTTTTTCGACGACCCGCAATGCGGTTCGCCGACAGTTGAGGGGATTAGGCTGTCAAATTGACTTTGACAAACGTCATCTGTCAAAATTGAGGGTCGGGACGTTTTAGTACATAGTGACAGATAACCTAGGGTAATGAACGAATGTTACTGAATGATTCGTGCGGAATTGCCATTCACTACGTGGGTAAATTAATTTATTATCATTATAAAATAACAAACAAATATAAAACATGCATTAATGTCGCGTAGGAAGGTTATGGGAATAAATTAATCAGCAAATACATATTTCTTGCTTTTATTCCGCAATATACAAAAATGACTCCAATTAATTATGCGTTTAGATTTCCGAAGTAGCCATTTTTTTATTAGTTGTCACACATTAGCGGTTTTCACTTATTTATTGCAAAATAATAATCACTTTTCTCGAGTTTACCTTCCGATAAAAAAAACTGGTTGTAATGATTGATGATTAATATAATCCATGAATTAGTAAATCTTATTGTTATACCGAAAATAATCAACAATATAAACCTCTGATACAAAAATCTCGAGAAATATAACTTTATGTAAATGCGAGCCGTACGCGAGCCGATGTGCTGATTCGCGCATAAAAATGGCGGGACGTTTGAAATTGACAGATCTTCACCGTGACGTGGTCGACAGGCCTGAGGTTAACGATAAAATTTGTTTGGCTGTTTATCAAACTTCACGTTTTCATCAAACATGACCTGAGACGATTAAACAAGGGATCAAACATTTTGCTCGTAAATTCGATTTAGTCTTTGCCGTGATGCACACCGTGATGTGACGTCGTACTGAGTCGCGACCGCATATCATGAGAAATAAATAAAGGTAGTGCATTTATATTCATTTATCAAAATATATATAATTCAAAGGTCACTGACTGATATAGTAATCTGTCAACGCACAGCCCAAATCACCGGACGGATCGGGCTGAAATTTGGCATGCAGGTAGATGTTATGTCGTAGGCATTCGCTAAGAAAGGATTTTGATTAATTCTCACTTCAAGGGGATGAAAGTTTGTATGAAACTTTGTCAATTTTAAACCGATCGGGCTGAGACTTTGCATGCATAAAGTTACTATGACGTAGGCATCCGCTAAGAAAGGATTTCGATAAATTCTACCCCTAAGAGGATAAAATAGGGGATGAAAATTTGTATAAATCTTCTTAGTATAATATAAGGTGGATAAAATGGGACAGAAGAATATAGTACGGGATTGGATAATCAGTATAGAAAACGGCAGTCATATTGAGTTTAAATAAAATATGGACTGGAATATGTATCCGTATCCGGGCGAAGCCGGGCGAAGCCGGGCTGAGCCGCTAGTACATTTATATTTCCATATATTCTTTCTAATTTTATTTTCCATAACATCGGCATGACCCGATAAATAGATATGATTACAATGTCATTTTCCTTTTCCGTAATAATACCACAATACACTTAATGTATTATTCTCAATGGATGATGACATTTGATGGAAATTAAAAAGTGTGGCAACGTTTTTCTGCTAATTTTAGGCCACAGCGTATTCTTAATATATTAGCATTATATTGTTCGGGTTCGATCCCCGCACAGAAACAAATATTTTGTGTAAATCACAGGAACCACAGGTATTTGTTTCGAGTCTGGGTGTTTGTGGGACCGAAAAGTCTGTCGTAGTTTCTGATATCCACGACATAAGACTCGAGAGTATATTTGAACGAGTATATTTGAATATTTTAAGGCCATATATGACATAATATAAAAAAAAAACAAGTATGTATCGGAATAAATATTAAATTCATCAGCTTTTCAATAATTTTTGGCAACTTCCAAACCATTAAAAATCTACTAACCATTAAAAGCAATTTTCCACAACAAGACGGGGTCCAAACCACCAGATTTAGTGGAAAATCCACTACGTTGGCAACACTGGTGAAAAACGCCTGAAAGATGGCCGCCCATGTAAGTTCTTGTCCAGTCGATATCTGATACAGGTGTTAGCCGATTAAATACGGCGGCCAATAAATACAAGCTACTAAGTGTAATAACGTAAATGGAATTTAAATGAGATATTTCTATCAAATGTTAACATTTTTATACCTAATTTTTTAATGTATTTATTGATTTTGCGTTGATGAAATTTTAGCGATCAAGCATGCACAGCTATGATTCTTTTTTTCTAGTGTTTTGTTTAGAAACCAAATTGTAATTTATGATAGATTTATAAGTAAATATCTTTTATTACGACGAGATTTATTTAAGTAAAGGTACTAATAGCTTAATGCATTAGAACCAAAAATTTTAATAGTATTTAAACATTACGGATAAGGGTAGGGTAGGTATGTTGTGGTTAACATTAAAAACAAAATAAAAAAATAAAAAATATTATTAATACAATCAATTAATACATATTTAAGAGTAAATACTGAAAAACTCAAATCTATATGTTAATAATTAAAGATTTGTACGATTTAGTAAGTAAAACAGGTAATAAAACCGAAAACATATTGTAAGACGCGGCTAAGGGACGCAGCTGACAAGCGGTATAACGTGACGTGACCTTGATCACGTCGGGATAAATATTTTACCTCTCTTCAGCCGCCTCCCTTAGTCGAATCTTATTACTTGTTTTCGACTAAGTTCTAACTAGTAATAATTGCACCATTCAGAAAAACACAAACATAAAAACATTCTTGAGCCATATCAGTAATAGTTTACTTAATACATTATTAAGGTTCTACTGTCGAAAACTAAACTACTATAACCACCGATTTGACCAAGACTGTTATTTGCCAATTTCTTTTTTGAACAAATTATATGAAATACCTGTGTGATGATGTTGTTAATTCTGATAATTCATGCACATTTAAATGTACGTATCTCTCAAAATCACTTATTTATCCTGAAGTATATGCAATTACTGAAATCGTAAACTACAATCATTGATTTGAACCAGCAATAGCAAATTATATTTTTTTTGTACCTGAATGATGTTATTGCAGATTGCTGCTACAGAGCTTTCTTTATGCATATAATGATAATCCGTGTACATTTAAATGTATCTTACTGCTACACAATTTGTGTAAGCGCTCAGTATTTCACGTAGTATTCATCAAATAAAACTTTTCTGTTTGACATTCAACTATGTCTATAATAAACAAAAGAAACAATTTGACTACAGAGTATGTATACGTGTACAAATACTTGAGTATGCGTGTGTCAAATGCATGCTGGTTTGTGCATGGGTTTGTATAATGTTTTATTTATTGATTTAATGTACTTTTTATGCATTATTATTAAAATCTTTTTATATATATATATGTCAGTACTCTATGTCTACGGCCAAATGAAAAACAAAAGAAACAATTTGACCTATGCGTGTACTTGTGTATGTATGTGTGTGTGAAATGCATGATAGTGTGTGTAATGTTTTATTTATTGATTTAATGTACTTTATAAGCATTATTATTGAAAAATATTAGCGTTCTGCACTTCTCCTACACATAAACTATAAGTGTGCCATATTTTATGTTCCTGCATCCGTGCAATTTTCGTAAAAAGGAGTCCAAAGTTTTTGCATCACGTACTAATATGTAGATATTATATACTTGCACCTTTTAGGTACCAACAAACACAAAAACAAAATATTTCTTGGATAATAACAATAACTGTTTACGTATAGTCTTAGAAGGTGACGATATTTATCACAATCACATTTCGTTTAATCACATTTCGGCCTCTGCCTCTGCCTGGGCCTCGGTGTCCCCCATTTGCACCCTGGCCGCTCAATCTAAAGTTCAAGTTAAGTGTTAGCACTACTGACGGTTTTTTTTATTAGCTTAATTGACACAAACTACGCAGGCACTCTATCACTGAAATCAAAAAAATAAAACACTCACGAGCATTGTTGGTTTTCGATTGATGAACTAACATTGAAAATGTATTTTATTAATAGTCTTCTTTTTATTTCAATAAATGTATCCAATTATTGTGTGGTGGCCTGTTGGTAAACAGACCAGACGCGGCTGCCAACATGTTCACGGTGGTCGCGGGTTTAAATCCCAGGGCACACCTCTGACTTTTCGGAGTCATGTGTGTATTGATAGTCAATCACCACGCACTAAAACGGTGGAGGAAAACATCGTGAGGAAACCTGCATACTATAGCGGTTTATAAGAATTTCTATGGTATGTAAGTCCGCCAACCCGCACTAGGCCAGCGTGGTGGACTATATGGCCTAACCACTCTCAATCGTATTGTCGATTGTAGAGTAGGCCCGTGCCCTGCAGTGGGACGTATATGGGCTGATACAGGTATCCAATTATATTACCAGCTTTACATTAGAATAACTACGTTAGTAAAGCTAAATGAAAATTATAAGATGCGGCTGACGGGTGTCCTTGAATGTTGTACCACTCTTCAGCCGCGTCCGGCAGCCGTATCTTATAATTTGTTTATGGCTTAATAGTAGATCATTTGAATGTTCGGATCATTCGCAGGCGATACGTGATCGTAATGTACATAACGGTTTGCGGTCCCTGATAGCGCCATTCATTCCGTATATTTAGAGAACACAAAGAATAATTGAAATATTTAAAATGAATTAATGAATTAATTCTTTGATATTGTAAATTGAAATCATAATATTATTGGCTCTATCACACATATTATATCACAATCACACCCAACATCAAACATTCCACACATTCTAGTTTGAACAAAAACTTTATAACGCAAACCCTAATCTAAAAAAATATGGCGCGCGACCGCTAAAAAATTTCAGCGGAATATTGGAAATCTATTAAAATATTGAATTATTTTGATATATTCTCAATGATCGAATGGCATCTAATTAATATTTATGATATGTTTTCTCTCTCTAACAAATTATTTATCATTTTTTCATAGAATTAATACAGAAATATTTAATGAAAACCGACGAACAACGATCGTGATTTACTTTCATGTCTATAAAACTTCGAATCACGCGTCGAATATGGCTTATTTTTAGGTAATTGATAATTATTAATGTAAAACTTTCATTTAATAAACTGTATAAGAACAATAAGGGAGTTAAAAAACAATAGTAACATTTTTAAAAATTCCTGCGCACAACTCGCCGTTGCCCGTAGACAACATACTAATTTGCCGTTTTTTTTTAAATATTCCTACTGCTAATGATTATTTGGCCAATGTTACATTAAAGGGCCTTTATTTAAGCATCGTATATATTTTTTTCATAACGCTTTTTTAATTATATTTTGAGTTTAGAACGTTTTTTAAAACTAGTGTATTTTTCTATACAAATTATGATCTTATGTCAGTCTTATGTCAAAGTTGGGGGTCGGGACGTTTTAGTGGATAAGAGTCATAATTGACCACAGATATTTGACAATATCATTGTTTAACATCAAAATTATATTAGCGGCGCAATTTTTGTATTATGATAGCGACGTTTAATGCATCACACGTATTAGTATTGAAATAAATAACATGCTAACAAAAACACTGTACATTACACAATATACGTAGAGTGAAGACACAAGTAGTTTAATATAAAAATGTAAATTGAGGGAAAATAAATGTTAGGCACCTATGCTAAATTTGAAATGAGACATGACTCTGGAACGTAACATTGTAGACATTTAAATTTAAGTGTTGCTTCCTAAAATAAAAAAAAAACTCGCTTAAACTATGAAGAGCAGAACTAGGATAACTTTGACCTTTCTCAAATCTATGATAGGGAGTTAGGACGTTAAACTATAATATCAGCCTATTTGTAATTGTTATGGATTTATATTCAAAAAGTTAAAAACCCGTCATTAAACTTAATCATTGATTTCCATTCATCAAGATCCGTAGCACTTTCAACATAAGAAATGAACCAAAAAATCTGGGCTTAGTCCCGAATTGGTGTTACGTTATTATCAGCCCCGGAAGTCAGGAATCTGTGTCAAATATAGCGATAGGCCCCATCACATCATAGAACAGAGCACTTAAGACGAAACGTAAGTGTCCTGGTTGAACCCCTACTGGCCCTGTTCTAAGAAAAAGGCGTCATTTTTATGTATGTGTGTATTATGTATTAAATCATTGGAACGTTCACAATAATGAAAAATAAGGTACATTTTATCCGTTTATTTTCAAACAAATAACACAACATTTATAAGTACAACATATGTAAAATATGAAGGATAATTAAAATATTCGACAGGTTCATAGTTGGAAACATCTTTAACAAAGTAATATGAAATTGTACCTTATATGCGCAAAATATTATATATCTAAATAAAATTTTAAGAACATAATATAAATTACATTTAGTAAATAAACAATTATGCATTTTTCTCTTTTATACAGAACTCTATTCTTACAGATCGCGACAAGTGACCAATGGCACGAAACGGTTGCTTCAGAGTCAGAGCTGCATTGAGACCACAGATTGGGATACAGTTGAAAGCACATCAAAATGGAATGGTCTCAGAAATGGACGACAGTTGCCGCTTGCAAAGACCCAACTGCTGCCTTTAGACGATTGTCTCAATTACCTGACATTGTGACTATTTAAGCCCTCTGGTCAACACACATTCTTAGAGTATTTATAATATAGAGGGAACGCTGTCATTCATTCGCGTCTTGAAAAACGTACATATTTTCTTGTTCGAAATGTTGGTAGCGCTCCTATATTAGTGAAAATTGAATTAATTATTTAGCAATAAATTGCTATTAATTCCTTTGATATCTGAAATTATATTTAGTTATTATCCTTTTAAAACAAGTTTGAGTGGAATTAAATAGCCCTAAACTATATATTTTTAATTTTCTTTTCCAAGTAATTCATGTATGTTGGAAAACCTGTCAAATATCAGCCAATAGTAGGGCAGAAAAAGATGACCCGGCACCACTATTTTTATTTACGTTTTTGAAGTTTTAACGCTCCCTCTATATTATAAATACTCTAAGCACACATTATACACATCCTAAAAACCAATAATAATGAACCCTCAACCTTTCCTATAAATATAAATGTAGGCCTATCTGTCCACTTTTCAATTCTTAAAGCGACGTTTGAGTTCACGTGGCAAACGAATTACGAACCCATATGCGGTAAATATAATTAAAAAAGTATATAATATAAAAAAAAGTTTTAGTTTCGCTTTTTAAATTAAGAAGATTTTTCATAACAAATAGACTATGTTAGCCCTAATAATTAGAAATCATCAATCATCAATCCCCTCTTTTAAATTATAGATTACACGCAACACCCAAATATGCAGTATCAAGGCCACAGTGAGATACAATTTATGAGTTGTAGACATATTGGAGAGATTTTCCATTCCACATCACTAAGAGCAAAAAAACAATAATATTATGCCTCTTAATAATTATTTTCACTCTTTGGGTGCAATTAAATAAAAAAATTCAGCCAGTACGTTAGGCGCAATGTTCGGTGGTCGAAAGTTAGTACAATATCTTAAATCAACTTATTTATTTTATAACATTAAAAAAATATAAATGATCTGTATAATATAAGAATTGAATATTACATTTATCAACATTTTGGACTGATTTTATTATAAAATAAGGTAATTTAGAACATTCCCCAGATTGTTTTACTCAACGTAGGCATAAGAAGGCCCATAATAACTGTCGATATGAGATTCACGCTGTGATTGTCCAATATGCTTCTCCCAGATATATGTTTTACCGACTGACTAGAATGACTCACAACTTTACCTTCCTTATTCAAGCCTGAAAAAAAAAACAATTCTTGTAATTCATATACTTTATTACAGGAGCAATTAGATTTATATTTGTTTACATATTTCAAGAAGGGAAAAACGTTCCGAGTATGACAGAGAATTGAAGGGCATCTGTCCCTTTCAAGCTAATAAAAAGCTACAGTTAATACTACACATAATAGGCCGCTTCTTTACTCTATGCGTAAGACGTTATACTATAGTTTGATTTCAACTTTAGGCTCGAGTCCGAGGTCTGCAACTTCGCAATCCATTATTTGTCCCATTCGGCTATCGCATTACAAGAAATTTAGAAATCTAACTTTTTAATGGATATAAAATTATTTATCGATACCTTATATTAGAAATGTCCCATTGTATACCTTTGTATGGATACACTAGTAGAAACGGACACGATTACCTTCTGGAAGCTATACTTTTAGGAACGTTTTAGAAGTGCTAGTGAGCATTCCAGTAAGAATAAGTTCCTTGATCCGAACAAATAGAGAATGGAACTAGAAATGGCGGCCATTACGCTTGTATGGTCAGCATGTTTCGTACTAATAGTGGAAACCTGATGAATTATTTTAGAATATGGGTAACTTGTTTGTAATCAATCAGGATAGCAATAAATTGATTATATTTGTAAATCAAAATATGAACAGTTTAAAAATGGAATTTACATAAAAATATTACCGTTCAAGTGTAATTTTTATAATTTGTAAACACCAATTGTTGCTGATTTTCTGCTATAAGATTCACCCAAAACGAATAGTTTGTCTAATTTGAAATATTTATGCTATGACTTACGACTGTACGAAATGTGCTAATCGCCACTCGTTTTTAAGTTGACTTTACTCGTAGATGCGAGTATAGACAGCGATAGTGTGCGAATGAAAGATCGATATAAGTGCTGCCATTTACAAATTACAATCCCTTTCTTTATTCGTACAAATAGTATTCAAATTCATAAATTGACAAATAGAAATATATTGTGCAAAGCTATCAACATTGATTTAGCATACTTAAGTAATAAGTTGACCAAAAACGATTTTTGTATATTTCTTCGGCTCTTATACTAAAATTTATTGGGTACGTAACTTGCTTAACTAGACTCACCTGAATATTGTAATGTCGCTCCCAACAGGGAATCTATAAGACTGCCCACTAGGCCAGATAACGCGCCAATGAATATAATTGGCCACTGAGGTGGTGCGTAAGTCCATAGAGCTCTGTCCGAGAAATACCACACTGTTAGATACTGGGCCAGGCCGATAACAAATCCACCCAAGGTACTAAACAATGTTCCCATCACGCTGACTCCTCCATTCGTCCCTTTTGGCACTCTTTTCCACGACGATATCAAAAATGGATCGGAATCTGAAAAAACTGTTCCCAACTCGGATGCCCATGTGTCGCCGTTGCAACATGCGAACACACCTGCAAAATATTTAATACCATTTAATATTCACTCATTAGTTAAATCTGCATGTTGAACGCCGATTACATAAAAACAAAAAAAATGTACTAAATATGCATTTTATATGAAATATCGATACTTTGATATATCTTCGATCAAATATACACTAGATACAACATGAGCGCTTAGAAAATGGCACCAAAAAAGAGTGCTTAAGCACTCTTTTGCCTTCAGTCACGCACCGAGCGTTGCATCTAAAACGTCGTAAAACTTTAGACAATATTATTTGAAAAGCTACTTTAAGCTCCAGGAATAAGGTGGAATTTGTGTTAATATATTTGGAATTTGAAAATAAATTGAAAAAAAACTTTTATTAAAATACAGACATACAGAGACTTAATACTAATTAAAAATAATGTAATACAAAATAATGAAATCCTTATAACTAGTGTGACCAGGGGTACCCAAACTAGGCATAGCCTGTATCTTGGGCTACCAAACAAAGATTTAGGAATTTCTGAGTACAAGATAGTTAAATACACGAGAAAAAAATGAATTAACGCTAGGTTTATTTGAAAACAAAAAAAAACAAAAATATTTATGTGTACAGGAACTTCATAATCATAATTAAAATCTACAAAAACCAGACTGAAATATCGATTTTATATTGTATTCAGTGTTATGACTGTGGAATTCAGAATGTTTTCAGTGGTTTCGTAATCCAATTCTTTTAGGAAATCAAACATTTTGCTAGAGCACTCTTTAACTGAACATGTCCTAACAGGGCATAGTCTAGAGACTTTATTGTAAATCGAGGGGTATGCGAAGTATTGAAACCTTTTTGCAAAGCATGTTTTAACTGAAGGCAGTTTCAGAATTAAAATTCTTTTTTTAAATAATGTTGAGTTTGCTGTAGAGTTCAACGTAGTTTTATGGGTCGAAACACAGGCTTTAAGGATGTATAACTGGCGCACTCTGAGAACTCCTGCTTCTTTATATAAGCTATTGGTGCAGAATCTAAACGGTTTACTCAGCATGACTTTTAAAACGGCTCGCTGAGACCTCTCAAGTGGCAGCATTACTGTTTTAGCTGCACCACCCCAGACGCCAATGCAATAATTAAGTAACGATTGGCAGATTGCAAAATATACTATTTTAATAATTTGTCGATTAGCAGAATTTCGTAAGATTTTCATAATGCCAATGACTTTGCGGATTCTACCCGATAGAGCACGTATATGAGGTTCAAAGGTTAATCGCTCGTCAATAATTAAACCAAGGTAGTTAATTTCTTTCGTCCGTTGGATACGTGCACAGCCGCAACTCGAGAACAGTGTAGGAGCACAGTTAGTGTGGATCTTGAGATCAGAGAGAGGTGGAGGTTGGGTTCTAGCCGTTTTGTGGAAGCACAAGTATTTGGTTTTATTTGTGTTTAGGGTTAGGAGATTCTTCTGCAGCCAAACGTTTATTTTATTAAGACCCTTTTCTGCGGCCTTTCTAGCAAACTCCCAGTTTCGTCCATAGAACAAAATTACAGTGTCATCTGCGTAACAAACTAGTTCAGCTGATTCCAACTCAAGGCTATGGATATCATTCATGTACATGATAAATAGAAGAGGGCCCAGAATACTACCCTGGGGCACCCCGTAATTGATGGGAATCGCAGTACTTTTCAAACCGTTGATATGAGTCAGTTGCTGTCGATTGTTTAAGTAACTTCTAAACCATTTCAAAGCAGTACCACGGATTCCAAAACTTTCCAATTTACGCAGCAGAATGGGAATTGAGACAGTGTCGAATGCTTTAGCTAGGTCAAGAAAAACTCCGTAACAACTCAAGCCTTGATCCAAATGTGACACAATGCCGTTTACAAGCTGGTGAGCAGCTCCTTCAGTGGACTTCGACTGTCGAAAACCAAACTGCCTATCCGATAATAAATCGTTGCTCTCAATGAAGTTTCTGAGTCGTTTATTTATTAGTTTTTCGAGTAATTTAGAAAAGGCGCTTAACAAGGATATAGGTCTATAATTGCTAGGAATATCTTTTGGTCCGTCTTTATAGACTGGAGTAACTAATGCGACCTTCCAAGCACTAGGGAATTGTCCGGATCTGAAACTGAGATTATAGATGTGCGTTAATGGAGTGGCGATATATGATTTAGATTTTTTAATGAGATTGTTTGTGAACCCATCTAGCCCTGGAGCACTAATGTTATTTAAGCTAGATATAAAGTTTTCAACTTCCGAGGAATCAGTGGGTGATAGAAAGAAAGAACATGACGGGCCATTTAAGGTACTCGTGTTGGATGCCAGATCGTATTTAGATTCATTAGTGTCACTTAGGATTTTATTAGCTAAATTAGTGCCAACAGAAGTGAAAAACTCGTTACATTTATGAAGGGAATACGCGTGGTTATCCGAGTTAGTTAGTAATTCAGTTGCAGAGCTCTTTTTGTTTTTAAAATGACAGATTTTCTTTATCGTATTCCAAAGAGCTTTAGAGTTTTTATGGTTTTTTTCTAATTGGGAACTCTCATAATTAACCTTTATCTTTCTTAATAAGCTGTTACAGAAATTTCTATACCGGGAGTATGCTCTGGTGACTATTGCTCGGTTGGTCTCTGGCTAGTAAATGCAGGTGATCTCTGTGGCGAATACAGCGAAGCAAGCCAGGAGTAATCCAAGGTTCAATTACTGCTTTAGAACGGCTAATTTTGACAACCTGAGTAAATTTTTTAATTATAGAGGACAGTTTCTCCAAAAAATTCTGATTGGCTGTATCAACATCGGTTTCACACAAAACTTGGGCCCAATCAACTCGCTTTAATTCCTCCACAACATTATCAAAATTTGTTACCGTTTTTAATCTATGCGGTTTGGTCTTATGTTTCCGTCGCGCTATACCCAAAATTGACATTTTGTGATCCGTTATGTCCGTTTCACAAACAGTACCAACTGCCTGAAAGTCCGATCTTAAAAGGATATGATCTAGACAAGACTCAAGTCTTGTCGGTTGAGTAATAGCTGGGATCAGACCATGACCAGCAGTCATACAAAGATAATCGGAAGAGTCATGCTTATTAGAATAATCATTCGTTGATATTATGTCTATGTTTATGTCACCAGCCGTAATCAAGTTAGGTTTGCTTTTAAGATCTTCCAATAAAATGTCAAGCGAGTTAACGAAATTAGACGTACTGTTAAAGGATGGTGAACGGTATATGCCTAGAATTGTGATACATTTAGGGATGTCAATGAGCAGACAGCACGCTTCATCTAGATGTGGTTCGGAAACATTTGCATTCCAGATATCGCTGACATAAGCCACGACACCCCCATTTTGGTTCAAGTTGCGCTTTGAGTAAAACGAGGAGTAACCCGGAATATTTCCTATAACTGTTGTAGACCCTAGCCAGCACTCAGTAAGTATAATTACATCAAACTTGATATCAAGGCGACGCAGGGCAACCAGAAAGGAGTTAAAGTTTTTTCCTATGCTCCTTATATTAAATGTAATAATTTTTAGATTATAATCATTTGTGAGAATACATCTACAATCTTCTAATTTATTAATAGTACTGCATTTTATAACTCGAGTTTGATCTAATTCTGCAACTATACGTATATTATCCATGGAAGAAAAATGGAATAAAATATGTCCTATGTAAAAAACACAGACTTAACAGTTCACAGCCATGGAAAAAGGTTGTTAGGGATATAAAGCATAGCAAAAAAATTAGCAAATTGCCTTTAGGTATACTCCTTCCAAGACATTGTTCAGTTTTATAAAAAATGTGCATGAGACTCTTAGATAATAAATCTGTGTTGCAAAGACAAGGCCACTGACAATGAGCATATTGGTTATGAAAAAATGAGAAATAATATTTTTCTACAGATATCTTACAACTAAACACAAGGTTAAATCTCCATATAAGTAACAACAAATACGAGCTTTTCCCATAAAAAACTTTCAATTTTCCATACAACAATAACAAGATATTAATATGATTATTACAATTAGGAATACTGCTTGTTAGGCGAAACAGAACGTTGCGAAGTGGAAGGTGCTGGATCCTGATTCAGCAATTTATCTAGTGTCGCCTCAGACGTAACGCGGAGGACTGAGCTAGTTTCGGACCTTCGCATAAAAATGGAACCATGGGATGTCCAAACAAACTTAAATTTTAGTTGAGTGCCTACGGATCGCGTCTTACTAAAAAGAATCCTGTTCGCTTTCGTAAGATGTTCATTCACATATACTCGACGTGAGTTACCTGAGACCTCTATCATTTCCGTTGTGATACCACGTCTGACCCGGGCGGCGCGTAGAAGCTGATCCCGCGGCGCGCGTCTAGTGAATGTGACGATTATAGGCCGGGGTCTGTCGGTCCCACCTTCGTTGTTTCGCAAGCCGACACGTTTAATGTCGTCAATGTCACTGCACTCCAAGCAAACCCCCAGTTTAGTGCAGAGGTTTGAAGTTATCTGGGATAGATTTTCATTCTTCTGCTCAGTGATGCCGGTTATCTCAATATCTTTTAGGAAATCACGTTGTTGCTTGTTTTCTAGCTCCTTCCGCAGCTCCTGAATTTCAGCTCTTAGACTATTTACTTCCGATTTATACCGGTCCAACTCTTTTAGCTCCTTTTTTATGTCTAGAATTTCATTCCGGAACTCGTCAATGTCTGCAGATGTAGCGTTAAGCGATAGAGTAAAATTTCCTAATTCTAGTTTCATATTATCGAATGCAGTCTGGAGTTGAAGCAGGGACTGAGTGAAAGATTGGATGACATCGACGGAAACTGAGGTTGGCGTATCTAGAACCTGATCCTTGTTGATAGGCATGACAATCGATGGCTCATTATTGCGTTTTCCTGAGCGAATAGGTGTCGAATCCGTCACTCGTTCTTTTGTTTTGGCTTTACAAACTGGGCAGCGGTAGTTGTTATATCCTCCGGTACGAGCTGATCGAAGCTCTTCTCTCGGTAGGCCGAGGCAGCCCAAATGATAGCAGGTGGCACACGAAGAACATTTGATGGCTGTAATTTCTTCGGAGTTCCGATCCTCTTGTGAATATGTGATCTTTTTGTTTACTTTTTTTAATGTCATGCATCGGTGCCACTTTTTAACAGAACTTTTACAGGGAACTGTGTATCTAGTGTATATTTGATCGAAGTGATATATATTCAATAGGTATTGTTCTTTTGGACTTCGTTATACTATGTGGGAGCGCGCGCACCACTTATGTCCGGAACGCTTTACGCGCTTTCCGCCCGGTCCATATATTTAAGTCAAAAACACAATTATTGTATGTATACTAACTGTACGAATAGTCAATGATCCCGATCTCACGGAAAAATTGGAAGCGTTAGGACTGCGGAGAGACTTCGGATCTCTCTGTATGTTCTATCGTTTGTTCCATGGGGAGTGCTCCGAAGAGTTGTTTGAGATGGTACCACCGTCGCCTATGTACCATCGCACCACACGTCTTCGCAGTAGAGTTCATTCCCACCACCTGGAAGCGTACCGCTGCCGAACGGTACGTTTCCAGCGTTCTTTCCTACCACGTACGTGCAAGCTCTGGAATGAACTCCTTGAATCGGTGTTTCCTCAGCGCTATGACCTGTCCTTCTCGAAACGAGGTTTAAAGAGAGTACTGTCATCGAGGTAGGCAGCGACGTGATTGTGCTGGTCCCCTGGCACTACGGAGAACCATGAGCAGCATTAGCCGTTTACCATCAGGCGGGCCGCATAAAAAAAAGTATATCGTGTATAATCAGAACAAAATTTAAATTGGGTAAATTAAATGCTTAATGAATGGGTGTTATGTGACCTTAAAACCACATCGGAAATTCGTAAATAGGTTGAAATAATATAAATACTTAATATTGTTTAACACGTAAGTGCTACATAATTAAGTAGGGCTATGACAAATGAGCTGAGTGAATTACCTACCTACCTTCTTGTACTGTATGGTGAGCTTGCATCGTCTTTGATGTATGTCATGTCAATAGAATGGCCTAATTTGATGGTGGATTCAGTATGGATATCAACTCTGATATTGCAGTTGATAGGACTAACATAGTCTTTGTTAAATTCTGACTGCATTTAAAAATTATAATGAAAATCGAAATTAGGGAAGTCATCTCAGCTCAAAATATGTAGGTGCTTACCTAAAACTCCTATGGACAACCACGACGCTCTGTAATCCTTCATGAAGTCTATGGGTCTTTCAGAAGCACCAACATCCAACAAGTATAATAAGGAGAGCTGAGCTGCCATGCCGCCATTGCATAACACTTGAACCCAATTTCTCTGACCACCTGAAAGACAATTACTTTTTCAGAATCATATTGAACAGCATGTTTTAAGGGTGTAAGCAAATTGCAAAAAAAATAGTAAGTAATAAAAAAAACACCCAACAGTCACATACCACATACTACATAGACCTGACCCCACACTATGATCAAGTCTTTTGTCGTGGCTATCAGGAACTACGAGAGACTTTTCGGTCACACAACACCCAGACCCGAAAGAAATGTTTGTGGGCCGCACAAATATTACTCTCGGTGCGGGGTGGGAGCCCGCGGCCTCTCGTTTCACAGGCGGCGTCTAACCTTCCTGCGCCACGGAGGTTGTCCAAATGATTTTGATAAATAATGTAAATCTCAATTTACTTATTACATTTAATATGTTACTGCATTTGCAAAAGGTATTTGCATCAAGAGTGAATATGCAACAAATAAAACTCTTAGAGTCTTATTCATAGAGTTTTAAAACGTATTTAAGTTATAAAGTCTTCTTCAAACAAACACATTTCAAAAATCATTCGATAGGGACAAACCATTTGATAACTGAAGTTGGTTTTAAAACTGTCCTTATATAAGTCGTAAAACTATAACTCGCGGATAATATATCTACATATTAATATACACGGCCTTATTCATAGTTATTTTCTTATTGCATTGAATGGGGAGACGAGCATGCCGTTCGCCTGGTAAGGATACGACCGCTCATGAACAGTAGCAAAACCAAACAACACCTTGAATTACAAAGCAATGCTTGGCATTCCACTGCTTTCGCCATCCTGAGACATGAGATGTTAAGTCTCAATATGTCCAATAGTTACTCTGGCTACAATGTCTTTCAAACCGAAACTCAACAGTGCATTTACACTACTATTTTGCGGGAGAAATAGACATTGTGGTGGTACCTACCCAGGCGGCCTCTCACATATGAGAGACCTCCCACCAGTAAACTGTTTACAAACCTATTTTAGTTATCAAATGTTTTGTTTTCTTCTCTCAAACAGAAGTTGTACGAAAGGGACAAAACACTTGATAAATATAAATGAGTTTATAAAATATCTGGTATAAGTACCTACGGAAATGTTATTCCCTTGAATAACATCTTAAACAATAAGTATCTTATTTAAAATTACTTACTACTTTGACTACATTTTTGAGTAATATGAGATGGAACAATAGGGACTGTGTGCAAAAAGACCTTGATGACAAATTATTACATACCTTCTTGAAAATCTGCTTCAAATTTTCTTTTCAAGTGGGCTCGCACTTTCGTAGCTCTTGAAGATGTTACAAAAAATGTGAAAATTGCGGCTAGAAAACTATAATTACTCAGTGTGAGTACGAATGCAACGAAAAATCCAAAAATGGCCCCACTGAAGTTTATACTCTTCTTTCTTACTCCATATACAGCTATTAGTAGAGGTATGAAACATGACGCCATCCATCTTGTTGGAGATATGACAAGCGGTTCTGAAATTATTTAAAACATTATACTTACACTTCATATGATATCACAACTGCTTAGTTAGGAAAGACTGGAGAAATGAGACAGAATACAAGGTAAGTCTGTTGTCTTCACACATCCTTTGTTTTCTAACTTGGGTTATAACTTATTATGATTATTACTTGTGTATACAAAAACATGACTGAACATAAATATTTTCTACCATAATTTCAATCAGATGTGAAATGCACTAATCCCACCTATACCACACCTACCACCTAGACTCAATGACACCCTAAACCTTCTGAATAATGGGATACATTTGCGCCCAATGCCCATCAGTAGGCTGTGAACTGATAGAGATGATAATTAACATAAATAACTGCATTAAAGGTGAGAAAGTCAAGAATAAATGATAAGAAATAATTATGAGCTCAAAGATGAAAACGAATTAATTAACATCAAGCTTTGCAAATAAATTGGCATTCAAATGGAAATATATTGACTTGATTAAAAATATTTAATAATTATAATCGATCTATATAATTATATAAAAGAGGAACCTGACTAACTAACTGACATATCAACGCACAGCCGGAACTACTGGAGCTAGGAACGTGAAATTTCACACAGGGTTTCTATTGTGACGTAAGGTAGCACTAAAAAGGGATTTTTGGAAATTCAACCCCTAAGAGAGTCAAATTGAAGGGTGAAATTGTGTTGTATGGTAAAATGGAATTGTTGAAGTTACAGATGTGAAACTTGGCAATTATTTAGAAAAAAAAATCTCTTTTATTATAGTTAAACCTATAGAAGTGATAATAATAAACCATATTTCAAACGAAAAATAATGGAGTGAACAATTTTTAGAAAAATAGCTCTAAGGGGGTGAAGTAAGGGATGAAATTTTATATGAAAATCAAAAATGAACTGAAACTGATTTTTTATCATAATTTATCTGATTACCAGTCTCAAAATCAATATCCAAGAATCCCTTGCCCCAAAAATCTAAATTCAAAGTTAGAATTGGAAATAGTGGGCGTCATTTTTAAATTATTGGTTATTGATCTGATGAGTTTCAAAATCGATATCGAAGGGATCTCTGCCCATATTCTAAATTGGCAGTCAGAAATGAACAATTTAGCCACTATTTTCAACTCTTTTCTTATTGGTATTTGTGATTTGTATGCATATTGGAATGCTTGAAGTCAACATTTTTTATCCATAAACGAAATTTAATATTTTGACAACTTCCTACAGTGGTGTAGATATAAAATCAATTGTTCTTGAAATTCAAAGAAATATTAGTATGCTTTCTTTTTGGATAGTAGCTATACAGGGGTGAAATAAAGGATAATGTTATAACTATTAATAGAAAATGAGAAAGAACAAGAAGAATGTTGCCTGTTGATTTTTGTACATAGCTTTTGTAAAGTTTACAATGTAATACTGTTGAAGTGATATAATTTTTTGCTTTTACGCCTGCACTATTTAGATGCAGACGAAGTCGCAAGTAGAAGATATTATGAGATTTTTAATATTTATCAGATTGAATATCAAATGCAATAACAAAACAATTACATAGAGGTCATTGCCATGTAAATAGCTCAATGTTTTTTTAATGACATAATGCCATTGAAGACATGTCTCAATGTGAACTGAAAATAAATAATTATAATTATATGTATAGAAATAGCTAACTAATAAAATAAACACTACCTAAAACTAAAGATATTTATTCAAATACTATTTCTATGCAATTTTCACATAATATGTCAATATATGTAATAAGATAACAACATATTTTAAAGAATTAGTGCGAACATAGATGATATGCCTTCATGAAAACAAAATCATACATTTACTTATAGACATACTAGTTACTGTTCAATTTGAATGTTATGGAGATATAATTACATATGTGAGCACATAACTATTTGTTCCCTTAGTATTAAATAATAATAAAAATTGGCGGGAAAGGACAATCACACTATAAACAAATAATATTGTCTTTGTTTTATATGATAACAATGATACATTACCATCAAATCCTTGATTCTCTGCGAGGTACTTAGAATAAACAAGATTGATAATCCACATAGACATCGATAACGGTATAGCTATAGCACACAGGAGCACAGGTATAATATGGTTTTGTTCCATAAGTTTGCTTTCTGTCGTAGTCATTGTGAATGAGTAAAATATTTGCAGTAATAAAGACGAGGTAAAGATACTATGTAATTTATAAAAATTCGTAATTTAATTTTAAACCATTTTAATATATTAAATCTACTCAAACGTCACGTCTAACCTATTGCCAACGTTTTGTTTATCCGGTTTCTATGGCGACACTTAATTTACTGAAGTATTTTTTTTAATGGAAAAATAAAATGATTTATCGTGCTGTGAGTTGTCAACTTTTTAAATTATAATTACCCTGTTCAAAAGAATAAAGTCATGAAAGTAAAACACTTCAATCACTTCTCGTTCCTATATAACAATAAACAAAGTACTCTGTGACTACTCGTTTTGTTTTGTTATTATTGATTAAAGGCAATGCAGTCACCAATATTAGACTGAAATAGATTTAATTCACTGAATATTGTACCTAGTTAAAGCATTTGGGACAAAGGAACCAAAAGGAACAAATGTTTACAAGTTGTACAGGTTAACATTTACTTTTTCCATATATAATTTAAATTTTAATATAATAAAATAAGAAAACGTTAACAAATTACATTAATGTGGCTACTCCTAGTTTTTACAAATCGATTCAAGAACACAATGCTGCAAATTACCTGAAAGTCTGGGGATCTCTCAGAAACTGGTCATACTAAAGTAAATAGTTTTTTAAAATATGGGTGTATGGAGTGGACAAAGGATTTGTTTTTACACAGTATTCCAGACGAAAAATATTTAAATAGCATATCTTATTTAAATAGTGTAATAGATATATTTTACACAGCCATTATTTAAATTATTGTACTATTATTAGTAAAATTAAAAATTAATCTAAACATACATTTTAAGGCTGTCTGATTATAAATTAACGTATATTTACAGAAATAAAAATAACAAAAACATTCCTTCTGACTCTGACATCTGTCAGTCGTATGTCATTTAGTGGAAAAAGAGGACAAGAGTTTTTTGTTGTATTCGTCAACAGAAGTAAAATATTAGAATTTAGTGTAAATTAAGCATATTGATGTTTAGCCCAATATGAAGCCGCTGATAGATTTTGATGAGTGCTTAAGGGACTCGCCTAAATTTAGGTAATGTGTAAACAGTAATCAATGAAAGTTTATACGTAGAAAGTGAAATTTGGTACGTGCTGTGCGTGTTAATTGTAGTGTAATCCTGTTTGTTTTTGTAGGGAGCAACTTGAAACCGAGGAGGCTAGTATCGATGCCTTGGAACAGAAGCTAGATAAGGTGCTGAAAGCATGTTCCCTCATGATAGACACAGGGAAAACGTACATGAGTCACAGGGGGTAAGGATATTGCTTTTATTTTTACTTTCTCAACGTGCGCTGAACTTTAAATGTGTTATTTGCCGAATTAAATTAATATTTAATAGATATGCTATTGTTTTGTTTTAGAAAGCTATTATTAGATAAATCAATACAGATGAGCTAAGGTTTCCCTACTAAGACAGTCTGCTTGCCGTTAAAAGTGTGCTACTGTAGACTACATGTAGTAATGAGATTTATGGCACAATAATTTTTAAAATGGTATCAGACAATAATTGATAATATTACACATGATTTTTATGTTTATTTTCATTAGATAAATGGGTATCACATGTCCATATTTTTTTATCTTAAGACATAATAATAATAATGTTAAATAATAATAAAATTGTATGATTTTCATTGATATTTTCATCACAGATTTTATTTGATTATTAAGTTTGTCATAAAATGATAATATATGATAGGACTATTGGCAAAATAACTTTTTCTTTGTTGCTTATCACATTACATAAATATTATTTAACTGAACATTTTGAAATCCATTTTGTATAAAATATGGTTTCTCAATTTTTTGTAGCACATTTGCAAATGCTCTATGGGACTTATCGGGAAGCTTCTCTGAGGATCCTACTGTGATGGCCATGTTAAACAGAATGATTCATGCTTTGCAAGAGATGAACAAGTTCCATACTATACTCCTGGACCAGGCATCTAGGACTGTGCTCAAGAATCTCACAGCTTTCATCAAAGTGTAAGATAATACTTATTATTTTTTATAGATGGGAGGTAATGATTTATTTATATTTGAATAAATAAACATAGGTGCTAATGAATCACAATAACTATTTTACAAGCTATTTTTTTCCATTCTCCCAGCATAATATTATAAAAAATCTATAAGTAATTTATTTGAATCTCAACCCAAAAAAGTAAATCAAGTATTGCCTGCACAGGATCAATAAACTGAGTTATATTTAGGTTACATTAACATTGTGCGAGGGAAAATATTTACCTTATAGTTCATTGATCTATTTCACAGGGGTATTTTGAGTGTGAATCCATTGTTAATTATCTTTACTAAATTTGACAATGAAATAAGAACAATTGTGTTGAGGGGATCCATCTTTTAGGTCCAAAAAACCTGATACAAATATTTATGGGGCATATAAACATTTTGTCCATACATATATTAGCCTTGTTTAACAGAGGAATTCTTGAGGAACTGTGTCATGTAACCTTCAATACATACAAATTTAATATCGCTGAAATCACATTTCACTCGGCTTCACTGTACATACACAATAAACCTATGTCCCCAAAACAACAGTCACAGATTAATTGTCTCGTAGCTAGTAATTTGTAAACTGAAAACATACATTCTTCAATAAACTGAATTTTTTATCATTACATCTTTATTTCAATAATATAATGTAAGTTTTGTTTTTAATTCTTATTGGTGACATTACTGGAGTCAACAAGCCAGTCAAGTAACTCGATAGAAGGAAAACAGTGACCGGGATATGTAAATACCTCATACTACATTGATAAAACCAACAGTAGTTGCATATTTTAATGTAATTTTTTTACTTGTTTGTCTATAAAAATGACTTGTATTTATACACTTAAAATGGATGCATTGTTAAATGGAATATATCGTATGCTTATTATTTGTGAACGAAGTCTTAAATTATTAGTATGTAACACAATCTTTATTTTATCTCCATTTGTGACATTTTAATGTTTTAGTTGTTATCACATAAAATTATGTCGCGATGTGTTCTTTTAGATAAGTCACGTAATATTCACTAAGAAGGCAAAAATAAGCCTCTCAGATATGCACCTGCAGATTAGAACATATAATAATTTTCTCTATAAAAGTAAATTGAATTAGAATAATGTGGACATCTAATAAAAACGACTTCTTATCACGTATATTTTTAAAGGTTTGATTAGAATGTTTACATAAATATCATTCCATATAATTTTTGGACCACATTAAAATTTTCGACTAAAGGATGGATCATCCAAAGCGATCGAATCTTTGAGTCTTCTATTAGAATAAGTGAGACACCACCCAGGTAATCGTGCATCAACGCAGACCATATTATAGTGAATATCTATGTGATATTGAAGTGAACCACGCAGCCCATGTGCGTAATGAAATCACTCAGACTTTGGAGTGATGGTCTGTCAAGCTCGCAAACAAAGTGTTTATCGAGAACGGTAAATAGTGACGAGCTGTGAGTCACGCGTTTTGATTAGGGATAAAATTATTGTGGCAGACAGCAGACGCCCCACATCCTGCGCTTTCACACTCAAGTTTTGTTATTGTTTCAGGGATATTAAAGGCGTCAAGGAGAGCAAACATCACTTTGATAAAATCTCAAACGATCTGGACATAGCTTTAATTAGGAATTCACAGGTAATTAATGAAATACAAATTATATTTTATGATTAAATTTTGAATACGGTCGCTATGTTATTTATTTTAAGAATTCTTTTGAATTGGTTTACTTATTGTTTTATAACAGTTTGTTATCTCATTGTATGAACTTATCTAAGATAACCTACAAGTGAGTAAGTAATTTGATAATTGGCGTCTTACGAACTAAATAATGAGTCGCGTCCTTGTGCGAATCACCTATGTTTGGTAGTTAACAATTCTTATTTACACAATACCTATATGGTATATGTTTAAATATTTTATTTCACATTTATTCAAAACGTCCCGCCGGACCTGTATTCCCGAAAGGGTCATCAGTGCAACGAGTACATCCTCAACGTATCAGTAACTTATCAAAACTGATACAAGTCGAATACCACAACAATTACGTTTGAATTAATCAGAATACTCTCATAAAAGAGAATGCCCCTTTGCCCACATTCATAGTATCCGTAAAAAATATCGTTGATCCCGATACCGATACTACTTAAAATTCATTACCTATGGCATTTTTTATGGTTTGTCCTTAAACGTTTTCCTGTTTTGATTTTTATAAAATAAAGTAATCATCATCGTATTTTACATTTTGTTCACTGAGTCCTAGACAATAAAATATTTTTTTATTGTACTTAAAGTTCATTTCTCCAAGAACTCCAACTCTGGGTCGCAATTATGTTTATATTTATTGAAAATATATATTTTTCCCTACACAAAAAATAGGTTTCTTTGAGGCACAAATATCTTCGCACCGATACTAAGTTTCATAGCATAATAGGCATTTTCCTTTGTATCTGTCTTTTAAAAAATCTGGTTGGCATTGTAGAAAGAAGAATAAATAATGTACGTACTTGCACCGCGTGGTACAAATATAAATACGTGCCGGATTCATGGAAGCACGTTACGTAAACACTGTACGCTTCCTTTAAAGTAAAATAATGGACCAACCAATACTTCATTGGTTAGTCATTAACAATCGTAGTTGTTTCCGCAAATCTTTCTTTATTATTCTTCCAATTATCCAAATATATTCTGTTTATAGTCTCAAGATCCTCAATTACTGTTATTAAATTAGCCAGTATTGGAAATACCAAAATAATGTAATAGGATAAAATATTTTTTATGAAATAAATAGTCCTAAAAACGAGTCAGTCACTTCATAGTAAGCAATCACCGCTGCTCGTGTCCCGTAAATAATCTCGACCCAAAACAGAAGAGCGAAAATGGGGAGGAGAGGTATAATTGGGTCAACGGTCATAAAAGTCACCGCATCACATCCGATAGGAAGCGGCATCCCGTTATACATATGGGCTTTTTATTTGGTGAACTATTTGTGTTTGTGCTTATGCTACTAAAAACTTCCACGTTTAAAAGTAGGTACAGGGATAGATAAGCCGACGTCTTTCTGAAGGGGTAGGTTTACATTTCCCTGAGAAGGTTTGATAGAGGTCGAACTTGCGTAGAAGTAGGTAATTTTTTATTATATCCTTCAAATGTTCCTTCATAATTGTTACTAATAACCTTTACCGAATACGAATTAAATTATATTTTTTTACCTAAACTACAAGTAATTATTTCTGTTAATGCACCAAAATAACACTACAATAGAGGCATATAAGAAATGTTACAAGTTACGTAATTGAATACCTTATTTTAAATATTGTATATAACATAATAAATAAATAACACCCAACAGTCACATACATAGTCCTGATCCCACACTAAAATCGAGTCTTGTGTCGTGGGTATCAGGAACTACGAGAGACTTTTCGGTCTCACAAACACCCAGACCCGGGAGAAATATTTGTGGGCTGCACAAACATTTCTCTCGGTGCGGGGATCGAACCCGCGGCCTCTCGTTTCACAGGCGGCGTTTAACCAACTGCGCCACGGAGGCTGTCCATTAACATAACAGTCTCAAACACAGCTCTGACATACAAGTCTTGTACCCTAGGTTTATACTAGTCCTTACTTACAAGTTCTAACACACCCAGACCCAAAGGAATACGTATGCATCGTTGGAAAATCCTGCCTTTTGTGTTAAAGACGGCGGTTTAAGCAAATACACCACATACACTTGGGATAAAATGCTATTTTAAAATGGAATTTTTAATATCTCCAAAAAAAATGCTGGCATTTTATTACCGGTGCCAATATTCCATAGAACAATAGTTACGAAACCCATTCGACGCTATTCTAAGCGCTCAATCCAACACTCGGTTGAGGAGAAATACTTAGCGGTGGTTATAAAATACCGCATAGTAACCAACCCGCACCAGGCAAGCGTGGTGAACTGTGCGGCCTAACCCCTCTCAATCGTACGTTCGGTTGTAGTGTGGCGAATCACGGGTTGAGATGAAGGATATAATTTCTAATAAACGAAATTAAAATAATAAGCGTATAATAGAAATTGGAAAATATTTACGTTAAACACATATAGCCAAGACCAAGGAAGGACAATGAATCCGATTTTTTACATGAAAAATGTTGACAATGGTAATCTATTGACGTAAAACTATTATTTACGGATTTTATCGCGGATTTGGTTTTCTTTTAACATTTTTTAACTTCCCGACGTTTCGATTACTTCACAGCTTTCATAGTCACCGGGCGGACCCAATGGTTATCTAGAAAAGAATCAAATATAGAGTAACTTAAATTAAAACATAAACAGAACAAAAGTCTGTGCCCTGCTGTGTGGCGTATATGTGCTTATATACAGTATGGTTTGGTCCACGCAGGTGTCACGTCACAAGATGGCCGACGTGGAGGAAGTGGTGAACCTGCTGCTGGCGACTCGCTCATGCTTCCGTCACACCGCACTCGACCACGTGCAGAAAATCACCATGATGCAGGCCAGGAAACGACACGAGATACTCGCCACGGTTAGTACTGTACACTTTTTTCCATGTACAGGATGGCGAGCGCAGTGGAATGCCTATCATTGCTTTGTAATTTAAGGTTTTGTTTGATTTTGCTACTGTTATTGAGCTGTCATATCACTTACCATCAGGTGAACGGCATGCTCGTCTCGCCATTCATAGTAATAATAATATATATTATTATTATTATTATATACATACTTGTCGCGAGTTCCTTTAAAAGTATGAATCTATGTCAGTTATTTGTCATCTGCTGTGGCATCATAACAGTGGTCTAATGACAAAATCATATGTTTGCTAGAAACCGATTTAAAGACTAACTATATCATGTAAAACATGATACTCGCATTGTATATAACAATGAAGAAACTAGATTAATTTCTGTGATATTTTGACAGGCCAAGTAAATTAAAGACAAATACAACTAACAGTCACGTTTTGTCTTGACCCCACAGTAGGTTACTAAGTTCTGTGTCATGGTTATCAGTAAAATACGTAGGGCGTAGGCCCTGTGTGTGAGTGCCTCGTGGCGACACAAATATTTGTTCCAGTGCGGGGATTGAACCCGACTCTTCTGATTCACAGCAAGCATTTCACTAAGTCCTCCATGGAGGCCTAATTATGTATATCGACATGTGAAGGATAAACATCTTTCGTCGGCGAATACCCTACTTGCATCGCATTGATTTAGCTATCCGGTGTATTGTATTATCTTTGTCGTGGCAGGATTTAAAAGACATACCTATGCAATATGCAAAGTAGACATTGTGAGAGAAGGGAATTGAAAATATTGAGGAAAAACTTTTATATATCCTTACTTCCTTACTATCCTTATCCTTATCCTTACTATATTATAAAGGTGAAAGTTTGTAAGTATGGATGTATGGATGTTTGTTACTCTTTCATGAAAAAACGGCTCATCAGATTTTGATGAAATTTGGTATAGTGATAGCTGACACCCTGGATTAACACATAGGCTACTTTTTATCCCGAAAAATGTAGTGTTCCCGTGGGATGAGTCAGGAAACCAAATATACATATTTTCTACTCTTTCAAATTTGGTATAGTGATAGCTGACACCCTGGATTAACACATAGGCTACTTTTTATCCCGAAAAATGTAGTGTTCCCG
The DNA here is from genome assembly GCA_030180105.1 of Hyles lineata. Classification (NCBI taxonomy): domain Eukaryota; kingdom Metazoa; phylum Arthropoda; class Insecta; order Lepidoptera; family Sphingidae; genus Hyles; species Hyles lineata. The sequence goes on from JARJEE010000024.1 coordinate 563,195, forward strand.
TGGGATGAGTCAGGAAACCAAATATACATATTTTCTACTCTTTCAAATTCAAATTGTTGGCACGGGATGTCCTCTCCTACGGAAGGGAAATATAGTCGACGGCACGCGGGAAATATAGTTAGTAGACACGCGAAATAATATGTTCTTGATGTGGATTGGACTCAAAAACTATCTGCACCCGGGCGAAGCCGGGCCCGACAGCTAGTAAATCATAAGTCTGTCCGTTGTTAGAGTTCGTATTACTGGCCCAGAAAAGCTCTCTATAGATTACACGTTTTGGGATAATGATTTTAAAAAATCTTTGGCTTCTGGCCAGTTTAGTTTTTAATCCGTTCTAGTTTTAGATGTTCGTATTACCAATCGGCATTAACATCTAAACATGCGGTTATACATTATCTTGTGTATTATTACAAATCCCGGAGAATTAGGTTAACACAAATAGTACTGTACTGTATCAGCACATACATGTCCCACTACAGGCCACGGGCCCCCTTTCAATCGAGAGTACGATTGAAAATGGTTAAGATTTTGGACCGTATAGTCCGCCATGCTGGCCTAGTGCGGGCTGGCGGACTTTCCTTACCATATAAATTCTTACAAATCGCAAATTGTATACAGGTTTCCGTGGTTGCGTGGTGATTGACTATCAATACTCACATGACTCCGAAGACAAATAGTAATATAATACCTACTTCTATCAATAAACTTTTTCTAAATCTTCTACCGCGCCATCAATGTGAAATACGATAGTGTTTATTTGGTTAAATGTAACAATAAAAAAATTACTTAAATATTAGCCGAGAGAAATGTGTCTTCAGAAAATCCAATAAAATCCTTTGCACGGAATACACTCCAGTATCCGCAATTCAATAACAATTAGCTCACAAGCATTGACATACATTTTTAAATCAATGCTTACAAGTACATAATAATATTTTTATTGATTTGTCTGACTTGGTGCCAATATAAAATGAACACTATTCATTCTGCATATTGTATGTGTCTCCCATCACCATTTACGTCACTGACCTGTTTTACTTGATAGAATCTTTTGTCCGATTTCAATGTAATTACAGTGAAATAAAATTCAATATATACGACCCAATATCAGTCCGAATGGGGTAATAACCTTAAATAGTGTATCGCGTGCGTCCATTTACAGTACCTATGTGTCCCCGAAGCCCAATTCCACCGAGTTATGGTTGAGTAGTCATCTAAACTATTGATGTCGGAATATCCGCGTGCCTGAGGATATAAAAAATCGCATACTACAACACAATATTTACGACTTTGATATATGACTTGCGATATTGTTAGGGAAATTATTAAGTTATATTAAAAACGAGTTGGGTGGGAGTAACAACCTTCTTAGTTATCATATTTAGGGCATATACCTTTGACTTTTATAAGTTATCTACTCATGTATTTAGAGTTTATTACCCCTGGCTTTTGTTAATGAAAAAAGGCGTAAGGAAACGAAAAATCTACAAGAACTTAGATTGGATATGAAGTCTGCTCGCATGAGATCAGTGTGTTGAAGGAAATTTTATTTATTTATTTTATTAAATATTAAATCGAACCAAAAAACAACTCATTGATCTAGAAATCCCTCAACGCAAAAACTGAACGGTAAAAGAAGGGTGCGTTATCAGTTCTTCTCTTAGTAAAATGTTTGATGTGAAACCTTTGTATTGACTTGGCTGCACGTCGCATCCGGATAGCCTACACATGTACGTAATTATCGTACACCTGCAGCGTGCATCCAACGTCTGTATAAATCGCTCACATGTTGGTTAACAATGGATGTGTTGCGGTAGTGTTGAATTAAGACTTTTTGATAAACGCCTAATGTGATCCAAATTCCAGATCAACCTTTATAAGGCCTATTGTTAGAGGTCTTGTTTCTACCACATAATGTAAGGTCAGGTCAAATTAGGTTGGGTTGATCTATCAAGATTGTCCAATTTCGTTGTGAATAGAAAAATTTAGGAAATTCAAATGGTATTGACAAGTGTTACCATGGTTAAATAACAAAATCTACTGACGAAAGCTTACTGATCTTTTTCGGTCACGGAGAGAACTCTGGGTTTTCACTACCAAATGAGGTCACATTCGTTCAAAAAATCGAACTCCAGTGCAATAATCTTATCAATAACTTAATTAATAGCAACTGAATGTCTCATAACTCACAGACGAGATTTTGATGTTTTTAAATGATTTATCACCAAACACTTGCAAAGGATTTTCAATTTAGCTTTTGTTTTAGAAAAGTACGTCTCTACCGTGGTAAGAAAAATAGAGACAAAAATAAATCCAACCCAATTATTTCCGCGCCCCCTCGAGTCCCCGGTCTCGTGTCACGGGTCTGGCACCGCCCTAGTTACGGCTAATACCTAGCGACGCGATGTGGTTCATCGCCCTTACAATTTGCTTGTTTGGTACCAGAGGGAATTCCTCTTGTTACGCTCGCCCACTACTCAATTAGCTTGTTCATGGATCAGCTGATAAATCCTACTTTAGAGAATAACCTTGTGGTTGGTTGTGAATTACAGATTGCTATGTAGTCCCGTAGAAATTGTAATCATACTATTGTGAAGTTTGACTAAAAAATAAGGAAGTGTGTGTAAGCGAATTTTGCCAAGATCCACATTTATGATATGGCTGATACATTGGCCGCGTGGAACGATATCAATAGGGTGTAGGCATGAAAAAATAGCATATTATTATTGGATACGCAATTAAACAATTGATTTACTCTGTCGAGATGCCTTTTTTTTATTTTGATTTCCTTTGTGTTGAAACTTACATGGCATCAAGCAGTACAACTATATGACCTAACCACTTTCAATCGTGCTCTCGATTGTAGGAGGCCCGTCACCTGCAGTGGAACGTACATGGGCTTATACAGAAGCAGTACAATATCTATTGATTCGTAGTTCGTACCATGATTATTTAATTACCTGGCTTTTTTGCTAAAGAACGAATACGTTAGCAAGGCTGTAACAGATACCCAGCGTAGAAGTGTTTGCGGTTAAGTTTGTGTGTATAAGTGTACGTGTGTGTAACGTTGCTTATTATTAGAATCTGTAAGTAGGGGTCGATTGATTTGTCTTCAAGGTGAAACAGTTTCCGAATGTTTGTTCTCACACCAGTGTATCGTTTTGAACTTTCTCAGGTGTATAACATTAAACAGCAGGATGTTTGACTAAGTGCTTTTTGGCACTTTAAACTGCTACCTCACTTAATGGGAAAGTTAACACCTTTGAGAATGAGTAGATTGGTTGAGACCTTTGATTTATGAGGCGAGAGTTGGGCGACTAAAACAGAGATTCTCATAGTTTCCGACACATTCACTGCACTCATCGAATGAAAGAGACCAGTAGAGCTCTAGTTAAATCACATCAGGTTTATACAGGAGATTGGTAACCCATTATTACGTAAGTGTCTGTTACAATGCGTCTGTCTTACAATGCGGCTGACATTGTAAAATTTAAATCTTTATACTTTTTGAAATTATGATTCTTAAACTAGAACTTTGAAGAGTTCGATCGTTAAAATAATTCTTCACTAATTAAGCCACTAGCACCAAAAGAAAATCGTAATTATGAGGCAATTAAATTAACACCAGCGTGTAACTAACATTCAATATTTATCTAAGTAACGTCAAGATGATCTGTTCGTAACATAGACCACGATGTTGTTCACCGTGCATAATAATTAAAAAATACCATGACTCATATATTTTGCATCCCACGGCCACTGAGGCACTCTTGCCTCAGGTTATTTGCGCACTTTTAAAATAAACTTGTGACTTACGAAAGTGGAAAGTTGCGACAAAGTTCACTTTTGTTTGTTACTTTGTCTACTGAAAGTTTGCTTTTAAATGCGGCTCTTGTTAAAAGCAATGTAATTGTTAATGTGTAAAAGTTTTGGTAACATTATATGAATTTCCACGCGAAGACTTTAGAAATTACTTAGAATTCATCATAAAATACATACTAGTAGCGAGGTTATGTTATAAACACTCGCCTGCAGTTGTACTACAGTAAGATTGCAAACCGTGGTCGCGGGTTCGAACCTCGGGCCCGGTCAAAGTGGTATTAGATTTTTCTATTCATTGTCAGCCATTAATCAGGAATTTGTGCCCGATGTGGCGATAGGCTCGTCCCCTATCACATCATGGGTCGGAAAATACATAGCGAAACGTGGGTGTCATGTTTGCACCTCTGCCTACCCCTTGTAGGAAAAATTCGTGTTTATGTATTTATGTATAATGATATGTTACAAAAATGTGTCTGCTTGCAATGCAGTCAGTTATATGACTTGTTAATACTTGAATAGCACGAAGAAACCGATTTATTACCGATACACCCACCAATGTAAAACCTGTGACTTTCTTATATAGCAATTCAACTTCTAAAAGGAAATTAGTCTAATTTTCCTGAACCGGTGTTTAGATTTGGCTTAGGTGCCAAATAATTTGTTGACTAAATCTATGTGCCGGGTGATTTCATTTGGTATTAAAGCAGTCGTTGAACCCTGTCGAATATTCTACATTAGAATTACCTGGTATAGTTACCTAATAAAATAGAATTGTGTAGGCATTAGGCATGATGGATCGGGCCCCTAATCCTTTTTACACATTATGGGAAACGTGGGATTGACAAAGACAGATGGGAACTTAACTAGTGTCTCAACGTAAGATAAATAATACTTACAACATTATTGAGACTTTGTTCGATATACAAGTAGGATATATAAGATCCTGTTATTTCATATAATAACTTGTTTTGATCAGTTGCCATCGCGTCTGCGTTTTTATCTTATATTGTAGATAAAGTGGTTCGTTAATGACTTTCTTATGTGTGATGTGAATTGACGTTTACAAGAAATGAGAAAGTGCATTTGCATTCTTGTTGGAACATTCTTTATTATATTTTAATACGTCAATAGCAACATGTGAGATAAGTTGACGACTTTTTGGTGCACTTTCTAAGGCAGAAAAGATTTAAAGACAAAAAATGTAACATAACCTTGTCTTATAAGCTTGTCTATAAGTCTTATAAGATTCAGAAAATGCATTATTAACAGAAAACATCTATTATACGGAAAACTATAATAATGCTGCGTTGGCGATAAAAACCATATCAAAAATGTTAGTTATGAATCATCCAAGAAAGTTCCAGTTACAAGTCAATGACGTATTTACTGAATTAGCCTTCATTAATGCATATTCAACGGAAAGGAATTGATTTTGGCTACAATAAGTCTGCTTTATTTGACTCCTATTTATAAATTAAGGAGCGACGTTAAATGCTATTTGTCTTCACAGTTCTAACATATTGTTATTGCTATAAACAATATGAACATCGAGTCAATATTTGCCACAAGCCTGCGCCGCGTACCACGGCACAAGTCTCGCCGCCCTTCAGTAGAGACCGGAACCGAGCGCTGTTAATATGACGAAAATTCCTAAAGCTCGACTCTTGGGACTGTAATAAAACTGACGTAAAATTACAGTTTGTTGTGTTCTGTTTTGTGAGCGACAGATAGGGCCCACCGTACACGGTGATAGAAAATATGTATGTATATCTGATACCATAGTGTTTCAAACTAATATGACGCTTTTCGGGATCAGCCCATGTATAGCCGGTTTTGTCAAGGATGGAATGATTGTATAAACAAGTGGAAGATAACTAACTCAATTGCAGCGCACGCACCATCGGGTGCACCATACTGGTGCAAATGTGGGCACTTAATCCTTCCAGTACATTTTTTTTTATCCAATTAGCCTACGCTCCACACATTCAAAACACTTATCATTCAAATAATCTGTCGTTGTTATCGCAGTAGTACCTACTAATCATATTCTTCCTTCCTCGCCAATTATCGCACAATAAACAGAGGTGTCGAAGATATCTTCAGCATTGGTCGCGGCACGTATTTTGGTTTGATTTTTATAACGGTGTATTGTTTGTTTCTTATTTTGTTCCGATTACGCGGACTGCACGAAACGGGCGATAGGTGTAGGCTGCAAAAGATCGAAACCAGTTTAGCACAGTGAAAGCGTCTCAAAGATTTGGCTATTCTTGACTTAGTTTGACATTTTGAATGTACATTTGGCTTGGTTTCGGCTGGTTGCATAGAGTGCGTTGCGGTCGCAGCGGCGCACGTGCTGCGCTGCGCCTGTCAAAACGCGACCTTATAACTCTGTGCTTCATTAGCACCTGCGTGCAATGCCGTTGATTTTGAACGATATCGCAACACGGCCGCAGTGGGCCACAAGGCTGTATAACATCGTCTAATCCGGCGGCGGTGTCTTCGCGCGACAGTTACGTATTGTGTTGCGAAAGATGTCGCACTGCAGTTTTTTTTAGCACGAAAAGCAGTGTTCATATTTTAGTGGTTTTGTGACAAATCGATGGACATCTTGACTGGAGTGTCAAATAAATCAGTGCTATAAGTCAGGTAAACATACCTATTGATCATAAATGCACACCATTTCTTTTTTCTTATAATCAAACGTTGCAGTTCATGCTTTGTTAAATAAGTATTTGGCAAATAACGATTCCAGTTATTATTATTTTTTTATAATAATAATAAATTTATTTATTTCAATTAGAAAAGGTTTTCAGTTTAGGGTTTGAAATCACCTTTTAAGCAAACATTTGCTTGTGTTAGGAGATTTCGCTCTTCCATGACAAAAACTTACACTAATTAAATTTTTTAGAGATTAGGGGCTTGATTTTACAGCCTTATTCAAATAAAAGATTCTGGTGCATTATATTTTTAAGGTGCGTTATTATAATTTACATATAGGAATAAACAAATAATTACTTACGTTATGTGTGAGTCACTTTTCTTACGCGGAATTGTTTTAGTCACTCGATGTATGTACTCATTAGTCGTTTTCATACTTAATCTATTATCGTAAAGTTTATTGTTGTTTTACTATCTACTATAATTGCATTTTTTTTATTCCTCGCATGCAAACATTACGTTTTAAACACTAGTTTCTCTTTTTTTCTTTTTGATGTTAATTAAAATATTTTATAATTATACTACGATAATTAAATACCATAAAATAATAATGACTTATCTATTCACGTCGTATGCACAATACAATCTTGTTTACGTTAATAAAAATGCGTTGCTGCACGATAAGTTAATTCTTGTTCATATCTAAATTAATAAATAATAATCAGTAAAGCAGAGCTGTGCATTGATTTGTTGATCACATTCAATAAGCCACACAGCCATTAAGCATCTAAATTATGTATGAATAATTATGACTTGTCCTTGTTAGTACCTACTACGATAATTTAATGTTTTCCATGCCACAAGCGTGGTATGACGGTCGATGTCATGATTTCACTTCATACCTTATACAAATATTGTTGCCACCGTGAAATGCTGCTTCTTGAAGAAAAAAATGTACCTAGACAATACAAAACAAAGACAATCGTGCAGCTACAGCAAGTTCACTGCACCCCGAATGATCTTCAGATTTAATTTTTTTTCACAATTTGCTATTTTTACTTTTACATGGCTTTTTGTTTTTAAGAGAGGCTCGTTATTAAAATAAATAATACAGCATTAGTCTTCGATCAACACAATTTTCACAAAACTATATTAAAACATTCCTGCTATTTGCCGTTTAGAAAACCCGTTGTGTACCCTTTTTAGTCGCAAGTCTAGTCTAGTTTTTGGCTACATAGGATTTCATAAAGATAACAATACTACCATACTATTTGATTTGAAGAGTATTTTGCTGGCGTTATCTAGAATCGGAGAATTATATAATTCCGTTTAATATACTTCACATACAATCGAAGCTCATGTTGACAATTCTGTGACCAAAGCTTTTGTAAAAAACAATGCCTTCTTATGAAATAATAGATGTGTATTGTATTATTTGGGGGAGGTCTATGTTCAGCAGTGGACTTCCTGTGGCTGAGATGATGATGATGATGATGATTGTTCCAGTTCCTGTCGTACCTGCAAGCTTGCTGCACGTACTATCATCAGGGCGCCGACTTATCCGAAGACTTGGAACCATTCCTCAAATCGACCGCAGAAGAGGTGAGGTCATAGTAATTATTTTATGAATTCACTAGATTGCACCTTTGTTGGTGAATGCCAGAGCAACACAGGTGTAGTAGATGAAACTTACTTCTATCCGATCGACAATTATACCGGCTAAATCAGAACCGGATAAGATATTTAAAGGCTGAATGAGGCGATAAGCCGATATGATTATGCCATTACCGACGAATTCAAAATAATACATAGTCTTCTGTTGATTACGTTTGAGTTTGATGTGGTGTTAGTGATTGTCTAAAAATATAAAATTAAATGCGCCTTTGATAACGCAATATATCTACAAATAATTGTGTAGTGTGTCACAAGATGTGTTGGCTCAGCGTAAGTGTTAAACAAATGAATTTACCTATAGCTATACAAGTTTTTGGACCGTGTATCATTTTATTGTTACTGGGTTATATGTTTTAGTCATTCTGATAATGATCTAAAGGTTAAGTATGTGTTATACTGTACCATTGAATCCATAAGTTCCACATGCTAAGTCGAAAAAAAAACATATGTTACGTAAAATATCAAATTTATTTTTTAGACAATAAATATCAAGTGAACCCGGTTCCATCGTAGGTACTAGGCAGTAAAGGAGTCAGCAAAAGACTTCTCTAAAAGAACTAAGTTATATTTACATGATTGTATATGTTATAATTCTTCCTAACCTAATTTCATATTTAATCAAGCCGCAGAAGGATCTATAGCATGTGGTGAAGTTTTGGTTCATTAACTACGTAATAAAAATGATATTACATAATGGACCATTAACAAAAACCTTTACTTCCCTTTCTTTAAAAAAATAAACATATAACGCAAGTTTATTTGAAAACCATAATGTAGCAATTTTGACACAAGGATATAATAACACAACAATCGGTTTTCGAAAATAGCTACACACGTGCGACATTGAGTTTTATTCATATCGCATTGTTATTTAATTAGATTCCACGCACACAACTACAAAAGCACTTATAAATAAGATTTCCACTGATAAGTTACGAGTTAGAAGATTTAGTACTGAATGCGCAGTTTTGAAGCATACGAAATGGACATTACCTTTTCAAATGTTTAAAAAAAAACGGAACCCAAATGTTTAATGTTTATTATAAATTTGAAACAATTAGCGGTTGTACAATTTATAACAAGGAATACCGGCTTTTCGCGATCACTATGCACATAATTGTCTCAAGCACACATATCGGTAACATTTACAAATGAGTGTTTACGCTATTCAGACTAACGTGTTACGTTAAATTCTTTACATGCGAGGAAACAATGAAGTCTACTACAAAGAGGAATTTTAATTTGACACATCGTAAAGTTTATATAGTGAACGCACGTAACTTGCAGATATCGACAATGCGGAACGACACAAAGATACTGGACAAGGAGATGGAGAACCGTCATACAATAGTGAACAGTAAGGATACGGTGTTGCCGAGCTGCAAGGCCACGGAGGCCGAGGGCGACTCCAAGGACGGATTGCTCAGCACTCCATGCCTGAAGAATTTACCCAGGATGCAAGGATACTTGTTCAAGAGGACATCGAACGCGTTCAAGACGTGGAACAGACGGTGGTTCTATTTGTACGACAATCGACTTGTGTACAGGTTAGTTTGTACACTTGGTGATTTGTAGGAATGTGAATTTGAAATGTTAGTTGGCGAGAGTTGATTATCCTATAGTCTTCGAGGCTGTATACAGGTAGATGTCGTATACTTGTAAATGAGATACCTGCATGTATTCATCCCAAATAAGTCCTGAATAAACTCCCAAATAACTTTGAATCCTTACGAAGACCCATAGGATATGCAGATTTTGTTTCGATGTTTTTCTTTGCCGTTTGAACAATAGCCAATTTACTTCTACATCATCTAAAACCATGAAAAGTCGAGGTGACTGCTTTAAAGACTTCATTCTTCGCAATCCGTTCCGCTTCCACTCAGCTAGCCATTACTTATAACACAGTACATTAAGCTTTGGGTCAGCTTGCTATGTGTTCCCTCCATTCTATAACCTTGTTTTTTTTAATGAGCCGTAAAATAATTTAGCAGGTTGAGATTGAGTGAGATGGCAAAGGATGGTTCATTGATCTATTGAATTTAATTCTTTCTGAACTGCACTACGGTGCAATGTATGATTTTATATTCGATTCCCAAATCGGGTATTTCACTTTGCGTAAGTTTTCGATTGGAGAAATCAAGTTTAATTTGCCCAGAATTTGTGCGTGCCATGTCGATAGAATCTTCCTGTGCTCCTTCCTTCTTTCACAAATTGGGACGGAATAAGCTCCACCTACTGTAGCACCTCTAGAATCCGCTCAGGAATACAGACGTGATAGCAACAATAAACTCCTCCAAGAGGCGTAATTCACGCGTTTCGTTACGAAGGTTGTTTAAAGCGGGTCAGGAGTGCGCTCCGTCACGCCGCTCCGCCGCGGTTATTACTCGACACTTGTATTGTTTATAATGTAACTATTCGGACAATTTGGTCAGCTTTCGTAATGGTTGACATTGATGCGTCCAGTGGGCAGCGGGTCATACTTGCGTTCTCGTAATGCTATTGTTATTACTTATTACTTAACTCTCCCACAACTATGGGTAGAGGATGTTTTGATATGGATAATTATGCGTTTTTGTACACAGGCTTTTGTTTTACTGTTCACGCTGTGATCGGAAGGTCTTTGTTCTAGGAATTTTGTTAAAACAGTATTTAGTTTTGTGGCAGTTTTGTATTGGTATTTTTTGTTCACTAATAGTATCGAGTTTTCCGTAGGTTTACCGTTAACTAGAAAACATAGCTTATCATTTATCAATTTAAAATAGGCGAGAGATGTATACATCAACATTTGTAATTTAAATGTATTCTAATAAATTAATTAGCATTTATTTACTAAGTATTTGTTTTTTCCAACTAGCTCTTCAATTCTGCCGAAGTCTAGACTTCATCAATATTTTATATTTTCAATATGTAACTCGACTTTATGTATGTATTTATGTATGTGACTGTTGGATGATTATTTTCAGAAAGCGGACTGGTGAACTGAATGTGACGGTGATGGAGGAAGACCTCCGGCTGTGCACAGTGAAACCAGTGCCTGACGGGGAGAGGAGATTCTGTTTCGAAGTATTATCGCCATGCAAGTAAGTATTAGTGTTTACAATAAGTCTTAGTCTTTGTCTGAGTTATAGTATCGAAACATGAAAGCACATAGCTGATTTTAAGTAGGAGTTTTGTGTTCGACTGCCAGGCATGCCGTCTAGAAGGAAGTTTAATATGGTAGTAGTAAAAACTCACGCCTTTCCCCAGAAGGGGTAGGCACTAGGCAGACGAATTACTAGGACATCCACGTTTCGCCTTGTGTGTTTCATCTCACGGTGTGATAGGATGCGAGCCTATCGCCAAATAGGGCTCAAATTCCTGAATTATAATTAATAGCAAAATCCAATATTAACCATGCTGCAACTGCGGCATCGAGGCAGTCGATAAGATATTTCTATCGAACATAATAGAGGAAAAACACCTAATATAAGCGTCTATTATAATTTAGAGTTCACTTTTGATATCGGCGAATAAAGAACATATGAAATGTAACTGTTTCGTTATTTTATAGATATAAATATTCATGAACCTGTTTAGCTTGTCTAAAACTTGAGCTAGATAATAAGAGTTGTTTGTTTAGATGTGGCGTTCCACATCTTAAGAATATATTTTAAACTAAAATATTCCGGTCCAAGTAGAAATTAAAGAGTTTAACAAAATAATTTAATTTAGAAGGATGTATTTTTTAAATATTTTTAATAATGTTTATGGCAAAAATGTAACCAAACTTATCCACACAAAAAAATAGGCCCGTATAGACATATTGCCAGGAAATATGGTCTTTAACCAACATAACTAACATAACATAACTTTTACTGGTGGTAGGTCTCTCATATGTGAGAGGCCATCTGGGTGGGTACCACCGCAGTGTCTATTTCTCCCGTCAAACAGCAGTGTAAACGCACTGTTGTGTTTCGGGTTGAAGGGCATTGTAGCCAGAGTAACTACTGGACATATTGAGACTTAACATCTTACGTCTCAGGATGGCGAGCGCAGTGGAATGCCAAGCATTGCTTTGTAATTCAAGGTGTTGTTTGGTTTTGCTACTGTTCATGAGTGATCGTATCGCTTACCATCAGGCGAACGGCATGCTCGTCTCGCCATTCATAGCAATAAAAAAAAAAAAATACTATATGTCGGTTGTATGTATTGGAGATTTGTTATATATTTTTTGCAGAAGCCACATGCTACAAGCGGATTCCGAGGAAATGTTAAACTCTTGGATAACTGCCCTGCAGAATGGCATTCGGTCTGCCATACAACAGGGCCAGAGTCGCGAAAACCCCGAGTCGCAACTAGTTCTGGTGCCCGATGATACACGGCCGCCCGACAACAAACACAACGTCACAAGCGTCGCTATGAAGAAAGTCAGGTAAATTCACCGTCACCATTACTGTTGTCGTCATTTCGGTAATTATCATTTTCATCACAATCAGCATTATTACCATGTTCGCTAGAACAGTTGTATGTCACCATCATCATCGCGGCTTAAAAATATTTATCATGAAAATGCACCACACTTTATTGAACACACATATTGTTATACCGTTGAAATAATACCATGAACATCAATACCATTTACATTAACATTGTCATATTTTTATTACTATGTTATATCTCTTTGATTATAATTTATAACCATATTAAGAAATTACGTTTCATAATGATTACCACTACCATCAAAATCAACATAGCTCTTCCCCAAATCATTCTACCGCAAAATGTGCCAACCTTGCATTCATTGATTTCCGATGGTTAGTAGACCGTTTTTCCAACTTATGTCGCGTCTACTACAAATTACATATTTTTACACGCTTTATATTATCTTCACTTGCAAGTTTTTGTTACTGATATTTCTAGTGTATCTTGCCGGGTACGTTATGTTGCAATTATATCTTTGTAGTTATTGTTATAGTTGTTGCCTTGAAAATGTAATAATTGATATAATAAGCACCGTTAGTAATATTGGGCAATGATAATAATTAATTATAGAAACAATGTCGTCGGTAATTTTGGTTCGGAGTACGTGAGGGGACGCATGAACGTGCACACTTGACCGCTCGCACTCAAACACCTTATACTGATTTCTTCCACACAATCATCCACTTTTATTATATTTCATTACTGACCAAAAGATTATCTCATTGAAAATTTAAGTCCAAAAAACATCTAACGCTTTGTCAAGATAGAGACTAGAAGGCGGCGATGGAAGAGAATTTTGGAAATAGTAGCACCAGTAACTGTGAAACTTTATTTCAGTTTTAGATATTCAACATTCGTAATTTAATGATTAAACCTATACAGGGTAAATCAAGTCTGCTACCGAAAACGAAGCCGCGTGCTAGTTTTAGTGACTTCAGATGCAAGGCAACTGATTTTTTTGAAAAAAAAAAAGGTATTTTTTTTCTCTGTCGTATTTAGGTTGTAAATAAATAGTATTTTCTAAAATAATAGTGTGCACTCTTTTATTTTTAAAGACGCTTTGGTACAAAATGGTTTCAATTATTATTTTAGCAAAAATTATCGATTTAGTACGGAAACACGATGACATTTAAAAAAAAAAATATTGTCGCGTTTATTTTCGTAATTTTTAGTTGCATTGTGTTTGTAGGCACTAAAACTATCACGCGGCTTTGTTTTCGGTAGCAGTCTTTTATACCCGGTATAATCAACGAGGATTATGACGAAAAATAGTAGATGATAAATAATTATGAGTGAAAACTAGTATTTATTTGCGTTGCAGAATATGGGAGCAGTTACTCAGTATTCCGGGCAATAACTACTGCTGCGACTGCGGCAGCCCTAACCCGCGCTGGGCCAGCATCAACCTCGGTATCACGCTCTGTATAGGTTTGTATACTATTTTTTTTAAATTAACACAGAAAACAATGACTGGAATTTGTTTTGATATGGTATCGGAAATTATAGTTAAATAAGGTCTTATTTGTATATTATGATCTATATATTAAAACAATATTGAATTTAAATTTTTGTACGGTAATTAATGTATGGCTTTGCATAGGGGAACCATTCTCGTCATAATCTATGATTGTATTATTTTGGTCTCAGATTTACAGATAACATGGTTTCCATATTAAAGTCACATTGTTAATTAATTATTTGTAAATAAATTCATAATTTCGGTATATTTCTAGAATGTTCCGGCATACACCGTTCTTTGGGAGTTCATCTCAGTAAAGTGCGATCTCTTACATTGGACGACTGGGAACCGGATATTATAAAGGTACACATTTTACCACATTTTTTATGTATTAAATTCAGAAGCTGCTATTTAACTTCATCTCATACAAATTTTATTTTTTATTAAGCATTATCATATCGACAATCGTATTAGTCCAATTAAAAAGGCAATCAAATTTAGTTTTGTTTAATATACTAATAATATTATTTTGTGGATTAGATTTCGATTGGCCAAGATTTCAGGTGTCTTCTTTCAACGCATTATAACACAGTAAAAATATATACAAAATATCAATAAATATATTATTCACGTATGTTTTGTAGGTGATGGCGGAACTTGGAAACAAAATTGTGAATTTGATATACGAAGCAAATACAGAGGGCACCACTATTCCAAGAGCAACACCAGACTGTGAAACGTGAGTCATTTTGTTATTGTTTTAAATCGTATAATTATTGTATCTATTTAAATTCACTTAGACTGTAATCATAGATGATGTTATAATGATGTACCTATCTATGTGTGATTTAAATCGGTAATCAATTGTTTTCAATTGAAATAAAAAAAAACATCTTTTTTCTTATTGAGAATGTAGCTTACATAAACAATTATAATTAGTATTTGGCGTTTAATAAACAACGTTATTATAATGTGTTCTTATACCAAAAAAGTATTATTCATATATTTAATTTTTTAAAGAAAATTGTCTTTATTTATGTTTATTTGGGAAAGATACAGAACTATTACAATTAACCATAGATATATAAATATGAAACACAATCCAACAAAGTTTCCACCGAAAGGTAATACATAAATGTATGATAATAAGCAATATGTAATGTATGGTACGTAGGTGCGTGCGCGAGAGTTGGATCCGCGCGAAGTACGTGTCGCTGCAGTTCGTGCGGGACCTCGCCAGCGCGGGCGCCGCCGTGCGCGCCGCCGGCTCGCCGCTCGCCGCCGGCCGCCGCTGGTCCGTGCGCCGCGCGCGCCGCCGGTACGCACACGCACACACACACACATACATATACATAACATCATATCAACAATTTACATAAGCGCACATGCGGACGCACGCGCACGCACGCAAGCACGTACTTTACCACGTGCTTACATATGCATAAGTTACACTAATGAACAGTGTTGTATATTTCGTCCGTTCGTTCCGTCGTTTCCTACGTAAACTATCAAAACTGTATTTTAAAAACGATTTACTAAAAACTATTTTTACGTGTGTATCACACACACACTAACCTATTTCTATTTCTTTTATGCGCAGGATGTTTTGCTATGTCGCTCTCGTAATGAAAGTGTAAGTGTGTGTGTATTTATTGCTTTCTTATTTGCATCGCCAACTTCTAAAGTAATTTAGTTGTACTTATTTATGTGACTTTTGTCAGAGCGGCAACAGCGCATGCATTTTAGTAACATTTATTGTTTTAAGGTGAATGACATAATGAATGATAATCAGCTGTTAGAAAAGCCACAGCGTGTTCAAAGAGGGCAAAAACTTAAAAAACATTTATGACTAAACTACTGTTCCTATTTAATTGATTTTCAGTACAGAGCTTGAAAGCTTGAAATGGCACCTAGTATATGCAGTTTAAAGAAAAGCCGCTCGGTTGTATCAATTTTGTATATTTGAATATAATTGAATTATAAACATTTATCTCAACTTGCAATTGCAAAAATATCTTTTTTTCAGTTTCAATAGTTTACGTAGGGAGCGTCGATTGCATAAAATACTCGCTGATTGCATTTAAAAATCAGGCAAAGTGTCATCTACTATTATGTGGTCATAAGTAAAATTTTAGTCATATCTATTAATTTATTGATGGTTGAGGTGGTATCATTTGATACACATGCCATCTAAACTTCCAAAGGTACTGGGCAAATAATTTTCTAATAATAATTCAATACTTTGTGCAATATTGAGCAAGGTAGTGTGTAACAAATACCAAATACCAAAATATCGATATCGATAACTTATCCTAGTAATGTTAATAATTCAAAAGTAACTATTTTATTTCACAGAGTCAGGGCGCCACCTGCAGTTCCGGAAACAATAACTGACGAAAAGAGTGACGATAGTAATTCAAGTGGTAAATATACCTATTTTATTTATCGATAGTAGTTGTTAATATTTCATAATGTTTTTAAGCACATATTTTTGTACTGTAACCTTACAGTAATGAACTATCGCTGAGAGATGTAGTGCTGATTAATTATTATCTTGTATTTATAGTGTCCGAAAATTCGACCAAATCCGATGGTAGTCCAGTGTTAGTGATAGGCAACGAGTTGGACAGCGGTCGAGGTGTCGATCTCAGTTTGCCTTCTGACCATGATTCTACTGAGGGCGAGGATGGAGATGATGTCGGTAAGTTTTGGATTTAAACGATTTAATTTAAGTTACATAAAAAGGACTGTAAGCCAGGATTCACCAGGTCAGTCTGTATGTAGTGCTGTATCAACGAAGCTGAGGCTCACCTGTGCGAATACGGGACACACGAGTTCTGGTTGTCTCGGATACAGGAAAGCATAGTTGTATTCCCAATGTCTGTGTTGAGGGTATCCGCGATGGTCACGAGCTGCTTGTACTGACACCCCAAGGGTTTGATGTTGACTTTATTTTTCTGTTGGTTCTCCATATACTATTTTTTTTATTATTGCATGAAAGGCGAGAGGATCATGCTATTCCAGATCGAGAGGATCATGCTGTAACCGTTATGACCGCTCATGGACAATAGCAAAAACAAACAATATCGTTCGCTATACTGAGACATAACATGTTAAGTGTTATAACTCATTATGTCCAGTAATACCTCTGGATTCAATGTCCTTCAAACCGAAACACAACATTGCATTTACACTGGTGGCCTCTCATACATTATGAAAGACCTTTTTTTTGTTCAAGAGGAAAAGCTATTAAGATCCCCTTTCGATACCACGGGGGAGGCTGAAAGGGGTATGTTAGTGTCTCTGGCCTTCCAGCTTGGTACAAACGAAAGATTCGAAAGAAAGACGCTATCACCAGTTAAATAGTATCTGTATCAGCCCATATACGTCCCACTGCAGGGCACGGGCCTCCTCTACAATCGAGAGTACGATTGAGAGTGGTTAGGCCGTATAGTCCACCACGCTGGCCTAATACGGGTTAGTGGATTTACATACCATAGAAATTCTTATAAAACGCTCTGGCATGCAGGTTTCCTCACGATGTTTCCTTCATCGTTTTAGTGCGTGGTGATTGACTATCAATACATACATGACTCCGAAAAGTCAGAGGTGTGCCCTGGAATTCGGACCCGCGACTACCGTGAACATGTTAGCAGCCGCGTCTGGTCTGTTTACCAACAGGCCATCACGCACTTATGTATTAAAAATAATAATAATACTTGATAGTAGTGTGTGTATGTGTGTGCAGAGGTGTGCGTGTCGGAGTGCGCGCCGTCGGCGGCGAGCGTGCTGCGTGCGGCGGCGCGTGCGCACAACGTGCCCGTGATGCGAGCGGCGCTGGCCGCGCGCGCTGACGTCACGCACGCCGACACGCGCGGCCGCACGCCGCTGCACGCCGCCGTGCTCAGCGTCAGTACACTACACACTACACACTACACACTACACACTACACACTACACACCAACATGTTATATCTACTGATTTATGTTATTTCCTCTAAATATCTTGGTGTTTATATATGTATATTTATTTATCTATACATGTATATTTATTTAGTGTATTGTTTGAGCTTTTATTCTCTCACTGTTATATTTATTGTACACAATTTATTATTTATAAATAAATAAATCTTCAGAAATCACCTACTGGCTAGTCCGACGCAACTTCTGTTCCTATCTCTGTCACTTTTAATGGAGTCACACTATCGACTTTCTCACAAAACTAATATCCAATAGGCTTAATATGTATGGATATTTTAGATGAAGAAACTCCGCATTTGCTATATAAAAGAATTCTTACACAAGCACCATCAATCAATATACATGTGCGCTTATCACTACATATTAATTTGCAAATATTGTTACAGGGATCGGTGATGGCTTGTTCGTTCCTTTTACTTAACGGCAGCAAATTGAATGTGCAAGATGAGGATGGCAAAACTCCCCTGCACCTGGCTACCGACGCTGGACATACTGGTCAAGTAAGAAATTATTTCAACTCGTTTAACGTATCAAGATGGTAGTTTTTATTTTATTTGGTTCACTAAACTGGATACTACCTTAAGAAAAATACGATGCCTATCTAATTACTTTTTCTAGACTTTATCCTACTCGATGTGAACACGGCATGTTTCATAGTTCGCATGTTTCATAAATAATATTTTAAAAAACCTTTGTTTTGCCTCTTGAGTCTTGGTTATATCGTTAAATGTTTTGTTTCAGGTGTGTTTACTGCTAAGGTATCGCGCCGACCAGTCGATAGTCGACAACGAAGGTCGCACTCCACTTGACATCGCTGTCGCAAATGCTAACGCTGACATTGTTACCTTGTAAGTGAATTGTGTATACTCCATAGCGTATTAGGGTTTATTTTATGCGTATGTTAATTTACAAGTAAAATGAGATACATTGCTTTTTCTCTCTGTTGTTTTTTTTAAAGTACATCGATGGTGTCTATCGACATATTGTTAGTTGTTCGAATATTGAAGCAAATCGGACAGAATATATATATGTTCTTTAGTTGTTTAGAAGGAGATAGAGGAACACTCATCGGCTATGACAGACCTTATTGAGTTATGTAAGTACAACACTGAGCGCTTTGAGTCATTACAGAACAATATGTGTAATTTTACAGATAGGTCGCTCACTGACTCACAGCCGATGTGTGCACCCATAACATCATCTTCTAAAGTGTGTCCAACTTTGTGTGACAGCTTAGAACATAATATTAACATTATTAATAATTCCCTTCCTCTCACACATATAAAATGTAATAAAAATAATAAGTATGACAATGTAATTATGTACAGTGACGACATAGGAAGGGACATGGGAAGGTTAGTAGGTCTGGAAAAGGGACAACTTCTCAATTACTGTATGCCTAGTGCTTCCTATTCTGACATTATGAAGAGCATTTTGGGCAGTAATTTATCTGCAGATAAAAAATTAATTATATTTATTGGAAATAGGGGTAATTTAAACAAAAAAGAATTATTGGAATATTATGACAGTTTGAAAAAACTTAACTTAAACGAAATTATTATGTTTACATTACCCTATAGTAACAACTTGCCAGCGGAAGAAAATAATATTAGGTATAGTTTGAATTTGACAATGCACACCTTGTCAATCAATAATCATTTCCATTTAATTGACATTAATAATTATTATAATAATAAGATATTTAATAAGACAAGAGATAAAGTTTATCTTCCTCTTTTTATTAAGAGACAGGTAGCTGATGCGCTATCATATTATTTATGTATTACAGCCAAGAACTTGGCTAACCGACAAAGCTCTATTGAGCAAATAAATGTTGACTCAGATTATAGCAATCTGAAACAATTGACATTTGATAATTATTTAAATTAAATTTAAGGACAATAGAGATAAACTCTAGCTCTCCAACTGAAAATAAATATTATATTGAATGTAATTTTAATAATAAACATGCTTTCAACTTGGTACATCAAAATATACAAGGTATGAGAAATAAAAATTTAGAAATTGAGTTGTTCATGAGCTGTAATAAAATTGACATTTTATGTATTACTGAACATTGGCTTAAAAGCTACCAGTTCATGTTCAATTTCAATAATCACCAAGTTGCAAGCTCGTTCAACAGAGAAAATATTTTACATGGAGGCTCGTTAATAATCATAAATAATCTTATTAAATATAAGGAAAGACTTGATATTGTGCGCCTGTCTGTTGAACGAGTTATGGAAGTAGCTTGTATAGAGATTGAACAATATATTGTATTAAGTGTATACAGACCCCCTTGTGCACCACATAATACCTTTTTGGAAATTATGGAAGATGCATTGCACAAGGTATGTGTTTCACCAAAAAGAATTGTTGTCTGTGGGGACTTTAATATTAACATTTTAGAAGAATCTCCTATAGCTTGCAGCTTCATTAATCTTTTTAAATCATACAACCTGCATCATTTATTTTTTGAACCAACAAGAATAACTGCCTCAAGTGCTACATGTATTGATAATATTTTTACTAATTTCTCAATTTGTGAAAAGTCAGTAATTAATGTTTTAGATTCTGATCATTGTGGTCAGTATGTTTCATTACCTAGCACTAAAAGTAAAGTTCTAAGGAAAAGTATTAAGTTTGTTCCTAACAATATATATCGCATGGAAAAATTTAGACTAAATATCAAAAACAATCTGCCAGCGCTGTCCCCTCACCAAGACCCAGACAAACTGTACAGTTCATTATTTGAAATTATTAAATGTGAATTTAGAAAAGTATATAAATCTAAAACTATTATGGTAAATCAGCGAATGACATTTAGTGAGTGGGCAACCACTGGTTTATTTAAAAGTCGGAATAAACTATATAATCTGTACAATGAAAGAATGTTTAACCAAAATCCGACTTTTAAGGAATATGTAAAAAATTACTCCAGAGTTTTCAAACGAGCTTGTTCCACAGCTAAATCGTTATATTTAAGAAAAATGTCTAACAATAAAATCAAAACTACTTGGAATATTATTAATTCTGAATCTGGTAAAAACTCGGTACGTGAAAATAACTTTAATCTTAAAATAAATAATAGGAGTTGTACAGCAGATCTGGAAGTAGCAACTGAATTTGAGAGATTTTTTACTGATATTCCCAAAAATACCACCCAACATCTTCAGTCATCTTCGAGGTCTGCTTTATCTATACTTGAAAAACTTGTACCTAAATGTAACGTGGCGTTTGAGTTCTCGCAAATTGGGCCGCAGCATATATTAAAATCATTTAAAGAAATTAGTTTAAAAAAGACCGCAGACTTGTGGGGAATTTCTGTAATTAATATATCTTTAATCATTGAGCATATAGCACCCCACTTAGCAGAGATATTCAACCGCTGTGTGGTATCTGGTGTTTTTCCTGACCTGATGAAACAAAGCAAGGTGGTGCCTCTTTTTAAATCCGGTGACAGCTCGGATCCGACCAATTTCCGACCTGTTTCAATTTTACCAACGCTTAGCAAGTTATTTGAGAAAATAATTCTTACTCAATTATTAACACATTTCAACACCAATAACTTGCTACACCAGAAACAGTTCGGATTTACGAGGGGTCGATCAACAATTGACGCGGGAGTATCTCTCCTAAAACAAATCTATGACGCTTGGGAAGAGTCGCAGGATGCACTTGGTGTATTCTGTGACTTATCTAAAGCCTTTGACTGCGTAGAGCACGACACTCTGGTCAGGAAATTACGCCAC